>CM034535.1:57562-476250 GCA_020002185.1 Paraescarpia echinospica
AACGAACTTGCCCATGGTTCGACACGACAGCACAGGATTGCAAACTTAAGAGTCTGATGCTCTAGGCACTGCACCACCGCGCTCCAGTTTAATCTGAGTAACAATGATTGCAGAGAGCAACCCAAATTAATCCGCGTTATGATACATCAATTGTTCTCTCCCCTGTATAAAACTCTCAAGGGTGACACGAAGACGCTGCCTGCTAACTCCTACGCTAAAAAAAAATTAATTTACCGGACACTATTTTGACAAACTGATTTTAATTTATTATAGCAGCATGAATAATGTCACATAAAGGGTATGAAAATACCAATATAACATACCGCGGTGATTCGTTTTCGAATCTTCGTCACGCTATGTATACTACCACCCGTGATAAAGTTTTCGAAATGAAGCCACAACAACATAGCAAGGAATATTTGTTCAGGCTGCAATCTGTAGTCGGACGCGTAACTATTTACATAACGTCTCCACAACCTGTTGCTAAATATTCATTTATGCAGCATGGTTTACAATAGTGTTCAAACATTGCCAAAACGTCTTCATCTGTAACGGTAAGAATGTTCGGACGACGCTTACAACTTACCAGCCATTTAAATGTCCAGCTGTCAAACCATTTCGCACTCGTACCCTAAAGAATACAAGCGAAAGGTAACCTCGGTAGTGGTGGGAGTCAATACACAGTTGGTTTTCCCATTTGCGAACATGTTTTGTCTGATTATAAGAAAACGCGACCTACAACATGTCTTAAACTTCTCACCTGCTGTTATCATCGTCTCATTGACTTGCTGATAGATTTTAACAAAAATTGCATACTTCTAGCTCTCCTATAATGCCTGTATGTGTGACACCCGTCAATATTTACAAATGCAGGCAAGTATTACTCCGCAAACAGGTCACACAGGCAAATTTCTGCCAACTATCCTTCCGCTTATTCAAATCATCTAGAAATCCACCATTTTACAGTCAACACCTTCTACAATCACACATGGAAATCTGACTACTCAACTGCACTTATGTCAGAGCATGTGAATTTTGTTAAAAAAAATATTTCTCAAAAATACACTGCATTTTTCTTCGTGTAACCAAACAGGAAGTCTAACTAGAACATGACCCCGGTGGTGGTGGTGGTGGGTGTGGTGGTGGAGGTGGTGATGATGATGATGGTAGTGGTGGTTGTGGTGGTGGTTGTTGTTGTGGTTGTGGTAGTGGTTGTTGTTGTTGTGGTGGTGATGGTGGCGGTTGTGGTGGTTATGGTGGCGGTGGTGGTTGTGGCGGTGGTGGCGGCGGTGGTTGTGGTGGCGGTGGTGGTGGTGGTGGTGGTGGTGGTGGTAGTTGCAGTAGTAGTAGTAATAGTAGTAGTAGTTATCGAGTACTTATACGTTTGTTAAAGACTGCTAAATAACGTAAAGGCAACACACAACTAAGTGATCACTTTCAATGGTTTATTTTGCCTTGCAAAAAATAGACAGTATCCAATCTGTCCAGCACGCGATAATAGAAAATTGTAATACTTCAAGGCATGGTAATGACAGCCACTGGAACAGAATGAATTTGGTGCACTTTCGAATTTCTGTAGAACACTATACATTTATATCTTCCAGCATTCATTCCGTAAGTTTAACACTTAGGTGTCTTCTTTAACAACCTCTAAGCTGCTCTTGGAAGCTGCTTATTGCGACCAGACAAAACGGTAAGTGCTTCGAAAATCAATTCTACTCAAACAATTCGTTTTCTGGTGCACTATATCACACTATAACAAGACTCAACACGATCGCAGCGGCGTAATACATTAGTGGAGAAACACGCTTCAATTTGAAGCACAATAAATCACCAAACTTTCTTGAGCTCGTTTTTGGTATGTTTGTGTCGTTACGTATTTACACCGACCAGCTTAACAACTTAAAATTCGATACGCAATCCCACGTTCACATGATTCGTGGAGGACACGCTTATAAAACATTAGTTTCTTTCAAAATACAGTACCAATAAATATACTATTTACATATTTACACAATATCTTTTAGCAACACATTTGCTACATGTCTCACAAACGGCAGTCAGTTTTGTTTGCTCGTGGTCCGTTTACACTGAGCTACATTCGTGTTTTCCAGTTATCACCTATCTGAATGACATATTGCAAACAGAATACACATCGACATCCCGAGTTTAGCTCATTGCTCACAGGTTTTCTTTCGCTGTCGCAACGCTGTCTTTGGGATATATTAGACGACATAAATATATCACCATCTACCTAATCTGAGCCACACAGCAATCGTCAATTTGATACAACACGCCGATCAAACACACAAGATACGTTGACATTGTGGCGTATCTTCACTTCAGGAGTCTCTGGTCTTTAGGTCATGTGATTCTTTAGATCACCACTCAACGAACATTTACCAGAGACAAACGTCCACATATAGTTCGTCCAACGACTCGCCAGCCACGAATTACCCGATGACCATAACATATATATCACAGCACACGTCATGATGGGACACGGAAGACGACCAAGGACATCTAGCCGAGGTCGCCAGGACAATGTCGTTACCGCAATCCATACACAAAGCTATTTTGATATTCCATTGGGGAGGTAGTGTGTCTTGATTTACCAACTTCGTTCACGTTCAACAACCACGAATCTTGTAACCAACATAAAAAAGCAAGGCGATTACCCGGAAATGACGTCATGCAAGAGAGCACAGCTCAGATAGCATTTCTCTAACCCACACTCCAACAATAAAACACCCTCCAAACTAGGTCAATCTGAATTTTCATAAAAATGACCAGGGTAAAGAATTATTGTGAAAGGTGTCCCTTAGCTTAGAGTTACTGCCAACTATTTAAGTGACTCGATCTTGCAACTGTCCCCCGTAACTTACGTAAGCCCATAATGCAACGGATCCCCGTTGGAACTCGCAAAAATTAACAACCTGAATAATGGACTGACACAGAGAGCAGCATTGACTTTGTTCCGAGCGACCGCGCTTCGTTCAGACAAACACACACACACACACACACACACACACACACACACACACACACACACACACACACACACACACACACACACACACACACACACACACACACACACATACACACACACAATCGCCCTAGCCATGAACCGGCCTCACGAGTGTTCTGACGACGACAGCGGCTCAATACTCTCCAGATCAAACATGTCCCCGCCAAATGACGCGAGAGCCTGGTCCAGCTCGAGCCGGTCTTCAGCCCACGGATGACCGAGCTCGACGTCAGAGACGAGCACGGGCGAGGCGGGTATGGGAGTGTTCAGCCCGCTGTTGTGGTTGAGTTGTCGGGGCGAGAGCATCCCTACAAACATGTCCCGTCCGGCACTGTCGCTCCACCACTCCGGGGCCCTGATCCCGGTGCCCTGGACCGTCAGATCGAGCGGACTCCCCGTCGACAGATCCAGCGGATCGTCAAAGTCGAGTCCGGCGCCAAGGAGGTCGTCAAAGCCGACGTCCGTGTCACCTTCTGACGTCGGCGGCGACAGCGGCGTGATGGTCCCGACAGCCTCTACGTTCTCCTTCTCGTCTATGATATCCTCGGTTTTCACCCGGACCCCGCCGACGTCGATGTCCCGACCCAACAGCGTCGTCGTGTTCCAGCTGATGTCGAGCACGTCGCTGATGCTGTCGGCGCCGATGTGGAAGATCGTGTCAGCCCTCATGCCGGCGACGGCTCCGCGCGAGTCGTCCGTGCGACAGCGCTTCGCGGGCGGCATCGTGGGCAGGAAGGTCTCGCGGCCCGTCAGGGAGCCGCGCCGCTTCTTAAAGATCCCATTGACGAACATGTCGCTGTACTCCGGGTTGATCTTCCAGAAGCCGCCCTTCCCCGGCTCGTCTTTCCGTCGCGCCACCTTCTGGAAGCACTTGTTTAGCGACAGGTTGTGACGTATTGAGTTCTACAAGAGGAACAACGAAGTTATGATCAAAGTCGAAATGTTTGTTGTAGAAGTTGTGCAACATATGATCCTGCTAAAGTTGTAACATCTGTAAATATGGTCACACGATTATTGATAAACTGGAGACATGTAGACGTAGCCAACGTTGTTAAGTTGTATTAATATATGTTCATTCGGCAACATTTTACACCAGTTGCTTGTGAAAACTTGCCTTATTGAGTATTGTGGCGCATTTTTGACATTCGTGCATGAACATATTACTCAGTCACTTGAACGGTTTGCTCTGATTGTAGTTTAGTTTCTTTCCCGGCATTAACTCTACGTATTGGCCAAGTCAGTGCTATTCGTGTTAAAGAAACGGCTCGACCGCGATTGTTGTGAACTTCGTTGTTACAGAGAACGTGCTCTGTTGGCTGAGCACGTAGCATTGATCAAGTTCGATTGCATTACGATAAGACTGACAGTCAGGAACGTGTCGACTCATCAAAATCTGGGTCAGTTGAATCGTCTAACAACACTGGTGGGAAATGTCGTGTCATTGTTTATACAAATGGAGGCATTTTATTAGTGGTCTTCGGCTTTCACGAGTCATGTTCAAAAAGCAGCAGTGAGCACGTAGCATGATATCGACATAATGAGAAAACACTTTGAACCTGATTTTTAATTAAGAACAGCATTTATAAACAAGTTAAAGACAACTCAAATGAATATCTGCATGCTCGACGCCACCGCAGTGCAGACGACATTTAACATTGATGACAATTGTAGTGACATGATTTGTACGATTTTAATTGTGATCACCTATCCAATGTTAGTTGCTGCATGAATGTCTTAAATTAATTATAACCAACTATAAAACAAGTTAGCAGTGGGCGGTAGTGGCTCTATTAATCCGCGCGATACGATTACATACACGCCAAGCGACCGGCAATAGCTGCCCCTGGGGACCTCGCGAAACGACTGCATTATTAAAGACAGATCCTGCACGGCATTAACCCAAATCCTTGTTTTGTTACATAACACGCATGACGTCATGTGACATAGGCCAGAATTTATTTTCGCTGATGATTTGCATTTGGAAAATAGCCAGACCTTCAGTGGAAGTGACGTGCGAGTTTATCAGGTTTAAATTGGCATGATTTCATAAAATAATTTAGACACGAATATAGGTTAGTTCGTGAAGTACTTTAAAAACTGTAATAATAATAATAATAATGTAATAATAAATTTTAATTGTAGAGAGCCGTAAGAACTAAAGTATGTTCACACTCACGTGCGTATATTTAATCCTGTTTATATTTAACTAGTATCCAATTTGCCTCTTGTGTTCATTTTTAAATTTATGTCTCGGTAATTTGGGTTTAGTAGAGGTGGGAGTACCTAGTGAAATGATCCCGTGTCCTCAGAGGCCAACATGTTCTGTTCGCGTGTGAGCATGCCTTTCTGATCAGCGTTGTTTGTCGCCGCACTGTTTGTGGTCGTAACACAAATATTTTATTGTTGTATTGTTTGTCGTTAGACGCCAAGCGGCCAGTGAACGTCCATTGGCGGGTTTGTGGACAAAGGCTGACCGCGACTGAGGCTTAGACATCTTATTTCAAAGGCGGGTCTACGCTTTTAGTTTGGTAGAAGGAACGCCAAACATGGTCAACGAGGAAACAGGTGAAACATAAGTTAATATTAACACAGAGAATCATGGAAAGAAAAGTGTTGAACGCCAAGGTAAAGATTAAAATACCACCCGAGGTCATTATAAGTAGAATAAAAGTACGGTGTGTAATAAGATATGAATCATACATATACCATGAAACCAAAGTTGAGCTGGGCAGAACACAAGACAACTGGTCACCGAACAGAACAACTCAATGGCAATCCAGAAAATAAAACAAGCATGAGGCAGGGAGCGAGAAGTTGCTGCGAAAATATATTGAATATTGCTGTCATTTGGACAAGAACAGCCAAAGACAAACAAAACAGAAGATATCTAATGGGGGACTGCATCCTGCAGTTGATGGACAAGTTCTAGGTGAAAGGCAAAACATTAAATATATTGTAGGCCTACTTGTTCGGTGTTTTGTTAATCTTAACAGCAGCAACAACAAAGTTAACGCTCAGCTCATTAAGGAGACCGGAACACGAATAGAACGAATAGAACAGATAGAACGAATAGAACGAATAGAACGGATAGAATGACCAGTTGTAATTGAGATGGCGCATTTCCAAATCAGTAAATTAACACGAAACATTCAATAATCGGAAAAGAGTTTATATATATATGTATATATACCTAATACGTTAGCGAATCAATTATAGTTCAGGATTAATAAAATATGCATGCATCCATGGTCTACAATTGTACTGTACTGTACTGTACTGTTCTGTTCTGTACTGTACTGTACTGTACTGTTCTGTACTGTACTGTACTGTTCTGTACTGTACTGTACTGTACTGTACTGTTCTGTACTGTACTGTACTGTACTGCAATGCAGCATGTAGTTACACGTAGTGACAATAGGCGCTGCAACCTATCGAGCAGTTGTGCGTTCTACTCGCATTGTTGGACACAGCACTGACTCTCGCTTCACGAGGACGCCACGTTTACTGCCGTTGCGTGTATAGCCGGGTAAAGCTCACGGTACCTAACTAATGTTAGGTGACACCGCACTCACCCGACACACCGTAGTCGATGACTGACTTTTACGACCATCTGTGTGATAACTGTTTATTATAAGATGTTATCATACACTATAAACTTGATTTATCCCAGCATATCGATCGCCCAAATAAGTTTTAATCAACTATATATAACAATATACTTTGACTGTTATTTGTTTGAATGAATCGGGTCGATTTCATGTTTACATTGGATGCGGAGGGAAAGGTGACGTCATGGATGAGATTCTATGATTGAGTTCATCATACTCAGCAAAGTATATGCGTCGTTGCATTTATCTTGACGGAAAAACTATTGATTAATCTGTGACCCAATGAACATTAGATCCGAATAAATTGTGCCCACAAGGACGGGACACATCTGTGTACGAAGCACCCCACGAAATAATTATGAAACACTTACATAGTTGTACATAAGGAGAGAACCATCTATCGAGTTAAATGCGTGCTGTTTGTTTATATACTGAATCCCCTGTGATGCCTTAGCGGGTGGACGTAAAAGCTAAGGATCCAAATATATTTATGTTTTGGTTGCACCTCAACATAACCTTTGCACAGTTCATCTTCAGATTACCCACTTAAGACCAGGTTTATTTCTTTCTACATGCACCAGCTAAGATAAGTTTCAATAATCTCCTCAATACACACGTGCATTGGAATTAAATGCAAGTTCCGGTTCGCCGGATGTGTCTCTCACCTGCCAGCTCGGGTCTGCGTTGCGATAGTAAACGAAGTTCTCCGTAATCCAGTTATAGATGCCGGATAACGTGATCTTGTTCGTCTTCGTCTCCCTCATCGCCATGCAAATGAGCGTCGCGTACGAATATGGCGGCTTCACATACGGGTTATTTTTGTAGTCGATCTTGTCGAATCCGCCGAGCACGCCACCTACCGACGACCCCACATCGAGGCCGTCCGCTGACGTCACGGCGACCAGCGAGTGGTGTTGTCTGTTGGTCAGTTTGAGCAGGTTCGCCGTGGCCATCCCCGGTTCCTGTTTGACCCGCATATGCAGGACGGCGTTCGGATCTACTTGCGAAGCGGCGGAATACGACGACATGAGCTGCGCGTCGGTGAACGGCTCAGGACTTGCGGGCGGGGTCGGCGTAGTGATCGTCATGATGTTGAGGTTCTGAAGCCAGCTGAGACTCGTCAGGCTGTCGTCGAGGCCGGATGCCGCCGTGGCAAGGTCGCCCGGGTGTTTCGTCAGCCAGTTCTGACGCAGCTTCATCGCGAGGTTTTCCCGCGTAGCGATCGGCATAATCACACCTGTGGCGCCGCCTGTCGTATAGATAAAATCTTGGTATCGTCGTCGGAAACTGAAAATAAAGATAACCATAAGAGACAAACCATCACCAAAATCACGTGGCATGTGAGGTGACACTTCTTAGTAATCGCAACGATACACATTTCTCGCATATCAATTACAACACCAACACATCGATTTAGTGGGTGATTATCATCCTGTTTCTCACCTATACAACTGACCAAAAACGGCAAATAGCTTCAGTTAAAACAGGAAACAAACAACCACCAAAAGCGACGGTCCGAATGAACCGACACGCACCGAGGCTGCGGTAAAAATGTTGCATTCAGAGGGCATCAGGACATTGAAACACACATACTGGGCTTCCTCGTGAATGTGTTACGCCCGCACGGGCAAAGTTTGCGTTTAATCGATCCACGAAAAGCCGCATATCAAAAGCTGCGTTGCGTAATGCATTTTGTTCGAAATAGTCTTTCTCTTATTTTTGCTACGACCTCTTGACAAAAAAGTCTGACGTATTGTTGCACACGTATTGGTGCAGTTACGAGTTCAGAATCGGACGAGTGCCTTTGTTTACGTCATAACACGGTAATTGCGGTGTGTTGACGACAACACTATTGCTTATAATTGTTTTAGCCGAAGGATGCTACAGTTAAAATTCCTGTAATCGTCAAATAATCGAACATTGCGTGCGATTATGTGTACAACTACACCGCCGTCTCGATCGATTCGGGGGGGGGGCAGTTCTCTATTGTATAACTTAAAATACACACTGTCGAATTCGGCACAAACGCATTGGACCTCCGTGTGCATAACGCCAAGTTATATCATAGTCAGAACTTCGTAATCTCGATTGTGAAATAAAGAAAACGATAATTCATCTGCTTGTCTAATAGAACCCAAGTACTTCTAGCCAACAGCTGATATTGTTCATTCAACGGTTAACGCTTTAAAACCACCCACACTACACTCATGGCCGCCACAACCACAATGGCTTTCGTCACAAATTCTCAACTGCGTCCACAATGATTTCTATAAGTTTCGCGTGTTCGCTGGAAACCACAATGTACATATCCACATCGGACCTCCCGGTTGGTTGTATTTTACCCCGTAGAACATTATATATTGCTAAACACTGTTTTGCTATTATGATTATCGAGGGGACAATTAACAGTGGAATTAAGTATTACTGTGTTAATATTTAGCCTATATCCACTATATTTCACATAATAATGTTTATTTCACCAATGAGTCATCGCTTACTGGAAGTTAGAATATAGACGTGGGGAATCGGTCACTATGCACTAGTTCCTAGTTTGTTTCCAACACTCGGCACCGTGCTAGTAACTCACTGGTTTGTATATACGTTGTGGTTACAAGAGACTGGTGGTCTCTTATGCGGTCTTGTTCAACCAGTCACTCTTTTCTGAACAGTTCTTCCAACATTCCCTTGTCGTCATCGGTGGTTCTTTTATGTCCCCGGTTAACGAGACGGGACTGACATTAAGTTGAGCTACTATTCCCGAAGGATATGCACTTCCCAATGATGACAGCAAGGTTTTTATACAAAACGTATTGTGCATAGCACGGTTCTTGAATAAAAAACGCAAATGTGCTAATGAGTTATTACGTTTGTATGTAATATATCGTTCTGTACGTTCTGTTTTGTTTATACTATGTGGTATGGGACTACGTTTTATCGTACAGGACAACAACCCACCAGTCCGCCCAAGTGATCCAATTTGGGAAATCCACTCCGATGTTGTAACAAAAACTATAAATGCTTTATAAAAAAAAGACTCGTTTCACAACCAAACAATTGCAAGTTACCTTTTGTCGATTTCCGCTTCCGAGGAAACATGTTTTAGCTAAACAAAAGTATCCGTTTGTTAAAGGCACTGCTCGTGTACTGATAATGCGATGCCGTGTAATCGATACGTGACTCTTGAATATCTGCGTCAGTGCGATGCCCGCGGGGAATATCGATTTACAACATTTTAAAACACATCCTATGCGTTGGTTTAGAACCAACCAATTGTGTCATATGTTCGATGCATCATACTCAGTAGGTTGAAACAACGTATGTATTTACGTAGACTCGTAACCAATAAACTTATGACAAAATCAGGCTATGTTGTGATATTCAGTTAATCATAAGTTTACACTAGTGTAATACTTTTAAATGTGTACGTTTACTATAAAGTTGATACGTATAAGACATTACGATACTCTGCTTAATTGTCGGTGTACAATAATGTATTAGCAGTGCAAAGATATTGACGTCGTTAATTCATATTTGTAAAGGTTGTATTTATCATTATTAAGGCTATTGGCTTCATAACTCACGATACATCAATATTTGCATTACAAATATGTTTATGTTTTTAATTAATAGTTTGACAGCTGGTTTATGCACTCATGTCACAACCATTGCTAAACACAATACTATTTAAACTTGTCTTATATTAATAACACAGAACTGCACAACCATGCATTACGTTCCATAAAAAGTTATGTAACATTCAAAAGAACATCTTGATTTGATTACGACAAATATCCAGGACTAGATGCACCTAAGTTGTTAGATTAATATCCTGCACAGCGGAATGCCGCACGCATAGTAAGCCTACTACAAGTCGTCTGCTGTTTAGATCGCGTCACACAGGAGCGTAAATGGGCACAAAGTCCACTCGGAATCATAACCCTTGCGCAAAAATGAGCAATGTGTTGAATGCTGTGTTCCTACCTGAACTACTGTAATACGGTGTCGGACGGACAAGCGACAACAACGAACGACAACTGTCAGAATACCAGTCTCCGACGCTGTCAGTCGGTTATAACGCTGACTGGGCGCTCGAGTCGACGGGTCCTAGGCCGAGGCGTCTGCACGGACTTGTCCGGTGGCGCGCCAACGGCCCAACGCGTCCATTCACGTCTACCGACCTTCAAGTCGCCAGACAACACCCGAACGACCCACCCCCGCTCGCTCGCAGGCCGCAGCAGAGCTCTTTGACGTTTTGTCTTTCCTCGCTGTGGCGATTAGCGTCCATTTACATCGCGCGTTCACGCCCCGATTGTTGTGTTTTGATCTAAACGCATTCGCACGCAAAGGTCGTCAATATAAACAAGCGGTGTCGATTTATGTGTTTTTTTCCATGGACAATTCTTCTTCTTCCATATAAGTGCACAATCCCACTCTGGAGCATTGTCGCACTGTTGTCATTATATACAATGTGGGTGAAGTTGGTGGTAATCACCAAGTACAACATGGATGTGGTGCGTTGATGACGGGTTACCTTTAAGTTTGACTTCAAAAGTAATTGCCTAATGACTAACACAACAGATAAAGCTGCGAAGTCCCTAACACAAACGGACTGTTGCGGTAAACATCGGGTTATTGTTACTAACATTGCCCTGACTGGATCAAACCATCAACGTCTCCTTTCTGGTTTAATTCTGCGCGAACAATTTTCAAAATGTTTTTATTTGTTATTACGTTTCTTTTCAAATTATATGACTAACATACCCCCGACCCGGTGTCCTCACAAGGCACCATTAACCTCACGATTCTTAGGGTAAATAGACAACATTTTCTAACACATCGCAATCAACATAAACGTTTCCCGCTGTTGATAAGAGTCGCTGCAAATATAATCATTCAACAAACAGACCGGAGTAGTTTGTCCAGGTAACAGAATACAACTGCAAGCACGTAGCGTTCATGTGTTTTGGGCGCAGTATTTTCCATATTATACTCTGGTAGAAATATCATATTTTGGTGACCCACTAAATGCGATTTATGTTTGAAATCTGGTTAGTGTTAGGAAACCGGTTAGTGTTAATAACGGTTCTAGAAAGCCGCGTCTATGCCGGACGAGCATGGACTTGCAGTGGAATTTCGACATCTGTATTATAGCGGCTTACCTGTCCAGCGAGCTGGCCTCCCGCGGAGCCTACGTGATTTTAGTGCATTATTTATCGAGCAGCGAACCGTGTCTGTATAGGGATTGACTAGTTTAAATGCCGCCGCTAATTGCACGATGAATTATGTACAGTGCGGACTATGGGTACACAGAATCCGGATGTTTTGGCCGTGGTGTTGAAGTCGGTTCGGTTTAAAAGCCGCATCTGCCACCAGTGCCACTGGTCGTCAATTAAGGTAGATATAGTTATTTAAAGAACATCCCTCGAGTATGACATTAAATGCTGTTAATTGTAAAACGAGATTCATTATTGCAAGCTTGGGGGCTGTTAGATAGATTCCCTGTGGAGTAGGACATTAAATGCTGTTAATTGTAAAACGAGATTCATTATTGCAAGCTTGGGGGCTGTTAGATAGATTCCCTGTGGAGCAGGACATTAAATACTATTCAGTGTAATACCCGGTCTAAGGGACATCGATTTCTTGATAGGTAACTGATCCAAGAAGTTACTGGGCAGCCGACGGGTGGCAAAACGTGTTTGCTATAGTCGGTGAGGTACAACGAGACAAGTTATCAATACATTGGGTACATTTAAAGGGATACCCTCGAAAAAGGCTATACACGCCAATTAGCCATCTTGGGAAGGGATAGGGGCCAGGTTGGGGTCATAAACCCACGCACTGAATCAAATCAATGCATAATTTTGTTATACGACATGTCCTCTAAAGCAGCATAATCAGTATGATTACTTGGACTGTAACTCAAATGTCGGATAATCCGTGCTCAATCATTATTTGTAAACTTCGTCTTCTTCTTTTTCCCTTCAAGTGCAGGCTTCCTGTTCGAGTACTAACACAGTTAGTGCTTCACAGCAGAGGGAAGCAAAAAAAACACAACTTTTAAATCTAATGTGAAAATGTACAGTGCAGTATTGACTTTTTCGTTTCTTTCTTTTTCTATCTGAGTTTGATTTTCTGGAGGCCCCGTCTGAAGGATTCCAGACTGTCCAGAGTTACGAATGCAGTAGGTAGGACTTTCCACAGCCTGGTGGTGTCCGTGAAGAACGGAATATTGCATTTCAGATTGTGACCTCTTCTTGATGTACACATTGGAGACAGATACTGTTCAAGGTCGATGTCGACCACGTTGTTGATGGCACGATAGAAGAGTATCCATATAAACTGGATATAGAAATTGGATATATAAATTATCAATAAATTACGTATATAATATTAATTAATTATTGCGTAACACAAAATAAATAACGTGTCCGGACCCCTCGTTTAAACAACTGTGATTCGTGTGGCATGTATACAAATAGTAAAGTAGACATTTGTTAATCGTATTAACGCAATACTTGTGCGGTGTACGTAGACCCTGGACAAGTCTCAACAAAATTGTAAGCACCACTAAGGTTCAACAGTAGTGAGTAATCGGTTATCAGCGGGACCAACCATGGCCCAAACTGCGCGTACAGACCCCGGCGTTAGTAGCGAATGCTCTTGTCGTCTGCTCATTTTGCGCCAATTGATTGCTCGCAGGACACAATTTGGTTAATTGTGAGCGAACGAACTCGGCTCAATGTTCGCCAGAGGTTACGTAAGAAAGACAGGTGTATTATCCATCGGTAAAACAAGTTGTTATGTCGATCGCATGATTAGCAAGAATAGATGGCGTGTAAACAAGCATTTCTAACATATTTTCAGCCTACTCATTGACTAATAAAGCTAATGGAGTCGCTGTTGGCAGTCGCTATTGTGACGGGGCGTCGACTTTAGGTTTATTTATTAACACGTCTTCCACACGCTGACGTTTACTACGGAACATATGTAGTCGTTATACGGAAAGGAATTGGCTATTTTTTATATTGGAAAATGATTATGTTGTCGCTAGTTACAACCTGCACACCCTTGTCACTCGCAGTGGGCAGCACCCGAGATGACGTCGACGTGAAGCGAGCCACACAGGGAATTGAGTCATTGCCATTATTTGGTGTCCAGTCGTCAAGGTGATTCGCCATCTTGGCTATACACAATAATAATAATAATGACAAACTTCTATAGCGCCTAAATCCCAACGAATCTGAGTTCAGAGGCGCACAGTTGTTAACATGGATAAGCAAGAGTCGTCATTAGAGCAAGGGAACGCCGAACATTAGGATGGGAATGCAATTTCAAATAAATAAGTCTTCAGTTCTTTAAGAAAGGTATATATAATCTAAAATGATTTTACAGCAATAGGGGGTTGATTCCAGATTGTGGGAGCAGCTACAGATAAAGCACGTTTGCTAATATAAGCTTGGTTTTCGGAACAAAAAGTCGTTGTGAAACATATGGTCTGAGATACCTGCGGATATCAGAAAACCGTAGGAGACTAAACAAATAGGATGGGTGTTGCGTAGAAAGGGTACGATATGTGACAGTGGCTAACTTGAATTGTATTCGATATGCAATTGGAAGCCGGTGTGACTGTTTACGTAGGGGCAGATATGGTGAGAATCGAATGATGTGTATTGTTTACCATGGGACCGAAACGATGCAGCAGTATTTTGATGAATAGTGATACATCTAACGCCTAACAGTAATAAACAAGTTCTTAAGGTGACCGGCCAAAGATATGCAGCTGAAAAAACTAGTGGACTGTTTCCCTCGTTTAATTGCAGTAGACGTCGACGCGCCTTCAGACAGTTGTTGTATACAGCCCGCAAAAGGATGTTGCAAATCCTTAGATATATTGAGAATATCTTCTGGTAAGCTGACTTCTGTAGCTACCGTGCCACCGTGACTATCACTGACGCTTTCATACTAATCAGTTTAAGACTAACTGAATTACACTGTTTTGAAAAACAATTCTGAACAAACGTTTGCGCAAAATATCGACATTCTATATCAGGATAAGTTGTTTCAACGGTTTAATGCAAACTAATTGTTAGAAATGTTGTTTTGCGTAAAATAAGTAAGATGGCACGAAAACTCGCCACGTAACTTTGATACACAAAGACAGTGTCAATGGCTGTGTCAGGACTAGTAATGCTGCCTGGCTTGTCAGCGAAACTGCATATTATTATATAGACTGTAACCGGACAGAGGGAAATTCAACGTTTCAAATCCTAGGGGCACCAACAAGAAAGTTTCCCTTACACTTATGCCTGAGTCATAACTAAGTTATAGCCCATACTGTCAGCAGTATCGATATCATAAAGAGATGACGGACCGGTTTCATGAAGCGCACTTAAAGTCACGCAATTACTTAGCGTCACGTGTTTGCGTAAACTCTTATGTTCGCTTATATAAAAAAATCACGTCATTTACTAAGACAGTCATCTTAGCGTTAAGTACGTTCTTAGCCGCTTCATGAAACCGGCCGCTGTGGTCTGTAACGAGTAATGGAAGTTGTAATTTACACAAGGTACAGGTATCATTATGTACAATAGGTGTGACAAAATGTACACATTATAATGATATCACAACACAATCACTATCCACAATAGCGTCCATGTGCATTAATACATATTCCACTCGATACGTGGCGCCATTAAATCAATGTACCCTTACGTAGCGTTTAACGTTTATTTTGGGGGGGACTTTGTTAATTTATACCATCACCCCTTAGCGTTATTCCCCAATTTGAACTGTTTCGTTACCTTCAAGACTTTTGGCTTTTGCAATGTACCGGTTCTAACTTATTTATACTGTCCTTGTGACGCATCCAGATCTGTTTTCCGCTAGCATCCTGACGTCGCTCCATCTTATGGATGCTGCGGTCGGCGGTCTGGCGCCAACTCATTCTGAGTCATTCTCTCCGGATCTAACAACCAAAATTGATTCTTTCTTGTTTTGAACTGAGGATGCTAGGCTTTGCTAGCCGGTTGATATGTCCACCTATCTGCAACGGTTTGTGTAATATCGGCAAGCATTCCAACGTTTAGAAAACATTGTTTGTCATTCAAACCTCGCTTTCGTTACGCAATGGCGCTCGCGTGAATAGAGTCTATACTTCGTTGACACGCGATAGCGCTCGAAATGCACACTATTTCGGAATGTTTGCAGCACAAACATGTCGGAGGGAGGCAACGCTATTTCTGGATGTTTAATGAAATGACAAGGCTAAAAATGAAACGTACACCACGTGAGATTTCTGTCGAGGCACCTGTCAACGTTTCCTCACACATTCATCGGTACATTATACAAGCAGAATTGCAATTAATGAAACTGCATTTATTGTTCGATTGTTCTCCTCAATAAACAAACCAGTCTTATGGACATGCAGGCTCCTTCATATGACGACATAGGTTACTATAATGCGCTGGAACGTCTGGAATGCTGATAGGGCCTACAAGTATTCGGGGTATGATAACAATTGATTGTATAATATGTATGAACACGTGTATAATCTTATCTAGTACATTTGTCAGATGACTGTTCAAACTGGCTCATGTGTGGGCACATGTCGCGTCTATATCGGCGTGGTTGCTGTTTAGTTAATGTATCATATTTGATGCATGATTCATACTGCTTTTATCGTGACGAGGTGTGTCTGGCGAATGGTGTAGCCTGTGGAACTGCGGAAGTTACGACGTAGCAAGGACACGACGACTTCATGGCAAGAAGTGAGAACCGTGCAGCAAGACTTGCTCACAAGGTGAAGACTCGCTTACATTCGTTCACTTTGGAGAGCGTGAACATGCCAACACGGTAGGCCTACTATACACCAAACCTTGATTTGTATGACGGATGGTGTGGAAGTTGAATAAGACAAGTCTTCGGCTAAGGGGGAAATGTAATTCGATCGTACGTTTGTCCTGCTGATCGGACAGTAACAAGGAGTGAATTCAATGAGTTGTTGTGGTAACCGCTGATCGGACAGTAACAAGGAGTGAATTCAATGAGTTGTTGTGGTAACCGAGAAAACCACATTACTCCAAAGTTGTTTTCAACTCTGGGAAAAGTAGAGTGACCTAGGAGGGTTTTCAGACACACGAACACCGCTTGTGAAGTTGCTGATTACAAAGACTCTATACTGAAGGACCGGTAGAAGAGAACATGTTGTTGTTCGCCTCCTGATTCCCTGTCGTCAGGGGTGATGCTGGCCCTGATTCCCTGTCGTCAGGGGTGATGCTGGCCCTGATCCCCTCTCGTCAGGGGTGATGCTGGCCCTGATTCCCTGTCGTCAGGGGTGAGACTGGCCCTGCTTCCCTGTCGTCAGGGGTGATGCTGGCCCTGATTCCCTGTCGTCAGGGGTGATGCTGGCCCTGATTCCCTGTTGTCAGGGGTGATGCTGGCCCTGATTCCCTATCACCAGGGCTGAGACTGGCCCTGATTATCTGTCGTCAGGGGTGAGACTGGCTTTGGTTCACTGTCGTCAGGGATGATGCTGGCCTTGGTTCCCTGTCGTCAGGGGTTATGCTGCATGGCCTTGGTTCCGTTCCTCGATTTCAGTTTTCTTTTTCTTCCTCTTCTTTTTCCTCACTTATCTTGTACTACTTTCTCTACCAACTGTCTTCATTCCCTTCTGTCTTTTGCTCTCGTTCTCCACTCCTCTCCCAATCCTTCCCAGTCTCTCTTTATGCAATCCTCCGATCGCAGTGTAGGTCTTCCTCGCCTCCTTTCCCCTCCACTCTCTGGGCAACTGCTTTCTTTGTCAGCTGTTCTTCTCTCATTCTCTCCACATGCCCAGCCCACTTCAGTCGACTCCTCACCAGCTTCTTTTAAGGCTTTCTTTTACTCCAACCTCCTCCCCAATTCCCCCATTCTTCGTTTATCACTTCTCATTCTTATTACATGCACACACATTACAAATTATCACATTTTATCTCACAGCGAACGATGTAGGCCTAATAGTTACGACTATAAGTTATTCAAAGTCATAGATGTTCTATTTCAACAAGACGCGCAACGCGTGATTGTAAATAAACGTATATCGGTTGAGTCGACCGACTGCTGATATTGATCGCCAGATCGAAGCGTGAATGTCCGAGCCAGGTGCCTTGGCGGGGAAGTTATAGCCACGGTCGATTGGTACGCGTCGGTCAATTGAACTTGGCAGACGGTTATGGCTAAGCCGATGGCCAGACGTCAATCACCGACTTGCTGGAGCGCTCAGCACGCTGAACGTGCGAGAAATGCAGGGAAGCGCGTTTTCTATTTGCACATGCAGCGCTGATTATGCGTTTGATTCGTAGTACAAGACAGAGAAACAAGAAACCTAGTAGTTGTCTTGCAATAACTACAGTAAGAGGATTTTTCTACAAAATCTAGGTACCTTTACCTTCGCTCTGGGCCTAAGTACTCACCACGCGATTGAACGCGGATTTTGTTTGCAATTAAACCGTATGGAAGCACATTCATCTATCTGAATATATTTCCGCTACGTGATTCAAATGATAGATCAGATGCCCGTGAACACGTTCCAACTAGTTACTACCTGCTCGTGGCTTTAGACTACGCGTTATTCGAGTGTCTTTAAATGTTCGTTTCAGCATTACAAGTCTAATTGCGACAGACTCGATCACAATTGCAATCAAACATTTCGCAATGGTTGATCAATACACAAGATATGTTGTTTGTATAAAAAAAGGCGTAGGCCCTATGAGCGAGAAATAACGACGTCATGACGTGCTGGATTTGAACTAAATGGTCATGGAACACTGTTCTTTAGCAGCTGCGGAAGATGGCGACCGTTCCGACATACGACGCCGGGTGATCACCGTTGAACTTCACCGATAATGCAAACTGATCGGACCCGCTAAAAAGTGTTGTATATTTTTGCTCCGTGAGAAAACCGTTGGATTAGTCTGAGCTATTTCTGCCTGGGTGGGCTTTGAGCCCCATTCAGTTTAAATGTAGGATACAATTGTGTTAAATATATTTGATACCAGTGTTCGAAATTAAAAGCCAACGAAGGCCAAGTCTAAACATCGGTGGAATCGCCACCGGCAGTGCAGTTTTCAAAGAGAAAAACTGGACCCCATTTTTCATAGTTTTGCCGCGTCCTTTGGACTAAATTTTAGGTGTTTGGAAGTTGTCTCGGTTGTAAGTCAGAATTAGGCACGCTTTTTGTTCTTTATCTACAGATAAATACGGCCTAAATCCAAATTTGACTGGTGACAAAAGTGTGTTTCGTAACGTGACCAACATCGACAAGGTGAAGGTCACACATCGCATCGCACCTTCGCGTCCTCATCCGAAGGGTAATTGCATTAATAAAACATGCAAATATCAGATCGTCTTCGCGCTGCGTGTTATGCTAGATCTAGATGCGCGATGAACGAATTAATTGTGGCTGTGATTGCCGCCTGTATCAAGTGACGAATCCAAAACTATGCACGCGACATCTAGTTTCACATTCTGCATGTGCCCACGTGCAACCTATCAACACTGTTTCTGAACGTGTATAAGGTTGTATTTACTAAATAACCTATATTAAAATATCAACATATATTTAGTAGTGTTACCTTATGACCTATATATCATAAATATACTGATTCAGTTGTATTAAACATACCGGCTACATTACATTTAAAAGTTCGCATTCAATTTTGGGATCTCTTTAGTGTTACAAGGTCTATAGTCACCGTGACACAAAACTGTAATCACACTTAAACACGCATATAACTGCAAATATATATATAATTTCAAAACACTGGGTTGCTTTGTGTAAATGTTAAATCCAGTTGTAACGACCTCGGTTGCGTGAACTGATACGTTGGCAAGTTATTGACATACAATTAATAGTTGCCGGGGTGTCCACGGGGTGGGTGGGGGTGAGTGTTGACGTAATCATACACCCCACGTGACAGACGATAGAGTATTTGTGAACGAGGCACTACCATCCGTATTGGAGTAAATGTTTGACGGCAGAGGCAGAGCCACACGTGCAAGGACACAGCATGGGTAATGTGATACCCCTAGACTGTGTACGGTGAGAACGGCAACAGAGAGATGTGTGGCGATCCATGATGGCCGACCCGACGAGAGACGGTGGTACCGCTGGATGATGAGGCGAAACTGACTTTTAGGTTTTGAGTTGTAATTGGATATGCAATGTACACCACTTTAAACTTTATGTCAACGAAGCTGAATAACACCGCAAGTAACTTTTTGGTGACTGTTAGGCCCACCTTATAATAAAATAATGTCAGTGCGTCGCTTTTTCCTATTTGAAAAAGTTCAAAAGCCATTCATCTACCCTGTTGAAAAGTTGTTTGACATTTTCGAATATTCTGCAAACCCATATATCGAGAGCAAAGTTTTGTTTACTTTTCTATAAATCACGACACCCGTCCAATCCAGATCGACATCTATGCAGACAAAAAGACTTAGCCAACTGTCACTTACCCCCGACCTATAGGCAATCTAGTCGATCCTTCGCATGCGCGATTGTGAATCGCCGATGGTCGAGTCCGCTATTGGGATCGACAGAGTTCAGCTACCTCACCGCGAGAGCGACGGAAGCGGATAGTTGTGATCAGTCACGCTTGACGGATGTAGCACTCGCAGTTACTCCAGCGCTTCTCTCTCGCTGCTGCAATCGCTGCTGTCTCGCTAGCATCTCGCATGCCAACAATACTCCGGTGTGAGCCAGTGCTGTGATGTCAGTGCGGCTACAAGAGAGGCAATCTCCCCTCTGCGCCACTGCCTGTATGTGTACCTGTCCGGCCCACGCGACGACCGAGGCTGCTGCCTAGCTACGGCGTAAACAAACATGGCCGCCATTATGGCGAGCGACTGCGGAAGCGGCCGGGTGTCGCTGAAGGTAAACAAGATCGACACCCGAGACGGAGACGGTGCCTAGCGACAATGTAAATAAGCATCGCCGCATTCGTTGTGTTGTGGCATCGTAAGCGGGCTGCGTAATCGGCGATCACAGGTAAACAAGGTTGGCATTGCAGATGTACAATGACGCTCGTTTAGTCACTTGACGAAAGCAATGTGGATATTGTTGCTAGATACGAGCACGTTGCCGATTACATGCAACCGTATAAACAACATAGCGCAAGTGTAATGTCTCTTCGTGACTAGTTCGATCAACTAACGTCGCCACGTTTCATTGTTTTTTGTTTACATGTGTTTGAGCGTGCACATATGCGCGCACGTGTACAACAATACTTAACACGGACCCCATCCATTGTTGCAAGATGATTGATGCTGCACCGTCGTGGGAACGCGTGAAAACTAATTTCTGTCCCTCCAGTTTGAATCACACAATTATTATTGATGATTGGCAACTAATGTATTTGTAAATAAACTGGGACTGGCATAATTTGACCGGTGCCCCACTTTGAATGGCAAATTAGTTTTTTCACACCATTTTGCTTGAATTGCCTTTCAAGATTTCGTGATTTTAGCACAACAGAGACCTCGTTCACGTTAGTCTTATAAACTAGCAAAGTCCAAAAAACGTTATTCGTTTCGTATTGTTTGAAAACACAACCCACCCCCACCAATACACCACGCACCCCCACCAATACACCACACACCCCCACCAATACACCACCCACCCCCACCAATACACCACCCACCCCCACCAATACACCACCCACCCCACCAATACACACCCCACCAATACACCACTCACACCCACCAGTACACCACCCACCCCACCAATACACCACCCACCTCCATCAATACACCACCCACCTCCACTAATACACCACCCACCCCCACCAATACACCGCCCACCCCCACCAATACACCATCCACCCCCACCAATACACCACCCACGCCCACCAATACACCACCCAACCCACCAATACACCACCCACCCCAACAATACACCACCTATCCCCACCAATACACCACCCACCCCCACCAATACACCCCACCCCCACCTATACGTGATGTGGAACTTGCCATTTTGAGTGATCCAAAATGCTTCCAAAAACCACAGCCAACACCCAAAGGATTCAACTGACGTGACATGGTTGGCAATATATTATTCACCACGCTGTCCGGTTTCACTATCCGCAATAGCGTCCATATGCATTAATACATATTCCACTCGATACGTGGCGCCATTAAATCGATGTACCTTTACGTATCGTTTAAAGTTTCTTTTGGGGGGACTTTGTTAATTTATACCATCACCCCTTAGCGTTATTCCCCAATTTGAAATGTTTCGTTACCTTCAAGACTTTTGGCTTTTGCAATTTACCAGTTCTAACTTATTTAGACTCCTTGCGACGCATCCAGATCTGTTTTCCGCTAGCATCCTGACGTCGCTGCATCTTTGTTATCCAGCTGAGTGCCGCCGTCGACGGTCTGGCGCAAACTCATTCTCAGTCATCCTCTCCGGATCTAACGACCAAAATTGATTCTTTCGGTGATTTTAACAAACAGTATACCTTCTTTTTTAATCAACCGTGCGCATTAAGCACAAACTATTCGTGCAGTAACAAACTGAACATCAACTGATCTGACTGCAGTAGGCAAGACGAATTAGATTCAAACACCAGGTTGACGTCTACGGGAAGCATTCAGCCACGCTTCTGATACTACATGAAATGCACTCGTAATTCGGTCGCTGACATGTTGATCATCGCCAAGTTGTCGTTTAAGCAACTAGGTCAACTTACCGAATGAAGACGAGTTCCTGATGTCTATAATGCAACAGCAAGAACAATACACATATACCCTCTCATTACGATGTCTTACGACGGCGGTAACATGGTTGGTTGGTTTTGATAATTGGATCCTTGGGCCCACGGTCATGTCGCCCTACTATACGATATGTCTGGTATCTCCCAGTAACAACGCCATAGTGGAATACTTACTTGTCACCTTTAATAACGACATTGGTTCTGGTGTAGAGTACAACCTACCGACCCCCTAGCGGGACAACATGCAGAAGGAGGAAGGAACTACGCTAGTCCACTCTGAAAGGTGGTACTCTAATCTGGCCGCAAAAACGGGCATGTTTTGAAGACAGCAGCTTTTGTTAGACTTTGGTCCACTCAGTTTATGATTATATTACATTGCATTGTATTTATTTAAAGCATGTACATTGATGTTCGTCTTGTTCGATACAGGGACCAGCACCTGTAATGGTTATCTCTGCTTCTTCTATGCCAGTGTAGCATGAAGATTTTTTAAAATATTTATTGCCCTTTAAACTATGATGGGATTCTTCTGAGAACTAACCAGGAAAACGGGCTCATTTGTTGCCTTGATTTTTCGGGGTGAACATTCAGTTGAAACAGATAAAGGTTAACTCAGACGCATTACCTGGGAAGTTGTGCTACTAAAGTAAGTAGGTATATAGGGCGTGTAGGTTATTTAACAAGACAAGTTTAACAAGACAAGATTGCCACCCAGAGAATTAACTCTAGATGGCAGATGGACAAGGAAGCCTTTTGGCTTATCGAGAGTCCAACCCTTTTTATCCATGTGTATCCCGCCCTTCTGAGGTATGTGTCGATTTTATTTTAAAACATATTCACGCTATTAGCACCCACACAATCAGCAGATGATATGTTCCAATCATTTACTGTCCTTTGTGAAAATGAGAACTTTCTTATATACAATCTACACTGTTATTTTACTAATGTAACTACATGTCCCCTATGCCTTCTATATTTCTTAACTTTAACTAAGAACAAAATATTTCTATAAATATTTTCATAACCATGCAATATTTTGAAAACGTCTATCTGATCTCCTCTCAATCTCCTGGTCTGTAGTGTTGTTAAACCACATTCTTTTAGGCGTATTTCGTAACTAAGATCTCTCAGTTTTGGTACCATTTTAGACTCACTCCTCTGTAATCTTTCTAGCATATCTATGTCCTTCTTGCGATATGGCCTCCAAGCTTGTATACAATATTCTAAATGAGGCCTAACTATTGTTTTGTACAGTGGTATAATAGTTGTTTTTCCTTATGCGCTATAGTTCGCCTAATTAATCCAAGGATTTGATTTCCCTTTGAAGCTGTAATTCCGCACTGCTCTAAAACCTTCTCAACCGCACTAATGGTTAACCTTAAGTCCTTTTTTTACAGTAGTACTTAGTACAGTACCCCCCATTGTATATTCTACATCTTCGTTCCCATGTCCTGCGTGGAGGCATCTACATTTCTCCAAATTGAACAATATTTGCCACTTTTCAGACCAGTTGATCAACCTGTCAAGATCATCTTGTAAATGCTGTCTATCTCCATCACGTTTAATCCTTCTAAACACTTCTGTATCATCCGCAAATTTCAACACCTGGCTTGTTATATCATCGTCCAAATCGTTGATATATATTAAGAATGATATAGGTCCCAGTACTGATCCCTCTTGTACCCCACTCAAAACTTATTCTCAGTTTGAAGCCTCCCCATCAACAACTACCTGTTGTCTTCTGTCAATCAGCCATTTTTCTATCCATTTAATTATATTATTTCCTATGCCATGGGTCTTTAGTTTAAGCAGTAATCTTTGATGTGGCACTTTGTCGAAAGCTTTTGAAAAATCTAAATACATGGTATCTACTGATGGTCCCTCGTCTATCCACTTAGTGATATCTTCCAAAAACCATAACATATTTGTTAAGCATGACCTCGCTTTTAGAAACCTATGTTGAGATGGGTTTATCAAGTTATGTTTAAAAAAATCCACCATGTGATCTTTAATAATTTGCAAATCACCGATGTTAAACTCACTGGTCTATAATAGTTCTCTGACTTGATTCTCGAACCTAGTTTTAAATAACGGTATAATGTTTGCATCTTTCCATTCTAAAGGAACCACTCCCTCGATCTTCTAATGACAAATTGAAAACTGTTGCAAGCGGTATGCTAATTTCCAATAGTAAGTTTGGGCGGAATCCCATCCTTTCCTGGTAATTAGTTATCCTTCATATCCCTTATTTTCTTAGCTACCATTTCCGGGGGTACAATTAACTGTCCTAAGTAGTCTGATTATGTTCCCTTGAACTTAGCCTCTGGTAATGGCAGTGAACTAATATATTTTCTTCTCTTAATGTTAGTATATAACACATGGTTTTACAATAATAATACTCTGTAACTCTAATGAAAAATTTAAGACAATATTCGGGGTGTTCAGGTGCAAAGCACACACACTGTGTACGTCATTACAATGCACGGAGACAACCCCCACAACTGTCGACCAAGTGCATTAATTGTAGGTGATTGCACGGATGATCCGCCCAGATGTCACGCTCCAGTGACTGATAACAATGCGGGTAGTAATTAGGTCCTACACTCGTTGCGCAAACCGCCAGGTTACTCATGCTATCTGACGACAGATCGCTGCTCTGTTGTTTACAAACAAACGCCGACAAATACGCTCGTTGCTGCGTCTTTACGGGCTCAATGTCGTGATTTATGAAGGCGCGGCATTCAAAGCGTCCGATTTGTGGCGGCGCAGTCGCTGCTGGCGACGTGACGTGTCGCATGTAGAGCGGACACTACCGACACACCGAGATCAATAGCTGATAAGTAATTCTTTCGTCTGTGTCGACCACATCAACGGATCATGGTACTTTTAAACCTCCATGTAAATATTTAAATTCTGCATTAGTCACAATAAATGTTTCGACGATGTTATATGTAAAAGAAGGTCAATGTAGAACGTGTATAAGGTTAACATACACTGTTCGCGTTATTTACTAAATAACCTATATTAAAATATCAACATATATTTAGTAGTGTTACCTTATAACCTATATATCATAAATATACTGATTCAGTTGTATTAAACATACCGGCTACATTATATTTAAAAGTTCGCATTCAATTTTGGGATCTCTTTAGTGTTACAAGGTCTATAGTCGCCGTGACACCAAACTGTAATCACACTTAAACACGCATATAATGTTATGAAACATTTCTCTAAGCAGTTAAATTGTGTATTAGCAACAATTATGTTCGTATAAAACAACATTTCACAAAATGCAATAAAATAAAAAAATTGCATTTATACCAATATCTTAGCGTGACATTTTAACAGTTGTGCGAATAGACATTGATTTGTAAAGACGCCCAATGTCTCCAATGTCCACGCGACTTAACGAACGAACGAACGAACCCACTTTCACAACACATGTGCGCGCGCACGAACGTTTGCTTGTGTTATATTAGAAAGAACGTTTTCATCATCATTTTGTTCTATGAATATTGCCATTCTTTGTCGGAAACAATGACCTTTTAGATACTTATAGTATTGTCATGCTATACATTATGTTGTCTTTATTTACAAAACGTAACACGCCAGAAATTGTGTACGTGTTTTGAGTTATAGCTGCACAGCTGACATTGCAAATGCTCCATTAATATGTCACTATCCTTGTTATCTCGTCAAGAGATAAATACAATATATAAAACGTAACATTTCTTATTTAATTTCAGCAAACCAGCATTAATATACGTCTACACGTCATACGGACTTATCCAAACAGCGAACGCAATTACTCTTCAGGTTGCTGCACTAGCTATATTTCACGATTACTATTCACAATAGTGAAATTACACGTTACTATTCATTGCCAATCATGGGTTCCACAGCCTACGCTAACGAAATTTCAATAAGCATTGACGTTTGAACCAGCCAAAAGATATTATCTTGGACTATACGTACAGTCATGTGTTCACTAGACCGTGACATCTGTATAATGAGTTTGTATCTAGTTCATTGTGACGACGCTATGCACAGATTCATAGCCTGTTGTAATGACTCGGGATACCGCAATGGGATATGGGTCCTATAGTGCGGCCGGCGTCAGTGTTCCGTAATCTGTCAATGTGTGTCAATTGATGATTAATTAATACGGATGATTAATTAATAATGTCGATGATTCACGAGCTCTCGTACACGTCTTATGTCGGCCGCCCCATTTCTTGGAGATCGTTTGTAATAAATTACAGCTGTGCTACAAAGATCGAAATTTGTATTGTTGTTGCGAGATATTGCTCCACTGACATGTACAAAGTGCGGTTATTCTTATTGTAAAATCAATAAGAATGATATCTGCTCTATCATCTTTATTGTCCAAATATGTTTTAATGAGCCACAACTTGTTAATTACATTTTAACCGTTATCTATGTATGTGTGTTAATACTGCTGACAGTCTGCTGTTCAGCATGACATAACAGTATGTTATTCGATTAAAAACTAACAAATAAAATGTAAAGCATACTGGTCAAATGATGTTATAGAACTGGAGTAGTTATTAAGATGAGGTAGCACTGGCGGCCCTACATACTACTAACTGGAGTAGTTATTAAGGTGAGGTAGCACTGGCGACCCTACATACTACTAACTGGAGTAGTTATTAAGATGAGGTAGCACTGGCGACCCTACATACTACTAACTGGAGTAGTTGTTAAGATGAGGTAGCACTGGCGATCCTACATGCTACTAACTGGAGTAATTATTAAGATCAGGTAGCACTGGCGACCCTACATACTACTAATTGGAGTAGTTATTAAGATCAGGTAGCACTGGCGACCCTACGTACTACTAACTGGGGTTCATTTAAACAACTTTTTGGTATCAATATTAAATCTGATCTAACATCTATACCACAAAACGGTTTACTTTGCTGTTTATACCAGACCCTACATAACACGAATCTACGATAATACAATACCATACCTTGTGTAGGGTTCTAACATGTCGCGGATATGAGAACAGTTTCGGTGGAGGTGTGACTTTGGCGATATAATCATGAAATATTGACTTTAGCGATACAAGCACGAAATATTGCTTCTAGAGCATGACAAATTAAATACATTAGTTAAACGACTATTGCCGATTTATCAAATGATAGATTACATAGTCTACACCTGCAGCAACAGCCATTTTCCAAGATGTATATCGTGTTTGTCACACACAATACTAGACGTCTGTACATGTATATCGTGGTTGTCATACACAATACTAGACGCACGTACATGCATATCGTGGCTGTCATACACAGTGCTAGACGTACGTACATGTACATCGTGGCTGTCACACACAGTACTAGATGTCTGTACATGTATATCGTGGCTGTCACACACAGTACTAGACGTCTGTACATGTATATCGTGGTTGTCACACACAATACTAGACGCACGTACATGTATATCGTGGTTGTCACACACAATACTAGACGTACGTACATGTATATAGTGGTTGTCATACACAGTACTAGACGCATGTACATGTATATCGTGGATGTCACACACAGTACTAGACGTCTGTACATGTATATCGCGGTTGTCACATACAATACTAAACGTCTGTACATGTATATCGTGGTTGTCACATACAGTACTAGACGCATGTACATGTATATCGTGGATGTCACACACAATACTAGACGTCTGTACATGTATATCGTGGATGTCACACACAGTACTAGACGTCTGTACATGTACATCGTGGCTGTCACACACAGTACTAGATGTCTGTACATGTATATCGTGGCTGTCACACACAGTACTAGACGTCTGTACATGTATATCGTGGTTGTCACACACAATACTAGACGCACGTACATGTATATCGTGGTTGTCACACACAATACTAGACGTACGTACATGTATATAGTGGTTGTCATACACAGTACTAGACGTCTGTACATGTATATCGTGGTTGTCACATACAATACTAGACGTCTGTACACGTATATCGTGGTTGTCACACACAGTACTAGACGTCTGTACATGTATATCGTAGTTGTCACAGACAGTTCTAGACGCACATACATGTATATCGTGGTTGTCATACACAGTACTAGACGCATGTACATGTATATCGTGGATGTCACACACAGTACTAGATGTCTGTACATGTATATCGTGGTTGTCACAGACAGTTCTAGACGCACATACATGTGTATCGTGGTTGTCATACACAGTACTAGACGACTATACATGTGTATCGTGGTTGTCAGACACAGTACTACACACCTGTATACGTATATCGTGGTTGTCATACACAGTACTACACACCTGTACATGTATATCGTGGTTGTCATACACAGTACTAGACGTCCGTACATGTATATCGCGGTTGTCATACACAATACTAGACGCACGTACATGCATATCGTGGCTGTCATACACAGTGCTAGACGTACGTACATGTACATCGTGGCTGTCACACACAGTACTAGATGTCTGTACATGTATATCGTGGCTGTCACACACAGTACTAGACGTCTGTACATGTATATCGTGGTTGTCACACACAATACTAGACGCACGTACATGTATATCGTGGTTGTCACACACAATACTAGACGTACGTACATGTATATAGTGGTTGTCATACACAGTACTAGACGTCTGTACATGTATATCGTGGTTGTCACACACAATACTAGACGTCTGTACATGTATATCGTGGTTGTCACATACAGTACTAGACGCATGTATATCGTGGATGTCACACACAATACTAGACGTCTGTACATGTATATCGTGGATGTCACACACAGTACTAGACGTCTGTACATGTACATCGTGGCTGTCACACACAGTACTAGATGTCTGTACATGTATATCGTGGCTGTCACACACAGTACTAGACGTATGTACATGTATATCGTGGTTGTCACACACAATACTAGACGTACGTACATGTATATAGTGGTTGTCATACACAGTACTAGACGTCTGTACATGTATATCGTGGTTGTCACATACAATACTAGACGTCTGTACATGTATATCGTGGTTGTCACATACAGTACTAGACGCATGTACATGTATATCGTGGATGTCATACACAGTACTAGACGTCTGTACATGTATATCGTGGTTGTCACAGACAGTTCTAGACGCACATACATGTGTATCGTGGTTGTCATACACAGTACTAGACGACTATACATGTGTATCGTGGTTGTAAGACACATTACTACACACCTGTATATGTATATCGTGGTTGTCATACACAGTACTACACACCTGTACATGTATATCGTGGTTGTCATACACAGTACTAGACGTCTGTACATGTATATCATGGCTGTCATACACAGTACTAGACGTCTGTACATGAATATCGTGGATGTCATACTCAGTACTAGACGTCTGTACATGTATATCGTGGTTGTCACACGTAGCACTAGACGTCTGTACATGTATATCGTGGCTGTCATATACAGTACTAGACGTGTGTACATATATATCGTGGTTGTCATACACAGTACTAGACGTCTGTACGTGTGTATCGTGGTTGTCATACACAGTACTAGACGTCTGTAGTGTCTATATCGTGATTGTCATACACAGTACTCGACGTATGTACATGTATATCGTGGCTGTCATACACAGTACTAGACGTCTGTACGTGTGTATCGTGGTTGTCATACACAGTACTAGACGCCTGTAGTGTCTATATCGTGGTTGTCATACACAGTACTAGACGTCTGTACGTGTACATCGTGATTGTCATACACAGTACTAGACGTATGTACATGTATATCGTGGCTGTCATACACAGTACTAGACGTCTGTACATGTATATCGTTGCTGTCATACATAGTACTAGACGTCTGTACATGTATATCGTGGCTGTCATACACAGTACTAGACGTCCGTGTAATCATCAGATTTGGTGTTCACTAAAAACTTAACGAGAATCTGAGAAAATAGAACACCGCTATCCTAGCAGGTATACACAATTAAGAACAAACAATCGACCTCTTTGATTTTAACCTATTACATGCATATTTTATTAGATGATTGATGATAACAGACTAGGCCCAGTGGTTAATACAAGAAAAAACAGTAAAATATAAATGTTAATTTGAAAGTAAGACATTTGTACAAGCCTAATAAATTCTGTCCCAGCGCATATACATCCAGACATATTTTGGTATACAGGGTTTATTGATGAGGATTAAAAATGTACCCTGTGATAACAATGTTAGCATTTTATCTCATGATGTTTCTGGAATAGATAATAGTATGTTTTTAAATGGCAGAGGATATGGTGGATGTTCCATTTTGTGGAAAAACTCTTTGAACTGTATTTTCTCCCCAGTCATCATGAACTCTAATAGAATATGTGCAGTTAATATAACTATGCAAAGCATGCCATGATTACTTTTTAATGTGTACATAGCGTGTGATACCAGATATATTGATGATCTGTACTGCAATATTTTGATTGAAATAATGAGTACGTATAATATAATGAACTGTTCCAATTTCATTATTGGAGGTGATATGAATACGTCTTTCAAGCGTGTGTCTTCTAACTTTACGAAACATTTAAATTACAATGTTTGATCGTGAAACAATCAAGCCATGTATTGATTTTGAAGGACATAATGTTTGTGATACATTTACTAGTCCTGAGGACAATGGTACTTATGTCATTGATCATTTGCTGTTAAACAATGGACTCTTTGACCATATGGTAGAATAGTATAATATGCACGATGGTGCAAATTTATCATTTAATTCGCCACTGGTTCTTACCTTGTTTAGATGTTAATTATTGTTCACCTTCTTCTAGAAGGTACATATCTAGACCTAAATGGCAAGAAGCGTCAGACTGTAACTTAAGTCAGTACAGCAAGGTTTTAGAAAGAATGATTGACGAAATATCTATACCATGGCATTCTCTAGAATGCCGCGATAAACATTGTCCTAGCAGGTTAACGCATTCTCAGGATATTCAGATATGTCATGATTCAATAATGGATTGTTGTATAAGAGCTTGTCAAAACTCCATTCCACATACATCAAAACAGGGAAATTCGAAGGTAATAGCGGGTTGGAATGAGCCCGTTAAACCATACAGAGAAGCGTCAATGTTTTGGCACAATGTATGGAAAGATTGTGGCTCTCCTCGCAATGTTGTTATTGCTGACGTCATGCGTAGATCACGCTCTCAATATCACAGAGCAGTTCGTTTTGTTAAACGCAATCAAAATAATGTTAAAAAAGAAAGCATGGCGACAGCGTTACTTGGAAATAAAAATAGGGACTTCTGGAAAGAAGTAGGTAAAATTACAAAGTACAATGACATGCTACCCAACATGGTTGATGAATAATAATCATAATAATCATAATATATTTTATTTAATATAGCGCCAGATCCAATTATAAATTGTTCGTGGCGCTTTACAACATGTAGAACCCAGATAGAGGTAATAATGATGGCTAAATAAACATGCATTTTCTAAAAGAAATTCTTATAAAATTAATATTAGTAATATACAAATAAATACAGTAATTAAATAAATATACTAAAATGAAGTGACAGGTGACGAAAATATTTCGAAACATTTTGCTACTAAGTATGAGGACTTATATAATTCAGTAGCCTATAATGAAGAGGATATGACGTCATTGCTACAAAACATACATAGTAAAGTAGATGCACATTGTAACGACGGTGAAAATACTATTACGGTGAATGTTGTTTTGAATGGTATTAATCATGTTAAGAGTAACAAATGTGATGGATTTGGAATTGTATATACCGATCACTTTATTCATGCACCTAACAAATTACATGTTTTTTGTTCTTTGCTATTCACAGCAATGGAATATCACCTGTATACCCCGGATGGTTTTAATATATCCACAATTCAATCTCTGGTAAAAAAACAAGAGGAAATCAGCAAAATCAGCCATTGCTCTTAGTAGCGTTCTGTCGAAACTATTTGATTGGGTTATAATAATAAAAAGTTAAAACAAGTAATTTACAGTTTGGTTTCAAACCTCAAAGCTCTACAGCTAAATGTACATTTGCGTTAATGGAGACTGTGAACTATTTCCAGCAGAACAAATCGGATGTTTACGTGCTATTACTAGATACTAAAGCATTTGATAAATTTTATTATGTTAAACTTTTAAACTTACTGATGGAAAGATGAATGAATCCCCTTTTAATCAGATGTTTACTTTATGTACGCTAATCAACATTTAAATGTATCATAAAACAATTCCATGTCATCGCATTTCTCCACTACCAATGGTGTGAAGCAGGGTGGGGTGTTGTCCTACATTTTATTTTCTATCTACATTGATGACATGTTAACAAGACTGCGTGTCTGGTTTTGGCTGTATGATTTGTCATAAGTACTATGGTGCTGTTGGCTGTATGATTGGTCATAAGGTCTACGGTGCTGTTGGCTGTATGATTTGTCATAAGTACTATGGTGCTGTTGGCTGTATGATTTGTCATAAGTACTATGGTGCTGTTGGCTGTATGATTTGTCATAAGTACTATGGTGCTGTTGGCTGTATGATTTGTCATAAGTACTATGGTGCTGTTGGCTGTATGATTTGTCATAAGTACTATGGTGCTGTTGGCTGTATGATTGGTCATAAGTACTATGGTGCTGTTGGCTGTGCTGATGATATGTCTTTGGTAGCTCCATCGATATATGCATTGAACAAAATGTGTGATATGTGTCTAAAATTTGCATATGAATATGATTTACAATTCAACCCGGCAAAATGTCAACTTATTAAACATGGCAGTGGCACCGACTGCCCATTTTACTTTGATGGTCTAAAAATGAAACAGAGTAAAAAAGGGCTGCATTTAGGCCACGTTATTGGTCCTGACGCTCACCAGGCTGTGGTAAAAGATGTGTGTCATTGTTTTATATGGCGTGTAAATGCATTATCTGCTAATTTTGGGTTTTGTAATAAAACACAAAACGTCAATTATATATGTTGTACTTTACATCTTTCTATGGTGTATATATGTGGAACTTATAAAACAGACATCTTGATATGTTTTATACTACGTGGCGCAAAGGTATCAGAAAACTGTTTAATCTACCAGTTTGCACGCATTGTAATATGGTGCCACTTTTAGCAGACTGTTTACTGATTCAAATTATGAATCGAATGGTACGAATTTTATTTGAGTTGCTTGAAATGCAGTAACTCCGGTTTGAAAATACTCTCTCATCTAGTCCTTCAAGGTAGTGGGTGATACATGTCTAAAAGTTTTAACTATATCATGTCCAAATTCAAACTTGATGCCATGACATTCTTTAGAATGCAGTCTAATCAGTTTTATGGTATGTTAAAAGACCACCACCCGGAGGGGCTAGATAATGAACTAGTGTGTAGAGTCTCATTTGCAAAGATGTATTACATAATATAGATAATGCGGGTAGCACTTCTTTTTAGCCATTGATGAGCTGCGCTCATTGCTTACTGTTTTATGTACACAGTAACTTATATACATTGATTTAGTCGAATTGTAATTTTTTTAGAAAGAATAAATGTATCATTATATTATAATGGTAATATATAAAAAATATTTCTGATCAAAGTCCGTGCGGAAATGGGCCAGTTGCACCATATAATGGGCAATATCATGGTGACCATGTCTCAAAAGAATAATTTAATTATCTTGTTAAATTTAAGTCCTGAAATGCAAACGGTAATTTTAATCCAGGCGAACAAATTGAAACATGTTTAGCACATATTTTGCTTTTTCCCCTAAAACACCATGCTGATTAAAAGTCCTATGAAATATCTGCAGGAGAAATATGTATAATTTGCATCAATCCAATATGGACGCCAGACGTGTACGTGAAATATTGCCATACTTTGCAGCACTTATTAGTCACTATACGCAATATCGGTATATGTATACCATACAGATGATGCTTAGTCTTCCAGAAATGCATCCAGTAATCCATCATAAATTCGAATACGGATACCATTGTTTTGAGGCGCAGTGACAAGTTTTGGGCAGGACTGTCCACATATCTGATTATTGAAGTTATTGAGCAAGTCCTGATGAGACGGGTCTGGCTAAAGGAAAAAAGAATTACAGAGATGCAGCGTTTAACATGGGTTCATTCCGTGTCAGCAAGTGCAAATATCAACGACAATGGCTCGATCGCCGTTTAACTTTGCTAATGGGTTGTCAGCCGAGGACGGGGTCAATGTCGAAGGATCGTGTGAGGTTTGATAATACATTCTTGGGTCCACGGTTCGGAAATATGTGGAAGAATTCAACTTCCGGAAACCTGGCCAAACAATGACAATACATAGGCTCACGATCAGTTGTCAAGATCAACCGTGAATCTATGATGGAATATTCACAATTAATATTCCAGAAGTTGTAACTGTTAGGGAGCGCAGATAAGATCTACCGTTACTGTTCAAGTACGAACTTAGTATAGTAATCTCCTGCTGCATTCTTTGAATCATATTCACCTGTCATGCAGGCCAAGAAGACGGTTCGTGCTGATCGGTGTTCTCTGGAAGGCCGAGAGAGCGAAAAAAAGGGGGGGGGGCAGGGAACACCGTACGGGGCAACGCCCGAATATTTACGCAAAACTGCATCCACGCACCTACGGGTCATAACCATTAAACGGCTAAAGTAATAGCTATAAGTCTAATATTGGGCACCCTCTTTGGTTATATCGTTTTCCGAAAGCGTGGTGACCAGTGTCTATAGTGGTGTCCTCTTGTGGATTATGGTTTCATTTTATATTATTTATGGTTCCAAAAACTATAGGCGCTTGATGTTGAGCGTGCGAACTTATTCCGTCCAGAGCGTTTCTACGGGGAATTCACAACATCGCTACGTAGACGATGATTGTCCGTGTAGTTAAAAGTACTAGTAGGTCTTCTGCTAGAGACCTTGGCACTTATGTCGAATCCGGACCCACTTAAATTTCGCTTTGAGTTTTGCCTAACTTTGATACCATAGTGCGTTAGTTCCATCATACATCATCCTAGGCATCTCTGTTACGAACGCCCGAAACACTACCGTAATCTAACTATGGAGAATCTATATTTAGATTTGTGGCACCCTTGCCTTGAAGGTTTCAAGGGTACTGGCAGTCACAGCTATTTCTGGCAGCTCGTTCCATTCTTTGAAGATATTGGGGAGGAAATAATGCTGTCTGTACTTGGTTCTGCACTGGATCTGGGGGAGCTGCTGTGAGTGCCCTCTTCTTTGTCTGATCTGGCAGAGCTGCTGTGAGTGCCCTCTTCTTTGTCTGATCTGGCAGAGCTGCTGTGAGTGCCCTCTTCTTTGTCTGATCTGGCAGAGCTGCTGTGAGTGCTCTCTTCTTTGTCTGATCTGGCAGAGCTGCTGTGAGTGCCCTCTTCTTTGTCTGATCTGGGAGAGTTGCTCTGAGTGCCCTCTTCTTTGTCTGATCTGGCAGAGCTGCTGTGAGTGCCCTCTTCTTTGTCTGATCTGGGAGAGTTGCTGTGAGTGCCCTCTTCTTTGTCTGATCTGGCAGAGCTGCTGTGAGTGCCCTCTTCTTTGTCTGATCTGGCAGAGCTGCTGTGAGTGCCCTCTTCTTTGTCTGATCTGGGAGAGTTGCTGTGAGTGCCCTCTTCTTTGTCTGATCTGGGAGAGTTGCTGTGAGTGCCCTCTTCTTTGTCTGATCTGGCAGAGCTGCTGTGAGTGCCCTCTTCTTTGTCTGATCTGGCAGAGCTGCTGTGAGTGCCCTCTTCTTTGTCTGATCTGGCAGAGCTGCTGTGAGTGCCCTCTTCTTTGTCTGATCTGGCAGAGTTGCTGTGAGTGCCCTCTTCTTTGTCTGATCTGGCAGAGCTGCTGTGAGTGCCCTCTTCTTTGTCTGATCTGGCAGAGCTGCTGTGAGTGCCCTCTTCTTTGTCTGATCTGGCAGAGCTGCTGTGAGTGCCCTCTTCTTTGTCTGATCTGGCAGAGCTGCTGTGAGTGCCCTCTTCTTTGTCTGATCTGGCAGAGCTGCTGTGAGTGCCCTCTTCTTTGTCTGATCTGGCAGAGCTGCTGTGAGTGCCCTCTTCTTTGTCTGATCAGGCAGAGCTGCTGTGAGTGCCCTCTTCTTTGTCTGATCTGGGAGAGTTGCTGTGAGTGCCCTCTTCTTTGTCTGATCTGGCAGAGCTGCTGTGAGTGCCCTCTTCTTTGTCTGATCTGGGAGAGTTGCTGTGAGTGCCCTTTTCTTTGTCTGATCTGGGAGAGTTGCTGTGAGTGCCCTCTTCTTTGTCTGATCTGGGAGAGTTGCTGTGAGTGCCCTCTTCTTTGTCTGATCTGGCAGAGCTGCTGTGAGTGCCCTCTTCTTTGTCTGATCTGGCAGAGCTGCTGTGAGTGCCCTCTTCTTTGTCTGATCTGGCAGAGCTGCTGTGAGTGCCCTCTTCTTTGTCTGATCTGCTTAGAGCTGCTGTCGAGTCTCCCCTCTTCTTTGTCTGATCTGTGGCAGAGCTGCTGTGAGTGCCCTCTTCTTTGTCTGATCTGGCAGGCTGCTATGAAGTGCCCTCTTCTTTGTCTGGTGATCTGGCAGAGCTGCTGTAGGTGCCCTCTTCTTTGTCCTGATCAGGCAAGGCTGCTAATGAGTGCACCCTGCTTTGTCTGATCTGGGAGGTTGCTGAGGTGCCCTCTTCTTTGTCTGATCTGCTTGGAAGAACTGCTGTGAGTGCCCTCTTCTTTGTCTGATCTGCTTAGGCTGCTGTGAGTGCCCTCTTCTTTGTCTGATCTGGCAGAGCTGCTGTGAGTGCCCTCTTCTTTGTCTGATCTGGGAGAGTTGCTGTGAGTGCCCTCTTCTTTGTCTGATCTGGGAGAGTTGCTGTGAGTGCCCTCTTCTTTGTCTGATCTGGCATAGCTGCTGTGAGTGCCCTCTTCTTTGTCTGATCTGGCAGAGCTGCTGTGAGTGCCCTCTTCTTTGTCTGATCTGGCAGAGCTGCTGTGAGTGCCCTCTTCTTTGTCTGATCTGGCAGAGCTGCTGTGAGTGCCCTCTTCTTTGTCTGATCTGGCAGAGCTGCTGTGAGTGCCCTCTTCTTTGTCTGATCTGGCAGAGCTGCTGTGAGTGCCCTCTTCTTTGTCTGATCTGGCAGAGCTGCTGTGAGTGCCCTCTTCTTTGTCTGATCTGGCAGAGCTGCTGTGAGTGCCCTCTTCTTTGTCTGATCTGGGAGAGTTGCTGTGAGTGCCCTCTTCTTTGTCTGATCTGGCAGAGCTGCTGTGAGTGCCCTCTTCTTTGTCTGATCTGGCAGAGCTGCTGTGAGTGCCCTCTTCTTTGTCTGATCTGGCAGAGTTGCTGTGAGTGCCCTCTTCTTTGTCTGATCTGGGAGAGTTGCTGTGAGTGCCCTCTTCTTTGTCTGATCTGGCATAGCTGCTGTGAGTGCCCTCTTCTTTGTTTGATCTGGCAGAGCTGCTGTGAGTGCCCTCTTCTTTGTCTGATCTGGCAGAGCTGCTGTGAGTGCCCTCTTCTTTGTCTGATCTGGCAGAGCTGCTGTGAGTGCCCTCTTCTTTGTCTGATCTGGCAGAGCTGCTGTGAGTGCCCTCTTCTTTGTCTGATCTGGCAGAGCTGCTGTGAGTGCCCTCTTCTTTGTCTGATCAGGCAGAGCTGCTGTGAGTGCCCTCTTCTTTGTCTGATCTGGGAGAGTTGCTGTGAGTGCCCTCTTCTTTGTCTGATCTGGCAGAGCTGCTGTGAGTGCCCTCTTCTTTGTCTGATCTGGGAGAGTTGCTGTGAGTGCCCTTTTCTTTGTCTGATCTGGGAGAGTTGCTGTGAGTGCCCTCTTCTTTGTCTGATCTGGGAGAGTTGCTGTGAGTGCCCTCTTCTTTGTCTGATCTGGCAGAGCTGCTGTGAGTGCCCTCTTCTTTGTCTGATCTGGCAGAGCTGCTGTGAGTGCCCTCTTCTTTGTCTGATCTGGCAGAGCTGCTGTGAGTGCCCTCTTCTTTGTCTGATCTGGCAGAGCTGCTGTGAGTGCCCTCTTCTTTGTCTGATCTGGCAGAGCTGCTGTGAGTGCCCTCTTCTTTGTCTGATCTGGCAGAGCTGCTGTGAGTGCCCTCTTCTTTGTCTGATCTGGCAGAGCTGCTATGAGTGCCCTCTTCTTTGTCTGATCTGGCAGAGCTGCTGTGAGTGCCCTCTTCTTTGTCTGATCAGGCAGAGCTGCTGTGAGTGCCCTCTTCTTTGTCTGATCTGGGAGAGTTGCTGTGAGTGCCCTCTTCTTTGTCTGATCTGGCAGAGCTGCTGTGAGTGCCCTCTTCTTTGTCTGATCTGGGAGAGTTGCTGTGAGTGCCCTTTTCTTTGTCTGATCTGGGAGAGTTGCTGTGAGTGCCCTCTTCTTTGTCTGATCTGGGAGAGTTGCTGTGAGTGCCCTCTTCTTTGTCTGATCTGGCAGAGCTGCTGTGAGTGCCCTCTTCTTTGTCTGATCTGGCAGAGCTGCTGTGAGTGCCCTCTTCTTTGTCTGATCTGGCAGAGCTGCTGTGAGTGCCCTCTTATTTGTCTGATCTGGCAGAGCTGCTGTGAGTGCCCTCTTCTTTGTCTGATCTGGCAGAGCTGCTGTGAGTGCCCTCTTCTTTGTCTGATCTGGCAGAGCTGCTATGAGTGCCCTCTTCTTTGTCTGATCTGGCAGAGCTGCTGTGAGTGCCCTCTTCTTTGTCTGATCAGGCAGAGCTGCTGTGAGTGCCCTCTTCTTTGTCTGATCTGGGAGAGTTGCTGTGAGTGCCCTCTTCTTTGTCTGATCTGGCAGAGCTGCTGTGAGTGCCCTCTTCTTTGTCTGATCTGGGAGAGTTGCTGTGAGTGCCCTTTTCTTTGTCTGATCTGGGAGAGTTGCTGTGAGTGCCCTCTTCTTTGTCTGATCTGGGAGAGTTGCTGTGAGTGCCCTCTTCTTTGTCTGATCTGGCAGAGCTGCTGTGAGTGCCCTCTTCTTTGTCTGATCAGGCAGAGCTGCTGTGAGTGCCCTCTTCTTTGTCTGATCTGGGAGAGTTGCTGTGAGTGCCCTCTTCTTTGTCTGATCTGGCAGAGCTGCTGTGAGTGCCCTCTTCTTTGTCTGATCTGGCAGAGCTGCTGTGAGTGCCCTCTTCTTTGTCTGATCTGGCAGAGCTGCTGTGAGTGCCCTCTTCTTTGTCTGATCTGGGAGAGTTGCTGTGAGTGCCCTCTTCTTTGTCTGATCTGGGAGAGTTGCTGTGAGTGCCCTCTTCTTTGTCTGATCTGGGAGAGTTGCTGTGAGTGCCCTCTTCTTTGTCTGATCTGGCATAGCTGCTGTGAGTGCCCTCTTCTTTGTCTGATCTGGCAGAGCTGCTGTGAGTGCCCTCTTCTTTGTCTGATCTGGCAGAGCTGCTGTGAGTGCCCTCTTCTTTGTCTGATCTGGCAGAGCTGCTGTGAGTGCCCTCTTCTTTGTCTGATCTGGCAGAGCTGCTGTGAGTGCCCTCTTCTTTGTCTGATCTGGCAGAGCTGCTGTGAGTGCCCTCTTCTTTGTCTGATCTGGCAGAGCTGCTGTGAGTGCCCTCTTCTTTGTCTGATCTGGCAGAGCTGCTGTGAGTGCCCTCTTCTTTGTCTGATCTGGCAGAGTTGCTGTGAGTGCCCTCTTCTTTGTCTGATCTGGGAGAGTTGCTGTGAGTGCCCTCTTCTTTGTCTGATCTGGCAGAGCTGCTGTGAGTGCCCTCTTCTTTGTCTGATCTGGCAGAGCTGCTGTGAGTGCCCTCTTCTTTGTCTGATCTGGCAGAGCTGCTGTGAGTGCCCTCTTCTTTGTCTGATCTGGGAGAGTTGCTGTGAGTGCCCTCTTCTTTGTCTGATCTGGCAGAGCTGCTGTGAGTGCCCTCTTCTTTGTCTGATCTGGCAGAGCTGCTGTGAGTGCCCTCTTCTTTGTCTGATCTGGCAGAGCTGCTGTGAGTGCCCTCTTATTTGTCTGATCTGGCAGAGCTGCTGTGAGTGCCCTCTTCTTTGTCTGATCTGGCAGAGCTGCTGTGAGTGCCCTCTTCTTTGTCTGATCTGGCAGAGCTGCTATGAGTGCCCTCTTCTTTGTCTGATCTGGCAGAGCTGCTGTGAGTGCCCTCTTCTTTGTCTGATCAGGCAGAGCTGCTGTGAGTGCCCTCTTCTTTGTCTGATCTGGGAGAGTTGCTGTGAGTGCCCTCTTCTTTGTCTGATCTGGCAGAGCTGCTGTGAGTGCCCTCTTCTTTGTCTGATCTGGGAGAGTTGCTGTGAGTGCCCTTTTCTTTGTCTGATCTGGGAGAGTTGCTGTGAGTGCCCTCTTCTTTGTCTGATCTGGGAGAGTTGCTGTGAGTGCCCTCTTCTTTGTCTGATCTGGCAGAGCTGCTGTGAGTGCCCTCTTCTTTGTCTGATCTGGCAGAGCTGCTGTGAGTGCCCTCTTCTTTGTCTGATCTGGGAGAGTTGCTGTGAGTGCCCTCTTCTTTGTCTAATCTGGCAGAGCTGCTGTGAGTGCCCTCTTCTTTGTCTGATCTGGCAGAGCTGCTGTGAGTGCCCTCTTCTTTGTCTGACCGGGGCAGGAAGGAGTTTGGAACGATCAACTACTGCTTGGTTTTTAAGGATTTTATGTAACATGGTAAATCTTGCCACCTTTCTGCGGTACTGGAGGGAAGGCCATTTGAGTCTGTTGATCATTGTGGTGACACTAGATGTCTTCTGGTACTGGTTGACCACAAAACAAGTGGCTCTTCTCTGGACTGCTTCGATCTTGTCAATCTTGCGCTGTGTGTAGGGGTCTCAGATGGTGCAGGCATTCTCCAGTATGGGACGAATGGTCCCGTATGCTGTCTCCTTCAGCTGGGTGGAACTGATCTTGATGTTGCGATGTAAGAAGCCTTGGGTCTTGTTGGCTTTAGCACAGATGTTGTCAATGTGCTTGTCCCAACTGAGGTCTCGGGTGATGGTAACACCAAGATACTTGGCAGAGGTGACAGTTGCCAAGGTACGGCCATGGAGAAGGTATTGACACTTTGCAGTGGTCCTTTTGCGGGTGACTGGGAGAGACTTACATTTTCTTGGGTGGAAAGCCATGTTCCATCATTGTTCCCAGCTTTTCAATCATTGGAGGTCAAGTTGTAGCTGGTGTTGGTCGTGGGCAGAGGTGGAGAGGCGATATACAGCGGTGTTATCAGCAAACAGGCGTGTCAGCGAGGTGAGTTGCTCTGGGAGGTCGTTGATGAAGATTCACGGCCATAAGATGCATGAAAACATTTAGAATGATGTGAAGCCATTCACTTGTGAAAAACATGGAAATACATTCACCACATCACAAGGACTTAAGACTGACAAGGAAAACATTCATGCACTTGTCAAGTCATATGTTTGTGGCTTATGTGGAAAATCTCTTGCAATGGCCTATAGTCTTAAGATTCATGAACACACTGACATGAAGCAGTACATTTGTTCCACATGTGGAAAAACATTAACATCATATTATGCAACATTTACTGGTATTAAGCTACACACATGTGCCACGTGAGGAAAATCAGTTGTAACGTTGCAAAGCCTTAAAACTGATGAAAAAATTCATAACGGTGTGAAGCCATTCACTTGTGAAAAAAACATTCACCATATCCAAACAACTTAAAACTCACAATGAAATCATTCATGCACTTGTCATGTCATATGCTTGTGGCATATGTGGGAAATCGTCAACAACAGCGCATAACCTTAAGATTGATGAACCAATTCGCACAAGTGTGAAGGCGCACTCTTGTAGCACTTGTGGTAAATCATTCAAAACATCTCAAGTGTGAATGCGTAGACTTGGTTCAGTTGTCTTCATCTACTGAATAACGTATTCCACAGAACGTTGTTAACATGAATGTTAAACGCAATACTATATGTTATGAAGCAGTAAACCTGTTAAGATGCGTGAATAATATTACTTATCTATAGTGCTTATTCGTAGATCATTGAGAACACGTTGGCAGGGGACATTCCAAGATTACTTCCAAAGCCCCCCCCGAAGATGAAAGACCAGATGTACACAGCTTGTATCAGAAGTTGCCTGTTGTATGGGTGCGAGACATGGGCCATGAGGACCGATCATGACACGAGGATGGAAAGGGTTGAGATGAGGATGGTGAGATGGATGTGTGGCGCATCACTCAGCGACAGACAGCCCAGTGCAGAGCTTAGAAGAAGAGTAGGAGTGGAGGCGATTGGGGATGTGATCAGAAGAGTAGGAGTGGAGGTGACTGGGGATGTGATCAGAAGAAGAGTAGGAGTGGAGGTGATTGGGGATGTGATCAGAAGAAGAGTAGGAGTGGAGGTGACTGGGGATGTGATCAGAAGAAGCAGGCTGAGGTGGTAAGGGCATGTAGAGCGAAAGGACGACGAGGACTGGGTGAAGGGCAAAACAAAGTTAGTGGTGGAGGGGACTGGAAGAGGGCAATTGGAAGAAAAGCAAACCCAGCAGAGCCTGGAAACACCGCCTCTAAACGACGATGATGAATGAGTTTTTACAAGATCACTGTTAAGGAGTGAAATCAATATTAAAGAGATAGGGGACTGTTTTATTAGGTTAATAAGTTTTTACAAGATCACTGTTAAGGAGTGAAATCAATATTAAAGAGATAGGGGACTGTTTTACTAGGGTAATGAATTTTTACAAGATCACTGTTAAGGAGCGAAATCAATATTAAAGAGAAAGGGGACTGTTTTACTAGGGTAATGAATTTTTACAAGATCACTGTTAAGGAGCGAAATCAATATTAAAGAGATAGGGGATTGTTTTATTACGTTAATAAGTTTTTACAAGATCACTGTTAAGGAGCGAAATCAATATTAAAGAGATAGGGGATTGTTTTATTAGGTTAATAAGTTTTTACAAGATCACTGTTAAGGAGTGAAATCAATATTAAAGAGATAGGGGACTGTTTTACTAGGGTAATGAGTTTATACAAGATCACTGTTAAGGAGCGAAATAAATATTAAAGAGATAGGGGACTGTTTTATTAGGGTAATGAGTTTTTACAAGATCTCTGTTAAGGAGCGAAATCAATATTAAAGAGATAGGGGACTGTTTTATTAGGGTAATGAGTTTTTACAAGATCTCTGTTAAGGAGCGAAATCAATATTAAAGAGATAGGGGACTGTATTATTAGGGTACTGAGTTTTTACAAGATCACCATTAAGGAGCGAAATTAATATTAAAGAGACAGGGGACAGTTTTACTAGGGTAATGAGTTTTTACAAGATCACTGTTAAGGAATGAAATAAATATTAAAAAGATAGGGGACTGTTTTACTAGGGTAATGAGTTTTTACAAGATCTCTGTTAAGGATGGTAGAGGCAGGAGACAGTAGAGGCAGGAGGAAGAAGACAGGGTGGAATGGGGAGGCAGACAGACATATGGTGGGAGGGGGAGAGATGGTAGAAGGAGGAGACAGTAGAGGCAGGAGGAAGAAGACAGGGTGAAATGGGGAGGCAGACAGACATATGGTGGGAGGGGGAGAGATGGTAGAGGGAGGAGACAGTAGAGGCAGGAGGAAGAAGACAAGGTGAAACGGGGAGGCAGACAGACATATGGTGGGAAGGGGAGGAGACAGTAGAGGCAGGAGGAAGAAGACAGGGTGAAATGGGGAGGCAGACACCCATATGGTGGGAGGGGGAGAGATGGTAGAGGGAGGAGACAGTAGAGGCAGGAAGAAGACAGGGTGAAATGGGGAGGCAGACAGACATATGGCGGGGGGAGAGATGGTAGAGGGAGGAGACAGTAGAGACAGGAGGAAGACAGGGTGAAATGGGGGCGGCAGACAGACATATGGTGGGAGGGGGAGAGATGGTAGAGGGAGGAGACAGTAGAAGCAGGAGGAAGAAGACAGGGTGAAATGGGGAGGCAGACAGACATATGGTGGGAGGGGGAGAGATGGTAGAGACAGTAGAGGCAGGAGGAAGAAGACGGTGAAATGGGGAGGCAGACAGACATATGGTGGTAGGGGGAGAGATGGTAGAGGGAGGAGACAGTAGAGGCAGGAGGGAAGAGATGGTGTGGAGGAAATGGGAGAACAGACAGACATATAGGTGGGGGAGAGATGGAGTAGAGGGGAGGAACAAGTAGAAGCAGGAGGGAAGAGACGAGGGCAGAGGTGACAGACAGACCACATGAGTGGGAGGAGATGGTAGAGGAGGGGAGACAGTAGAGGCAGGAGAAAAGACAGGGTGAAATGAGAGCAGACAGACATATGGTGGGAGGGGAGAGAATGGTAGAGGAGAAGGAAAAGACAAATTGAAATGGGGAGACAGACATGAACCTTATGGTGGGAGGGAGAGATGGTGGGGAGGAGACAGTAGAGGCAGGAGGAAAGAGACAAGGGTGAAATGAAGGCCGACGAGACAGACACATGGTGGGAGGGAGAGATGGTAGAGGGAGAACAGTAGAGAGCAGGAGGAAGAAGACAAGGTTGAAATGGGGAGAACAGACGAAGACCTGGGAGGAGAGATGGTAGAGGGAGGAGACAGTAGAGGCAGGAGGAAGAAGACAGTGTGAAATGGGGAGGCAGACAGACATATGGTGGGAGGGGGACAGATGGTAGAGGGAGGAGACACTAGAGGCAGGAGAAAGAAGACAGGGTGAAATGGGGGAGGCAGACAGACATATGGTGGGAGGGGGAGAGATGGTAGAGGGAAAAGAAAGAAGACAGCGTGAAATGGGGAGGCAGACAGACATGTGCGGGAGGGAGAGATGGTGAGGGAGGAACAGTAGAGGCAGGAGGAAAAGAACGAGGTGTGAAATGGGGAGGCATGAACAGACATATAAGCGGGGAGGGAGAGATGGTAGAGGGAGGAGACAGTAGAGGCAGGAGAAAGAAGACAGGATGAAATGGAGGAGGCAGACAGACATATGGTGGGAGGGGGAGAGATGTTAGAGGGAGGAGACAGTAGAGGCAGGAGGAAGAAGACAGTGTGAAATGGGGAGGCAGACAGACATATGGCGGGAGGGGGAGAGTTGGTAGAGGGAGGAGACAATAGAGACAGGAGGAAAAAGACGGTGAAATGGGGGAGGCAGACAGACACATGGTGGGAGGGGAAGAGGTGGTAGAGGGAGGAGACAGTAGAGGCAGGAAGAAGACAGGATGAAATGGGGAGGCAGACAGACATATGGTGGGAGGGGGAGAGATGGTAGAGGGAGGAGACAGTAGAGGCAGGAGGAAGAAGACAGTGTGAAATGGGGAGGCAGACAGACATATGGCGGGAGGGGGAGAGATGGTAGAGGGAGGAGACAATAGACAGGAGGAAAAAGATGGTGAAATGAGGGAGGCAGACAGACACATGGTGGGAGGGGAAGAGGTGGTAGAGGGAAGAGACAGTAGAGGCAGGAAGAAGACAGGGTGAAATGGGGAGGCAGACAAACATATGGTGGGAGGGGGAGAGATGGTAGAGGGAGGAGACAGTAGAGGCAGGAGGAAGAAGACAGGGTGAAATGGGGGAGGCAGCAGACATATGGCGGGTAAGAGAGTTGGGGAAGAATGAGGGAAGGAGGGGAAAGAGATGGGGATGGAAGAAAATATCTCTCCATCCCCATCCCTAGGGATACAGGCAGACTTTGTCGCTCCCTCCCTGCATATGTCTATCTGCCTGGATAAGGTCGTGAGCAAGCAGAAGAACGTCTTCATAGCGTCTGGCTGACAAAATGAAATAGCCGAGATCAAAGTAAAGTGCAGCTATGATCACATCAACTCAACGACGCCAGAAGAGAACCACAAATGACGCCCGAAGAGAGCCACAAATGACGTCCGAAGAGAGCCACAAATGACGCCAGAAGAGAGCCACAACTGATGCCAGAAGAGAGCCACAAATGACGCCAGAAGAGAGCCACAACTGATGCCAGAAGAGAGCCACAAATGCAGTAACAATTCATTTATTCACAATAATAATAACCATGCAACTAGTAAATAATTACGACTATAGTTCGCATGCTGTGTGTACATTATATACAAGGTTTCTGCATCATAGAGCTGGCTGAAACGTGGAACTCTGCCATTCTCACTTCCACCGGAGGGCTCCAATCAATGTCACATGCTCTTACATGTGTAACGTTACATGTCTGTTACATATATAACATTACATGTCTGTTACATGTATAACATTATGCGTCTGTTATGTGTGTAACATCACATGTCCACAACACTGACATACTCGGTTCAGCTACTCTCTTGGTAAGAACATGAGATCCAGTGTCACAGCAGTGACACTGACGATGATTCAACAGCGATGTAACGACGCGAGGTAGTGACGCGTCATCTATGATGTACTGCCATAGTAGTGATTCCAGACTTCGTCGATCTTCTTACACCACTTGATTGCATTGCCTTCTGGGTCTTCAAGATAGTACGTTCGGTTTGGCTACAAATCAACATCAGTTCGTGTTACTTTATATGCGACTGTGCGTTTTTTCACCCCTTTCGTAATTGTAAAGTTCACCAATATATTCTGACCATCTCTCGAGTATTTTGTTTTTGTCTACTACTATGTTACTATCTTTAGATTTCAAACAACCTGTAACCGTGCGTGGTCTTTTCCCTCTGTTTTATCTTGTTCTCGCATGCATGCATTTTGAGTCATACTTATGCTTCTGTTCAATTTCTTTGCACTGTTTGTTAAATCACTTCTCTTTTGCTAAATTTCCTTTTGGCCATTACATCTTTTTCATTGTTACATGCGCATTACGATTTTGCTTAATTTTCCTCCTTTCGTCCATCAAATTTAGAATATTATCAGTCATCCATTTTTTCTTTGCTTTTCTGCACAGCCGATTGTTACAGAGTACAATAGAGTATAAATGTTTCTAATGTGTTTTTATAGTTATTGTGTTTTGACTTGAATGTGATGTTGACATTGAATGTGTCACATGTCACATGTTGCATCCACTCACTGTGTGCACAAAGAAGATTTTGAAGTTCTTCACCTCAGTCCGCAACTCTTTTGACCTGAAACACCGAGAAATATCATGACATGTTGTAGTGTTTCAACAGTTGCCAACTGTGTTAACAAGATGGCATGGGAAGCCACAGTGTTGATTATGTTAACAAGACGGCATGGGAAGCCACAGTGTTGATTATGTTAACAAGACGGCATGGGAAGCCAGTGTTGATTATGTTAACAAGACGACATGGGAAGCCGCAGTGTTGATTATGTTAACAAGACGGCAAGGGAAGCCACAGTGTTGATTAAGTTAACAAGACGGCATGGGAAGCCACAGTGTTGATTATGTTAACAAGACGGCATGGGAAGCCGCAGTGTTGATTATGTTAACAAGACGGCAAGGAAAGCCGCAGTGTTGATTATGTTAACAAGACGGCAAGGGAAGCCGCAGTGTTGATTATGTTAACAAGACGGCATGGGAAGCCGCAGTGTTGATTATGTTAACAAGACGGCATGGGAAGCCGCGGTGTTGATTATGTTAACAAGACGGCATGGGAAGATGCAGTGTTGATTATGTTAACAAGACGGCATGGGATGCCGCAGTGTTGATTATGTTAACAAGACGGCAAGGGAAGCCGCAGTGTTGATTATGTTAACAAGACGGCATGGGATGCCGCAGTGTTGATTATGTTAACAAGACGGCAAGGGAAGCCGCAGTGTTGATTATGTTAACAAGACGGCAAGGGAAGCCGCAGTGTTAATTATGTTAACAAGACGGCAAGGGAAGCCGCAGTGTTGATTATGTTAACAAGACGGCATGGGAAGCCGCAGTGTTGATTATGTTAACAAGACGGCAAGGGAAGCCGCAGTGTTGATTATGTTAACAAGACGGCAAGGGAAGCCGCAGTGTTAATTATGTTAACAAGACCGCAAGGGAAGCCGCAGTGTTGATTATGTTAACAAGACGGCATGGGAAGTCGCAGTGTTGATTATGTTAACAAGACGGCAAGGAAAGCCGCAGTGTTGATTATGTTAACAAGACGGCAAGGGAAGCCGCAGTGTTGATTATGTTAACAAGACGGCATGGGATGCCGCAGTGTTGATTATGTTAACAAGACGGCAAGGGAAGCCGCAGTGTTGATTATGTTAACAAGACGGCATGGGATGCCGCAGTGTTAATTATGTTAACAAGACGGCAAGGGAAGCCGCAGTGTTGATTATGTTAACAAGACGGCATGGGAAGCCGCAGTGTTAATTATGTTAACAAGACCGCAAGGGAAGCCGCAGTGTTGATTATGTTAACAAGACGGCATGGGAAGCTGAAGGTTTGAATGGAGAGACAAGGTAGGAAAGACTGCAAGAAACAGCCTCAAGCAGTGGAACTGAAACTCAAGGTCTGATGGCAATCAAAGTCGTTTACCGTTGCAAGCCAGGGGTGGTAGTTGAATACTCTACTCCTGGCATACATCACAACCCAGGGGTGGTAGTTGAATACGCTACCCCTGGCAGATATCACAAGCCAGGGATGTTAGTTGAATACGCTACCCTTGGCAGATATCACAAGCCAGGGGTGATAGTTGAATACTCTACTCCTGGCAGACATCACAACCCAGGGGTGGTAGTTGAATACGCTACCCCTGGCAGACATCACAACCCAGGGGTGGTAGTTGAATACGCTACCCCTGGCAGACATCACAACCCAGGGGTGGTAGTTGAATACGCTACCCCTGGCAGACATCACAAGCCAGGGGTGTTAGTTGACTAAGCTACCCCTGGCAGACATCACAAGCCAGGGGTATTAGTTGAATACGCTACCCCTGGCAGACATCACAAGCCAGGGGTGTTAGTTGAATACGCTACCCCTGGCAGACATCACAAGCCAGGGGTGTTAGTTGACTAAGCTACCCCTGGCAGACATCACAAGCCAGGGGTATTAGTTGACTAAGCTACCCCTGGCAGACATCACAAGCCAGGGGTGTTAGTTGACTAAGCTACCCCTGGCAGACATCACAAGCCAGGGGTGGTAGTTGAATACGCTACCCCTGGCAGACATCACAACCCAGGGGTGGTAGTTGAATACGCTACCCCTGGCAGACATCACAAGCCAGGGGTGTTAGTTGACTAAGCTACCCCTGGCAGACATCACAAGCCAGGGGTATTAGTTGAATACGCTACCCCTGGCAGACATCACAAGCCAGGGGTGTTAGTTGAATACGCTACCCCTGGCAGACATCACAAGCCAGGGGTGTTAGTTGAATATGCTACCCCTGGCAGACATCACAAGCCAGGGGTGTTAGTTGAATACGCTACCCCTGGCAGACATCACAACCCAGGGGTGGTAGTTGAATACGCTACCCCTGGCAGATATCACAAGCCAGGGGTGTTAGTTGAATACGCTACCCTTGGCAGATATCACAAGCCAGGGGTGATAGTTGAATACTCTACTCCTGGCAGATATCACAAGCCAGGGGTGATAGTTGAATACTCTACTCCTGGCAGACATCACAACCCAGGGGTGGTAGTTGAATACGCTACCCTTGGCAGATATCACAACCCAGGGGTGGTAGTTGAATACGCTACCCTTGGCAGATATCACAAGCCAGGGGTGTTAGTTGAATACGCTACCCTTGGCAGATATCACAAGCCAGGGGTGTTAGTTGAATACGCTACCCCTGGCAGACATCACAAGCCAGGGGTGTTAGTTGAATACTGGCAGACATCACAAGCCAGGGGTGTTAGTTGAATACGCTACCCCTGGCAGACATCACAAGCCAGGGGTGTTAGTTGAATACGCTACCCCTGGCAGACATCACAAGCCAGGGGTGTTAGTTGAATATGCTACCCCTGGCAGACATCACAAGCCAGGGGTGTTAGTTGAATATGCTACCCTGGCAGACATCCTACACGATGCATGGAATTAGCTGAATCAGAATAACTTTGTCCTAGTAATTGACAGTGCCAGTCGTGACTGTAACCATGTGAATCGGTAGACGCCTACACTTCATATGAAAGGGCAACTCCAGGCAACCCCAATCACCAGTACAACCGTTGACACGAGTCAGCGGTAGTGCATTTTGTGATATTGACTTCTACTTCCTGAACATTGCATGAAACATCAGCCATGATTGGTTAAACCCAAATCACTGATTCTAGGATGGCAGTGAGATGATTAGAAAACCGGCTCAGCTTAACTTTAGTGTTTCTACCATATCTGATGTAATCAGCAGCACCCTGTGGTGTGTGAAGGAGACGTAAGTTGTCAACATGTACCGATCTAGCTAATCTAGATTCTGTACATTGCACCCTCTGTTGACATTTAAAGCAGTGCTAATTCAGCAGCTCTCGGAAGCTTTCGCCTGATATCATATCCATGTATCTGTCTTATATGGTGGAGATATTTACAAAAATGGATGTTAGTCAATGATATGCATTAAATATCACAGCCAGAAATCAACTTACTATTGAGCAGATGTTGAAACATAAAAAAGTAAGTTCCTTTCTTGCTGACTAATGGAGTCTTGGAGCCATGAACAATATATTTCATATCTCCACCACATGAATATCATGATAACAATTACATCATATTTGATAAAATAACCAATAATCTGTGTTTTTGACAGCGACCAAGTCATCTCTGATCAACATGAACTTACCACGGGATCAAGACCAACATGAACTTACCACGGGATCAAGGCCAACATGAACTTACCACGTGATCAAGACCAACATGAACTTACCACGGGATCAAAACCAACATTAACTTACCACGGGATCAAAACCAACATTAACTTACCACGGGATCAAGACCAACATGAACTTACCACGGGATCAAGACCAACATGAACTTACCACGGGATCAAGACCGACATGAACTTATCACGGGATCAAGACCGACATCAACTTACCACGGGATCAAGACCAACATTGACTTACCATGTGATCAAGACCAACATGAACTTACCATGGGATCAAGACCAACATGAACTTACCATGTGATCAAGACCAACATGAACTTACCATGGGATCAAGACCAACATCGACTTACCATGTGATCAAGACCAACATGAACTTACCATGTGATCAAGACCAACATGAACTTACCATGTGATCAAGACCAACATGAACTTACCATGGGATCAAGACCAACATGAACTTACCATGTGATCAAGACCAACATGAACTTACCATGTGATCAAGACCAACATGAACTTACCATGGGATCAAGACCAACATGAACTTACCATGTGATCAAGACCAACATGGACTTACCATGGGATCAAGACCAACATCGACTTACCATGTGATCAAGACCAACATGAACTTACCATGTGATCAAGACCAACATGGACTTACCATGTGATCAAGACCAACATGAACTTACCATGGTATCTCACCCTTGAGGACCATTGCTGATGGGTCGACGTAGTAGAGATGAGGGCCTTCTGTCAGCAGGAACATGCGGCGTCTCGCGAACAGACCCTAGAACAAACAATAGACCCTATAGCAAACAACTACCCTAGAACAAACAACAGACTGTAGAACAAACAACAGACCATAGAACAAACAACAGACCCGAGAGCAAACAACAGACCCTAGAGCAAAAAACAGACGCTGCAGCAAACAACTGACCCTGCAGCAAACAACAGACCCTAGAACAAACAACAGACCGTAGAACAAACAACAGACCATAGAACAAACAACAGACCCTAGAACAAACAACAGACCCTAGAACAAACAACAGACCCGAGAGCAAACAACAGACCCTAGAGCAAACAACAGACCCTAGAGAAAACAACAGACCCTAGAGCAAACAACAGACCCTGCAGCAAACAACTGACCCTGCAGCAAACAACAGACCCTAGAACAAACAACAGACCATAGAACAAACAACAGACCATTGAATAAACAACAGACCCGAGAGCAAACAACAGACCATAGAGCAAACAACAGACCCTAGAGCAAACAACAGACCCTAGAACAAACAACAGACCCGAGAGCAAACAACAGACCCTAGAGCAAACAACAGACCCTGCAACAAACAACTGACCCTGCAGCAAACAACAGATCCTAGAACAAACAACATATTATACAACAAACAACAGATCCTTGATCAAACAACAGACCCTACATCAAACAACAGACCCTAAAACAAACAACAGACCCTGCGGCAAACAACAGATCCTTGAACAAACAACAGACCCTGCAGCAAACAACAGACCCTAGAACAAACAACAGACCCTGCAGCAAACAACATATCCTTGAACAAACAACAGACCCTAGAACAAACAACAGATCCTTGAACAAACAACAGACCCTACGGCAAACAACAGACCCTGCTGCAAACAACAGACCCTGCAGCAAACAACAGATCCTTAAACAAACAACAGACCCTAGAGCAAACAACAGACCCTGCAGCAAACAACAGACCCTAGATCAAACAACAGACTCTACAGCAAACAACAGATCGTTGAATAAACAACAGACCCTACAGCAAACAACAGACCCTGCAGCAAACAACATACCCTGCAGCAAACAACAGACCCTACAGCAAACAACAGACCCTAAAGCAAACAACACACCCTATAGCAAACAACAGACCCTAGATCAAACAACAGACCCTACAGCAAACAACAGACCCTAAAGCAAACAACACACCCTATGGCAAACAACAGACCCTAGATCAAACAACAAACCCTACAGCAAACAACAGACCCTACAGCAAACAACAGGCCTTACAAACAATCTTCTGTCAGATAAGGTGGTTTTGGGCAAGGAAATATGACTTCAATGACTGCTGTGAGATGGGACTTCAGATTTGAGCATTTTTGAAGGTGTCTTGAAAAATGCAAAAACCTGAACAACAGTGAGTGAAGCTAGGTAACCCTGCCCAACACCACTTTACCTGACAGAGGGGCCTTCTAGCTCATGATTCTTGACAGTTGCATGGTCACACATACGTTGTTAGCTCAGAATAATATTCAAGGATTTGAAAATCCATCTCACTAGAAACGTTCATTGCCATGATAATACACAAGCAAATGAGCTCATACTGCACAGATCATATACCATTCTTTTATCTAATTAGCGCTCCAAATTTGGTTAAGATATGTTCAGTATTAACAGAGATATGGCATATTTGTTATATGGCCATTTTCGAGTGGTGGCTACCCTTAAACTTAATCACAATAGTCATATAATAGAATGAAGGAGCACTCAAATAATACAGCTGTTTTCAAAAAGAGAAATGAATAAGAAGACATTGTAGTGCAATTTACCCTAATACATGATGTAATCACATTTATAGAGTTGCAAAAGCAATATGAAAATTAATATAAAATGTATATATACATGCAGAATATTTGGAAATTATTGCTAAAAAGTAAAGACAAGACGCTTCTTGTGAATCTATTTGTAAACAATTGTATCAAACCTATATGGTGAAGATAGTCAACTGTCTACATTTATACAATTAGACATCTATTTTCTATCCAGATAGAAAACAATTTAATAAAGCAATCATGAATGACATCTCACCTTGCGTTTGTCGACGAGTCCCTGTTTTAGAACCAGATGGTCATCTACGAATCTGTGGTATTCGTTTTCTCTCCTCTGTGCTTCTAACTTTCTCCTTTGTTCCTCATTAGATAGCCTGCAACATTAGCAAAATATTTCACAATACAAGTGTCACCTGATTCATAAAGCAAGACTTAGGGGGGGCTGTCTGTGCCTAAATCAAATTTGTTTCAATTATAAGTGCTGACATTTACGAAGAATATTAGTTATGATCATCTGATAAAAATGAGTTTTTTTACAGAATAAAGGGACATGGCTGCAATCAAATCTTAGAAGTAGATTTCTAGCAACAATGAACAAAACAATGAGATAGTTATGTGAAATAAATTATATAATAGTTCCCAACAAAGCATATTTGGCCTGCCACAGAAAAGTGGGTGAAATGGAGTTTTGTTTTGGATTCCATAGATCACGAGCTTTAAAATCATACCTACTTTACTGAAATATCTTCATTAGTTTTTTTATTTATTGCTAAAATTGAAGCAAACTTTACAGAAGCAACATTGTTTTGACTCACTTGATCTATTTTTATGATCTGTTCAATATGGCATTTTTTGTTTGTTTCGGATTTCTTTTCAACGAAAATAAACTGGAGACTGTAAGACGAGACTACAAGGTAGCATTTCTACCAAAATCACAAAACTAATGGAACATAACTGAGACAGCTATCTTTGGCTTGGGTGCAGAGTAGGCCTGTGCCATACATGGGCACTGTTGCGGGTCCCGTACACACTGACATCTTTAGTTGGTCTGGTTTCTTTCAAATGATTTAAAACAAAACATAACTCAGTTGCTATAAAAATAGCATTTGTTGCTATATCAGAGCCACACTGATTGCTACTGAAGTGGTATCAGAGCCACACTGATTGGTATTGAAGTGGTATCAGAGCCACACTGGTTGGTATTGAAGTGGTATCAGAGCCACACTGATTGGTATTAAAATGGTATCAGTGCCACAGATTGGTATTGAAGTGGTATAAGAGCCACACTGATTGGTACTGAAGTGGTATCAGAGCCACACTGATTGGTATTGAAGTGGTATCAGAGCCACACTGATTGGTATTAAAATGGTATCAGTGCCACAGATTGGTACTGAAGTGGTATAAGAGTCACACTGATTGGTATTGAAGTGGTATCAGAGCCACACTGATTGGTATTAAAATGGTATCAGTGCCCCACTGATTGGTATTGAAGTGGTATCAGAGCCACACTGATTGGTACTGAAGAGGTATCAGAGCCACACTGATTGGTATTAAAATGGTATCAGTGCCACTGATTGGTATTGAAGTGGTATGAGAGCCACACTGATTGCTACTGAAGTGGTATCAGAGCCACAATGATTGGTATTAAAATGGTATCAGTGCCACAGATTGGTATTAAAATGGTATAAGAGCCACACTGATTGGTATTGAAGTGGTATCAAAGCCACACTGATTGGTATTAAAATAGTATCAGTGCCACTGATTGGTATTAAATTGGTATAAGAGCCACACTGATTGGTATTAAAATAGCATCAGTGCCACTGATTGGTAATAAAGTGGTATAAGAGCCACACTGATTGCTACTGAAGTGGTATCAGAGCCACAATGATTGGTATTAAAATAGTATCAGTGCCACTGATTGGTATTGAAGTGGTATCAGAGCCACACTGGTTGGTATTGAAGTGGTATCAGAGCCACACTGATTGGTATTAAAATGGTATCAGTGCCACTGATTGGTATTAAAGTGGTATAAGAGCCACACTGATTGCTACTGAAGTGGTATCAGAGCCACAATGATTGGTATTAAAATGGTATCAGTGTCACTGATTGGTATTGAAGTGGTATAAGAGCCACACTGATTGCTACTGAAGTGGTATCAGAGCCACAATGATTGGTATTGAAGTGGTATCAGAGCCACACTGATTGGTATTGAAGTGGTATCAGAGCCACACTGATTGGTATTAAAATGGTATCAGTGCCACATATTGGTATTGAAGTGGTATCAGAGCCACACAGATTGGTATTGAAGTGGTATCAGAGCCACACTGATTGGTATTAAAATGGTATCAGTGCCACTGATTGGTATTAAAATGGTATCAGTGCCACATATTGGTATTGAAGTGGTATAAGAGCCACACTGATTGCTACTGAAGTGGTATCAGAGCCACAATGATTGGTATTAAAATGGTATCAGTGTCACTGATTGGTATTGAAGTGGTATCAGAGCCACACTGATTGGTATTGAAGTGGTATCAGAGCCACACTGATTGGTATTGAAGTGGTATCAGAGCCACACTGACTGGTATTAAAATTGTGTCAGTGCCACAGATTGGTATTGAAGTGGTATCAGAGCCACACTGATTGATATTGAAGTGGTACCAGAGCCACACTGATTGGTATTAAAATGTTATCAGTGCCACACTGATTGGTATTGAAGTGGTATCAGAGCCACACTGATTGGTTCTGAAGAGGTATCAAAGCCACACTGATTGGTATTAAAATGGTATCAGTGCCACACTGATTGGTATTGAAGTGGTATCAGAGCCACACTGATTGATATTGAAGTGGTATCAAAGCCACACTGATTGGTATTAAACTGGTATCAGTGCCACTGATTGGTATTGAAGTGGTATAAGCGCCACACTGATTGGTACTAAAATGGTATCAGTGCCACTGATTGGTATTGAAGTGGTATCAGAGCCACACTGATTGGTATTGAAGTGGTATCAAAGCCACACTGATTGGTATTAAACTGGTATCAGTGCCACTGATTGGTATTGAAGTGGTATAAGCGTCACACTGATTGGTATTAAAATGGTATCAGTGCCACTGATTGGTATTGAAGTGGTATCAGAGCCACACTGATTGGTATTAAAATGGTATCAGTGCCACTGATTGGTATTGAAGTGGTATCAGAGCCACACTGATTGGTATTAAAATGGTATCAGTGCCACTGTTTGGTATTGAAGTGGTATCAGAGCCACACTGATTGGTATTGAAGTGGTATCAGAGCCACACTGACTGGTATTAAAATCGTATCAGTGCCACAGATTGGTACTGAAGTGGTATCAGAGCCACACTGATTGATATTGAAGTGGTATCAGAGCCACACTGATTGATATTGAAGTGGTATCAGAGCCACACTGATTGGTATTAAAATGGTATCAGTGCCACTGATTGGTATTAAAATGGTATCAATGCCACTGATTGGTATTGAAGTGGTATCAGAGCCACACTGATTGGTTCTGAAGAGGTATCAAAGCCACACTGATTGGTATTAAAATGGTATCAGAGCCCCACTGATTGGTATTGAAGTGGTATCAGAGCCACACTGATTGGTACTGAAGAGGTATCAGAGCCACACTGATTGGTATTAAAATGGTATCAGTGCCACTGATTGGTATTGAAGTGGTATGAGAGCCACACTGATTGCTACTGAAGTGGTATCAGAGCCACAATGATTGGTATTAAAATGGTATCAGTGCCACAGATTGGTATTAAAATGGTATAAGAGCCACACTGATTGGTATTGAAGTGGTATCAAAGCCACACTGATTGGTATTAAAATAGTATCAGTGCCACTGATTGGTATTAAATTGGTATAAGAGCCACACTGATTGGTATTAAAATAGCATCAGTGCCACTGATTGGTAATAAAGTGGTATAAGAGCCACACTGATTGCTACTGAAGTGGTATCAGAGCCACAATGATTGGTATTAAAATAGTATCAGTGCCACTGATTGGTATTGAAGTGGTATCAGAGCCACACTGGTTGGTATTGAAGTGGTATCAGAGCCACACTGATTGGTATTAAAATGGTATCAGTGCCACTGATTGGTATTAAAGTGGTATAAGAGCCACACTGATTGCTACTGAAGTGGTATCAGAGCCACAATGATTGGTATTAAAATGGTATCAGTGTCACTGATTGGTATTGAAGTGGTATAAGAGCCACACTGATTGCTACTGAAGTGGTATCAGAGCCACAATGATTGGTATTGAAGTGGTATCAGAGCCACACTGATTGGTATTGAAGTGGTATCAGAGCCACACTGATTGGTATTAAAATGGTATCAGTGCCACATATTGGTATTGAAGTGGTATCAGAGCCACACAGATTGGTATTGAAGTGGTATCAGAGCCACACTGATTGGTATTAAAATGGTATCAGTGCCACTGATTGGTATTAAAATGGTATCAGTGCCACATATTGGTATTGAAGTGGTATCAGAGCCACAATGATTGGTATTAAAATGGTATCAGTGTCACTGATTGGTATTGAAGTGGTATCAGAGCCACACTGATTGGTATTGAAGTGGTATCAGAGCCACACTGATTGGTATTGAAGTGGTATCAGAGCCACACTGACTGGTATTAAAATTGTGTCAGTGCCACAGATTGGTATTGAAGTGGTATCAGAGCCACACTGATTGATATTGAAGTGGTACCAGAGCCACACTGATTGGTATTAAAATGTTATCAGTGCCACACTGATTGGTATTGAAGTGGTATCAGAGCCACACTGATTGGTTCTGAAGAGGTATCAAAGCCACACTGATTGGTATTAAAATGGTATCAGTGCCACACTGATTGGTATTGAAGTGGTATCAGAGCCACACTGATTGATATTGAAGTGGTATCAAAGCCACACTGATTGGTATTAAACTGGTATCAGTGCCACTGATTGGTATTGAAGTGGTATAAGCGCCACACTGATTGGTACTAAAATGGTATCAGTGCCACTGATTGGTATTGAAGTGGTATCAGAGCCACACTGATTGGTATTGAAGTGGTATCAAAGCCACACTGATTGGTATTAAACTGGTATCAGTGCCACTGATTGGTATTGAAGTGGTATAAGCGTCACACTGATTGGTATTAAAATGGTATCAGTGCCACTGATTGGTATTGAAGTGGTATCAGAGCCACACTGATTGGTATTAAAATGGTATCAGTGCCACTGATTGGTATTGAAGTGGTATCAGAGCCACACTGATTGGTATTAAAATGGTATCAGTGCCACTGTTTGGTATTGAAGTGGTATCAGAGCCACACTGATTGGTATTGAAGTGGTATCAGAGCCACACTGACTGGTATTAAAATCGTATCAGTGCCACAGATTGGTACTGAAGTGGTATCAGAGCCACACTGATTGATATTGAAGTGGTATCAGAGCCACACTGATTGATATTGAAGTGGTATCAGAGCCACACTGATTGGTATTAAAATGGTATCAGTGCCACTGATTGGTATTAAAATGGTATCAATGCCACTGATTGGTATTGAAGTGGTATCAGAGCCACACTGATTGGTTCTGAAGAGGTATCAAAGCCACACTGATTGGTATTAAAATGGTATCAGAGCCACACTGATTGGTATTGAAGTGGTATCAGAGCCACACTGATTGGTATTGAAGTGGTATCAAAGCCACACTGATTGGTATTAAACTGGTATCAGTGCCACTGATTGGTATTGAAGTGGTATAAGCGCCACACTGATTGGTATTGAAGTGGTATCAAAGCCACACTGATTGGTATTAAACTGGTATCAGTGCCACTGATTGGTATTGAAGTGGTATAAGCGCCACACTGATTGGTATTAAACTGGTATCAGTGCCACTGATTGGTATTGAAGTGGTATAAGCGCCACACTGATTGGTATTAAAATGGTATCAGTGCCACTGATTGGTATTGAAGTGGTATCAGAGCCACACTGATTGGTATTAAAATGGTATCAGTGCCACTGATTGGTATTGAAGTGGTATCAGAGCCACACTGATTGGTATTGAAGTGGTATCAGAGCCACACTGACTGGTATTAAAATTGTATCAGTGCCACAGATTGGTATTGAAGTGGTATCAGAGCCACACTGATTGATATTGAAGTGGTATCAGAGCCACACTGATTGATATTGAAGTGGTATCAGAGCCACACTGATTGGTATTAAAATGGTATCAGTGCCACTGATTGGTATTAAAATGGTATCAGTGCCACACTGATTGGTATTGAAGAGGTATCAAAGCCACACTGATTGGTATTAAAATGGTATCAGTGCCACACTGATTGGTACTGAAGAGGTATCAAAGCCACACTGATTGATATTGAAGAGGTATCAAAGCCACACTGATTGGTATTAAAATGGTATCAGAGCCACACTGATTGGTACTGAAGAGGTATCAAAGCCACACTGATTGGTATTAAAATGGTATCAGTGCCACACTGATTGGTATTGAAGTGGTATCAGAGCCACACTGATTGATATTGAAGTGGTATCAGAGCCACACTGATTGGTATTAAAATGGTATCAGTGCCACTGATTGGTATTAAAATGGTATCAGTGCCACAGATTGGCATTGAAGTGGTATCAGAGCCACACTGATTGGTATTGAAGTGGTATTAAAGCCACACTGATTGGTATTAAACTGGTATCAGTGCCACTGATTGGTATTGAAGTGGTATAAGCGCCACACTGATTACTACTGAAGTCGTATCAGAACCACACTGATTGGTATTGAAGTGGTATCAGAGCCACAGTGATTGGTATTAAAATGGTATCAGTGCCACAGATTGGTATTGAAGTGGTATCAGAGCCACGCTGATTGATATTTAAGTGGTATCAGAGCCACACTGATTGGTATTAAAATGGTATCAGTGCTACAGATTGGTATTGAAGTGGTATCAGAGCCACACTGATTGGTATTAAAATGGTATCAGTGCCACAGATTGGTATTGAAGTGGTATAAGAACCACACTGATTGCTACTGAAGAGGTATCAGAGCCACACTGATTGGTATTAAAATGGTATCAGTGCCACAGATTGGTATTGAAGTGGTATCAGACCCACACTGATTGGTATTAAAATGGTATCAGTGCCACAGATTGGTATTGAAGTGGTATAAGAGCCACACTGATTGCTACTGAAGTGGTATCAGAGCCACACTGATTGGTATTAAAATGGTATCAGTGCCACACTGATTGGTATTGAAGTGGTATCAGAGCCACACTGATTGGTATTGAAGTGAAGCTGTATGTAGTATAACGTCAACAGGCAAAGCTGAGTGATTCCTACCAGAGTGACTTTGGTTGTGTGTCTGGTTGTTTTGGGTCCGCCTCCTTCCCAAAGTCCACTCCTATCAGTTTAGTCAGCAGCCAGTCATCAAGTCCAGGCTGTCAATCAAAAACATATCATTAATATGTTTGTTGTTTATTTTAACACCATCTTATTGTAGCTTGTTAAAGCAATGATAACACCTGTGTAGCACTGGTCTCATCCATAAGGAAAAATTGTGTAACTCTACTCCCAGCAGTCCTATGCATTCCTACATCAATCACATGGGAATAATTCAGCCACATGATAATCAATACACAAAAGTATGTTTTTACAACTCCACCACAGTGTATGGGTAAGTAATGATGTGTAGAGTGTAACAAACTTCCCAGGTCAGTGTTTTCACAAACACTACCATTGCTTTCATGGATTAAGACCAGTTTCACAAACACTATCATTGCTTTCATGGATTAAGACCAGTTTCACAAACACTATCATTGCTTTCATGGATTAAGACCAGTTTCACAAACACTACCATTGCTTTCATGGATTAAGACCAGTTTCACAAACACTACCATTGCTTTCATGGATTAAGACCAGTTTCACAAACACTACCATTGCTTTCATGGATTAAGACCAGTTTCACAAACACTACCATTGCTTTCATGGATTAAGACCAGTTTCACAAACACTATCATTGCTTTCATGGATTAAGACCAGTTTCACAAACACTATCATTGCTTTCATGGATTAAGACCAGTTTCACAAACACTATCATTGCTTTCATGAATTAAGACCAGTTTCACAAACACTATCATTGCTTTCATGGATTAAGACCAGTTTCACAAACACTACCATTGCTTTCATGGATTAAGACCAGTTTCACAAACACTACCATTGCTTTCATGGATTAAGACCAGTTTCACAAACACTACCATTGCTTTCATGGATTAAGACCAGTTTCACAAACACTATCATTGCTTTCATGGATTAAGACCAGTTTCACAAACACTATCATTGCTTTCATGGATTAAGACCAGTTTCACAAACACTACCATTGCTTTCATGGATTAAGACCAGTTTCACAAACACTACCATTGCTTTCATGGATTAAGACTTTCATGCTTTCATGGATTAAGACCAGTTTCACAAACACTACCATTGCTTTCATGGATTAAGACCAGTTTCACAAACACTACCATTGCTTTCATGGATTAAGACCAGTTTCACAAACACTACCACTGCTTTCATGGATTAAGACCAGTTTCACAAACACTACCACTGCTTTCATGGATTAAGACCAGTTTCACAAACACTACCACTGCTTTCATGGATTAAGACCAGTTTCACAAACACTACCACTGCTTTCATGGATTAAGACCAGTTTCACAAAGACTACCACTGCTTTCATGGATTAAGACCAGTTTCACAAACACTACCACTGCTTTCATGGATTAAGACCAGTTTCACAAACACTACCACTGCTTTCATGGATTAAGACCAGTTTCACAAACACTACCACTGCTTTCATGGATTAAGACCAGTTTCACAAAGACTACCACTGCTTTCATGGATTAAGACCAGTTTCACAAACACTACCACTGCTTTCATGGATTAAGACCAGTTTCACAAAGACTACCACTGCTTTCATGGATTAAGACCAGTTTTACAAACACTACCACTGCTTTCATGGATTAAGACCAGTTTCACAAACACTACCACTGCTTTCATGGATTAAGACCAGTTTCACAAACACTACCACTGCTTTCATGGATTAAGACCAGTTTCACAAACACTACCACTGCTTTCATGGATTAAGACCAGTTTCACAAACACTACCACTGCTTTCATGGATTAAGACCAGTTTCACAAACACTACCATTGCTTTCATGGATTAAGACCAGTTTCACAAACACTACCATTGCTTTCATGGATTAAGACCAGTTTCACAAACACTACCACTGCTTTCATGGATTAAGACCAGTTTCACAAACACTACCACTGCTTTCATGGATTAAGACCAGTTTCACAAACACTACCACTGGGATTAAGACCAGTTTCACAAACACTACCATTGCTTTCATGGATTAAGACCAGTTTCACAAACACTACCACTGCTTTCATGGATTAAGACCAGTTTCACAAACACTACCACTGCTTTCATGGATTAAGACCAGTTTCACAAACACTACCACTGCTTTCATGGATTAAGACCAGTTTCACAAACACTACCACTGCTTTCATGGATTAAGACCAGTTTCACAAACACTACCACTGCTTTCATGGATTAAGACCAGTTTCACAAACACTACCACTGCTTTCATGGATTAAGACCAGTTTCACAAACACTACCACTGCTTTCATGGATTAAGACCAGTTTCACAAACACTACCACTGCTTTCATGGATTAAGACCAGTTTCACAAACACTACCACTGCTTTCATGGATTAAGACCAGTTTCACAAACACTACCACTGCTTTCATGGATTAAGACCAGTTTCACAAACACTACCACTGCTTTCATGGATTAAGACCAGTTTCACAAAGACTACCACTGCTTTCATGGATTAAGACCAGTTTCACAAACACTACCACTGCTTTCATGGATTAAGACCAGTTTCACAAACACTACCACTGCTTTCATGGATTAAGACCAGTTTCACAAACACTACCACTGCTTTCATGGATTAAGACCAGTTTCACAAACACTACCACTGCTTTCATGGATTAAGACCAGTTTCACAAACACTACCACTGCTTTCATGGATTAAGACCAGTTTCACAAACACTACCACTGCTTTCATGGATTAAGACCAGTTTCACAAACACTACCACTGCTTTCATGGATTAAGACCAGTTTCACAAACACTACCACTGCTTTCATGGATTAAGACCAGTTTCACAAACACTACCATTGCTTTCATGGATTAAGACCAGTTTCACAAACACTACCATTGCTTTCATGGATTAAGACCAGTTTCACAAACACTACCACTGCTTTCATGGATTAAGACCAGTTTCACAAACACTACCATTGCTTTCATGGATTAAGACCAGTTTCACAAACACTACCATTGCTTTCATGGATTAAGACCAGTTTCACAAACACTACCACTGCTTTCATGGATTAAGACCAGTTTCACAAACACTACCATTGCTTTCATGGATTAAGACCAGTTTCACAAACACTACCAAGAGCATGAGGATTGTCTCCCACCTTGAAGTCACTCCACAGGTTCTCTGCTTCACTGTCCTTGGCTGGCAGGTAGGGCAGTAGCTCCGGGGGCTTCAGCTCATGTAGGTGATCCCAGTCTGTTGCCCCAAAGAAGGGGTGGGCCTTGAGGGGGGTGTACCCATTCATCTCCTTACACCCCAGTCTCTTTGTCGGGTCCACCACCTGAGCAACAACATCACTGATGGATGCACACTGACATCACAGTCATAACTGATAGCTCCACACTGACACCACAGTCATAACTGACAGATCCACACAGACATTACAGTCATAACTGACGGATCCACACTGACATCACAGTCATAACTGACAGATCCACACTGACATCACAGTCATAACTGATGGCTCCACACTGACATCACAGTCATAACTGACAGATCCACACTGACATCACAGTCATAACTGACGGATCCACACTGACATCACAGTCATAACTGACAGATCCACACTGACATCACAGTCATAATTGATGGATCCACACTGACATCACAGTCATAACTGACAGATCCACACTGGCATCACAGTCATAATTGATGGATCCACACTGACATCACAGTCATAACTGACGGATCCACACTGACATCAGTCATAACTGATGGATCCACGCTGACATCACAGTCATAACTGATGGATCCACACTGACATCACAGTCATAATTAATGGATCCACACTGACATCAATCATAACTGACAGATCCACACAGACATCACAGTCATAACTGATGGATGCACATTGCACACTGACATCACATTCATAACTGATGGATCCACACTGACATCACAGTCATAACTGACAGATCCACAATGACATCACAGTCATAACTGACGGATCCACACTGGCATCACAGTCATAACTAACAGATCCACACTGACATCACAGTCATAATTGATGGATCCACACTGACATCACAGTCATAACTGACAGATCCACACTGGCATCACAGTCATAATTGATGGATCCACACTGACATCACAGTCATAACTGACGGATCCACACTGACATAACAGTCATAACTGATGGATCCACACTGACATCACAGTCATAACTGATGGATCCACACTGACATCACAGTCATAATTGATGGATCCACACTGACATCAGTCATAACTGATGGATCCACACTGGCATCACAGTCATAATTGATGGATCCACACTGACATCACAGTCATAACTGATGGATCCACACTGACATCACAGTCATAACTGATGGCTCCACACTGACATCACAGTCATAACTGATGGATCCACACTGACATCACAATCATAACTGATGGATCCACACTGACATCACAGTCATAATTGATGGATCCACACTGACATCACAGTCATAACTGACAGATCCACACTGGCATCACAGTCATAATTGATGGATCCACACTGACATCACAGTCATAACTGACGGATCCACACTGACATCACAGTCATAACTGACGGATACACACTGACACCACAGTCACAACTGATGGCTCCGCAGACATCAGTCATAAATGATGTGTCCACACTGACATCACAGTCATAACTGACGGATCCACAATGACATCACATTTTAGGACCAGAATTTTCAATGAGTTTGAACAATGAAATTTGGAATTGTTAACTTGAAAAAGTGTTTGTGATGTGTTTTGAATTGAATGGCATATGATTTGAAACACATAAATGCCATCTAATATTAATGTTGACCGTCTCAAAACATGAATTCTTTTGGTGGGTCAATTCAACCTCCCATAACTTTGCAACAAACCAACTGACATGAAGACGCTGGCAACTGGTATAACTCGATCCCACCAAAATACGGTCTCAACCATGGCGACATATCATAAGTATGCACAAGATCTCTGTCAAGTTGTTCCTAAACAACAATCTTTACATAACTATGTGGACTACAGTTGGAAGATCTGCCTAGCAGGAATTATGTGAGTCTTGTGTAGATGAATGCTGTTGGTGTGTGACCTCACTGATGCTATGTGAGTCTTGTGTAGATGAATGCTGTTGGTGTGTGACCTCACTGATGCTATGTGAGTCTTGTGTAGATGAATGCTGTTGGTGTGTGACCTCACTGATGCTATGTGAGTCTTGTGTAGATGAATGCTGTTGGTGTGTGACCTCACTGATGCTATGTGAGTCTTGTGTAGATGAATGCTGTTGGTGTGTGACCTCACTGATGCTATGTGAGTCTTGTGTAGATGAATGCTGTTGGTGTGTGACCTCACTGATGCTATGTGAGTCTTGTGTAGATGAATGCTGTTGGTGTGTGACCTCACTGATGCTATGTGAGTCTTGTGTAGATGAATGCTGTTGGTGTGTGACCTCACTGATGCTATGTGAGTCTTGTGTAGATGAATGCTGTTGGTGTGTGACCTCACTGATGCTATGTGAGTCTTGTGTAGATGAATGCTGTTGGTGTGTGACCTCACTGATGCTATGTGAGTCTTGTACAGATGAATGCTGTTGGTGTGTGACCTCACTGATGCTATGTGAGTCTTGTGTAGATGAATGCTGTTGGTGTGTGACCTCACTGATGCTATGTGAGTCTTGTGTAGATGAATGCTGTTGGTGTGTGACCTCACTGATGCTATGTGAGTCTTGTACAGATGAATGCTGTTGGTGTGTGACCTCACTGATGCTTTGTGAGTCTTGTACAAATGAATGCTGTTGGTGTGTGACCTCACTGATGCTATGTTAGTATTGTGCAGGTGAATGCTGTTGGTGTGTGACCTCACTGATGCTATGTGAGTCTTGTACAGATGAATGCTGTTGGTGTGTGACCTCACTGATGCTATGTTAGTATTGTGCAGGTGAATGCTGTTGGTGTGTGACCTCACTGATGCTATGTTAGTATTGTGCAGGTGAATGCTGTTGGTGTGTGACCTCACTGATGCTATGTTAGTATTGTGCAGATGAATGCTATTGGTGTGTGACCTCACTGATACTATGTTAGTATTGTGCAGGTGAATGCTGTTGGTGTGTGACCTCACTGATACTATGTTAGTATTGTGCAGGTGAATGCTGTTGGTGTGTGACCTCACTAATGCTATGTTAGTATTGTGCAGATGAATGCTATTGGTGTGTGACCTCACTGATACTATGTTAGTATTGTGCAGGTGAATGCTGTTGGTGTGTGACCTCACTGATGCTATATGAGTCTTGTACAGATGAATGCTGTTGGTGTGTGACCTCACTGATGCTATGTTAGTATTGTGCAGGTGAATGCTGTTGGTGTGTGACCTCACTGATGCTATGTGAGTCTTGTACAGATGAATGCTGTTGGTGTGTGACCTCACTGATACTATGTAAGTATTGTGCAGGTGAATGCTGTTAGTGTGTGACCTCACTGATGCTATGTTAGTATTGTGCAGGTGAATGCTGTTGGTGTGTGACCTCACTGATGCTATGTTAGTATTGTGCAGGTGAATGCTGTTGGTGTGTGACCTCACTGATACTATGTTAGTATTGTGCAGGTGAATGCTGTTGGTGTGTGACCTCACTGATACTATGTCAGTATTGTGCAGGTGAATGCTGTTGGTGTGTGACCTCACTGATACTATGTCAGTATTGTGCAGGTGAATGCTGTTGGTGTGTGACCTCACTGATACTATGGCAGTATTGTGCAGGTGAATGCTGTTGGTGTGTGACCTCACTGATACTATGTCAGTATTGTGCAGGTGAATGCTGTTGGTGTGTGACCTCACTGATACTATGGCAGTATTGTGCAGGTGAATGCTGTTGGTGTGTGACCTCACTGATACTATGTCAGTATTGTGCAGGTGAATGCTGTTGGTGTGTGACCTCACTGATGCTATGTTAGTATTGTGCAAGTGAATGCTGTTGGTGTGTGACCTCACTGATGCTATGTTAGTATTGTGCTGGTGAATGCTGTTGGTGTGTGACCTCACTGATGCTATGTTAGTATTGTGCAGATGAATGCTGTTGGTGTGTGACCTCACTGATACTATGTAAGTATTGTGCAGGTGAATGCTGTTGGTGTGTGACCTCACTGATGCTATGTTAGTATTGTGCAGATGAATGCTGTTGGTGTGTGACCTCACTGATACTATGTAAGTATTGTGCAGATGAATGCTGTTGGTGTGTGACCTCACTGATACTATGTAAGTATTGTGCAGGTGAATGCTGTTGGTGTGTGACCTCACTGATGCTATGTTAGTATTGTGCAGATGAATGCTGTTGGTGTGTGACCTCACTGATACTATGTAAGTATTGTGCAGGTGAATGCTGTTGGTGTGTGACCTCACTGATGCTATGTTAGTATTGTGCAGGTGAATGCTGTTGGTGTGTGACCTCACTGATACTATGTTAATATTGTGCAGGTGATTGCTGTTGGTGTGTGACCTCACTGATAATATGTTAGTATTGTGCAGGTGAATGCTGTTGGTGTGTGACCTCACTGATACTATGTTAGTATTGTGCTGGTGAATGCTGTTGGTGTGTGACCTCACTGATGCTATGTTAGTATTGTGCAGATGAATGCTGTTGGTGTGTGACCTCACTGATACTATGTTAGTATTGTGCTGGTGAATGCTGTTGGTGTGTGACCTCACTGATGCTATGTTAGTATTGTGCAGATGAATGCTGTTGGTGTGTGACCTCACTGATACTATGTTAGTATTGTGCTGGTGAATGCTTTTGGTGTGTGACCTCACTGATGCTATGTTAGTATTGTGCAGGTGAATGCTGTTGGTGTGTGACCTCACTGATGCTATGTTAGTATTGTGCAGATGAATGCTATTGGTGTGTGACCTCACTGATGCTATGTTAGTATTGTGCTGGTGAATGCTGTTGGTGAGTGACCTCACTGATACTATGTTAGTATTGTGCTGGTGAATGCTGTTGGTGTGTGACCTCACTGATACTATGTTAGTATTGTGCTGGTGAATGCTGTTGGTGTGTGACCTCACTGATGCTATGTTAATATTGTGCAGGTGAATGCTGTTGGTGTGTGACCTCACTGATGCTATGTTAGTATTGTGCAGATGAATGCTGTTGGTGTGTGACCTCACTGATACTATGTAAGTATTGTGCAGGTGAATGCTGTTGGTGTGTGACCTCACTGATACTATGTTAGTATTGTGTAGGTGAATGCTGTTGGTGGGTGACCTCACTGATACTATGTTAGTATTGTGCAGGTGAATGCTGTTGGTGTGTGACCTCACTGATACTATGTTAGTATTGTGCAGGTGAATGCTGTTGGTGTGTGACCTCACTGATACTCACCAGTAACTTCTCTACCAGGTCTTTGGCTACTTTACTGAAGCCTTCAGGAAACTCATACTCTAACTTGGTGATCTTCTGAAAGATCTGGTATTCGTGCCTGAAACATGTGCAATACATAAGTCAAATGTTTGATGAAACAAAATCAGCTTCTAGAGAAATTGTGTGTGCGTGTGTGCATGACCACAGACAGTGCAGAGATGTGCATTTGCTACAGGTTGCCCGTTGTGCGATAATATCACTGACGTACCTGTGTCTGCGATAAAATAATAAAGATCCCCATTCAGACATTTACACTCCAACACACAGTCCAACAGACAAACACAGTTATGTACAGATATTATACAAAGTTTTGTTCATATTACTGAACTGCCGAATTTGCAGTACCTCTACATTTAGGCAGACAAAACACTTGACTCTATTGGGGTACTCACCCGCCCCAAAAGGGTAGTTGCCCGGCCAGCAGTTGGTACACAATACAGCCTAATGCCCACAAGTCAGAACTGAAAACAGATCAATTTCTTATGCTCAAAACCATTGTTGTAATGTTCAGTTTCTTTAAGAATTTTCACAAAATAAGCTACCATCACCATTGAGCCTCTGTAATCCTTGACTGCATAAGTTGATTCTTGAAGAAAAACAGTTGAACTTTGCAGCTAAACTAGACAGACCAATTTCTTGAGAGAGAACTATGTTCACTGTTAAATTTGAATTAATCAGTCCTGAAACGTGATATCCATGACACAACATCTAGCGACTAAGAATGACACAACAGTTGTAGGTGTTGGATGTGAAGAAACCTATGACACATATACCAGCAAGGATAGGAAGGAAACAGCATATCTGGGGACAACAGAGGATGTCAGGCGGGACTCTGTAGGGACCACTGAGACATAACTAAGCATCTTTCAATACTTACTAAGTCACAACTTTTAAATAGTTTTTTTTAACAAAAACAAATAATGAGTGCAGACTGTACAGAGTGATCCCTAGTGTCACTGACCTGAAGTAAGCTCTCTTGCTGGTAAGGATCTCGGGAGACACGTATTGCGCCGTTCCTACAAACGATCTCCGTCGTTGTCGATCCTGGGGCTCCCCTGACCTCTCTGCAATATCAACGATGAGTTATTGTATTAACATTTATTAGCGATTGGCCAGATACTATCAAGTGACATCATTGAGTCAATTGGCTACGCGTTGGCTTCGACCATTTCTGTTGATCTATTTCTGTCGACATCGAGCTATAAATCCTTGTGTATCTTTCTGTAATTTATTGACGAAAACGTGAATATGCTGTAAGAAAACGGAAATCTAAGGAAGTGTATGGTATTAGGAAACAAAGGAGGCTAAAACAGCTTCAACTAGCACGTGACTTAAGGCCAGACACCCCAGGTGAAATGGTGTTTTTTACCAAAAATACTGAAAATGGTTTTCTGCCAGATTATTATACCTTTGTATGCATACTATCAATAAAGTTCACTTCTATGACAATTACGTACCTCTAAGTGAGTTTTTATCATGGATCAAGCATGTCGATATCATGTAATGAAATCCATTATGCAATCTTTAACAGCCATTTTCTCAAAAACATTTTTCTTCAAATTTCTGCATTTGGAAACAGGATCTCTTGGAATAATTATGCTATATAAATAATGTTTTCAGTGTTACATTCAGCATATTCTACTGTGTGCAATGATCAGACACTTTTTTTAAATCATGAATATTTTGAAAGATATAGCCATATTTGTTGCCAAAAAACAATATTTGTTTTCGTATTTTACCAAAAAATTATTTAAAAAATAAAAACACATTTAAAAAAATGCTCTGATCATTGCACAATAGAATCTACAGAGAACATGGATTTGCAAGAATTATAACTATATATGGATTCAATAAAAAATGGCAGCGTTTCCAAATTTGCCAATATTTGCTCAAAATGGTGGCCATTTTGTTTGTTACCATGGAAACGGGGGGTCTGGCTGAAAAAAGTTCAATATATATTTTACTCAGTAAGACCCATTTCATGCATTGGGCAGAACAAATTGAACTGTTTGTACAAATTAAAAAATAATCCTATCTACCTGCCGTGTCTGGCCTTAAAGAGGAGTGCCAATAAAAATGCGATTTCGACGGTGACGATGTTTGCCCCGAAACAAAGGAACATGGCGATGGCGATGCCGACATTGAGCAGTTCCAGCGCTCATCCAGCAGTGGTGATTCCGACAAAGAGGTATTTATTGATATGTTCCTTAGATGCTATGATACTTATTTGAATGAAATTCATTAGTAAGCGTTCTGGCTCAGCAGTTGACATTTCTGAAATGCTTGACTATGCCTATGCTATAGCCTGTACAGGTATATATGCTATGCGTGGACATGGCTTCACTGTTTTAGCCAGGCTATGTCACGACAACTGGCTGTACAAATTCATAGATACACAGATTTATCTATTGTTATTGGCAACTAATAATTTAGTTACTTTAGACACTATGAAATGGACAGTGCAAATACATTTTTTATCAGTTCATGCCATGATGTTATGGCCTTAGTTATAACTTATCTATGTATGATGAAAATCACACATATATACATATACAGTATTTTATTGGTAACAGCATTTATAATCACAGGAATTTGTTTCCCCATTTATTGAATACTTACAGTACACTGTAAAACATTACATTTGTTTTGTAACAGTTACCAATTAATGGTGATGATGATCAACAACCATCAACATCACAAGTGACAGATGACACGCAGACTTCAGCGAAGAAGAAGTTTGCCTACAAACGCCATTTTCGTGTGGTCCAGCATCCTCAGTGAGCTAGTGAGAGGGCTGTTGTGTACTGCGTGCAGCAGCTGCACACTTGTTGTCCGGACTGTCGACTGCACTCTTGGGATCATCTGTGTGCTGGAGACACACTGCATGTCTTATGGCAAGGTGTTCAACAAGACATACTCGTCTGATCGACTGGGAGGTGCGAAGTCGAATACGGCTCCATTTGTGGTGATGTGGTCCCTCGTGTCTGCCATGATGGATATGGGTGTGGGACACAGTGGCCTTGTCAAGCTGTGTCGACACATGGACATGCATCACTCGATGTTCAACACCCACATGAGGAAAGTGAGCAGCATAGGTTGTCCGGGGCATCATCGACATCACCGTGAGCTATGACGGCACCTGGATGATGTGTGGCTTCCAGTTGATGTACGGCCTGTGTGGTGGACGTCATCACTGGACTGGTGCTGGACTTCTCGGTGTTGTCGCTCTACTGCCAGCATTGGACCAGTGCCAAGGCTCGCTTTGGGGCAGACACGCCTGAGTTTGACACTTGGTACGAGAGTCACTTCAGCTAGTGCAATATAAACTACACCGGCAACCCTGGAGGCACGGAGGTGGCAGCGGCTGAGAGCTTGTGGGAGAGGTCAGTAGACAGACATGGCTACACCACATTCTCTCAGACGGTGACTCAAAGACATTCAAGTGGCTGAGCGAGATGAATGTGTATGGCCCTGACGTGACGCTTCAGAAGGAAGAATGTGTAAATCACGTTGTGAAGGGCTTGGGAACCGCACTCTGGAAACCTGCGATGGAGGGCAAAAAGACCAGTGTCGTGCTTGGTGGTTGTGGGTAAGCCAAGGCCATCCGCAGTCATCCCGGGGACACACACGCCATGCGAGATGCCATCTTCGTGACCTTCTTCCACATTGTGTCAACAGATGAGGAGCCGCACCACACCCGTTGCCCAGAGAACTGACAGCTGGTGTTTTTACCAGAGGGTACTGGCCAAAGGAGAAGAGCATGGCAGTCATCGCTAGAACGTGGGAACGGCGTTGTCATGGGAAGTGGCCAGTCATGTCAAGGACATATATGCACCTAGGTCATCGAAACTTGCTGAATCAATGCCGCAAAGTGGAGACACAAAACAAGAACGAGTGCATCCACTCTAAAGTGTGGACGAAGTGTCTGAAGACTGGCTTCATTGGCCTGATGCGAGTTGTTGTGGCAGTCTGTGCAGTAATGTCCGAAGACTGGCTTCGTTGGCCTGATGTAAGTTGTTGTGGCAGTCTGTGCAGTAGTTGTTGTGGCAGTCTGTGCAGTAGTTGTTGTGGCAGTCTGTGCAGTAGTTGTTGTGGCAGTAGTTGTTGTGACAGTCTGTGCAGCAGTTGTTGTGGCAGTCTGTGTAGTAGTTGTTGTGGCAGTCTGTGCAGTAGTTGTTGTGGCAGTCTGTGCAGTAGTCGCCGAATACAATGAGGGGATTGAAGCAACAATTGTGCAGACCTTCCGGCTGAAGGACATTGCCTCTGGTACGCAGAGAAAGGCATTGGCTGTGAAGGGAGATCAGCTACACCTGAAAAAGTCTCTTCGCCTGGCCAAGGACAGCAGCAAGCGGGCACGACATGTGCGGAAGACAACGAAGGCAGCAACTCGCGATGCGACAGCTTATGCAGCTGAGGTTTCTAGACAGGATGCCTAGACTTGTGCAGCAGACTTGTGCAGTAGACTTGTGCAGTCGACTTGTGCAGTAGACTTGTGGACACACAGTGTGTCACAGACAATATCAGTCATCAAATACTGAATTGATCTGAACTTCAAAGTAATTGTTCTGAAATATGTGCATCATTTGTCACATGCATTGTTACTTATTAGTTGGGATGTTCAGGTGGATCTACAATAGAATTGTTGTTATTATACACTGTTTGACACAACTTATAGTTCTCATCTTCAGTGCCAAGTTTTGTTACTCTACAGATTATGTTGTACAGCAGTGTTGTTAAAAAAACAACGTTTGAATACGTTTTTCTCCAATTTCTGTTTTTGAAGTAAATCGCCCTATAGTTTGGCAATATCTTGGCTGATTGTCAATGTCACACAGTATATCTTGAGAGTATGCTGCAGGGGGAGACAGGGCTGTTTTTTAAAGAAAATTACACAGTGTTTATAGAACAGCATTTGCATCACAAACGTGTACAGAGCATGACATATAAATATTTGTTATACAATCAGTTTTCAAATATGGGCAAAATAGCCTTGTCTCCCCCTGTGAAATAATCTCAGCTGCCTGCATACACATTTTGATAGTGTTTGGAGCATTTATTGCAGAGATATAGAGCAGTAGCCCTAGATTTGACGGTGTTAAAATAAAGTTTTATTATTATTTATTATATAACGGAATAGACAACCTTGCTTTATGATGTCAATCTTGTTTAATCCTGTAAATAATACTGATGGTTGCTAGAGACATCTGCATGAACAAGTGGGCTTAACACAATCAATATCAGACAATAATCTTCCACTAATCGCCACTAAGACAACAGCCCTACCTTCTTCCGACTGGTCAACTATCTTGGCAGATCCGAAGTCTGTTATCTGAATATGCATATCTTCACTAAGTAGTATGTTTTCTGGCTTCAGATCCCTGCAATCACAGAAGACAGTGTTACATCACTGCAAAAGTAGCACTGTGGTTAGAATATCAGCTAAATCAAAATAAATGTAATAGCTTGTCCGAAAATGTAACCAAAATCTAAAAACATCTCTGCACAAATGAGATAGGATGTTACAGCCAATGCAAGATAGACATGTTAAATATTTGTGCTAAATGAGTTTGAAATAGAAGGAGTGATATCGTATTACAGAGGAAGATTTAAGTCACTTTTGTGACTACAGCAAACATTATATATACATTTCATTCTGTTCATTCCAGACTTCCTGCCTGAATTGTTAATTCCAGATTTCCTGTCTGTTTTGGGTTGTCCATATTTGTATGTTTCAAACATCAGTTGTGGCTCGTTCAATAATGTTAACAGTTATCCAATTGACCATGTAATTAGTCGTGTATATCAGGTGGGGGGTGGTTGTGGGGGGAAAGTGGTGGTGGGGGAAGTGGTGGGGAAGTGGTGGTGGGGGATGGTGGGGATGGTGTGGGGAAGTGGTGGGTGATGAGGGAAGTGGTGGTGGTTGTGGAGGGAGTGGTGGTGGGGTGGAAGTGGTGGTGGGAAGTGGTGGTGGGGGTGGTGTGGGGAAGTGGTGGTGGGGGTGGTTGTGGGGAAGTGGTGGGGGTGATGAGGGAAGTGGTAGGGTGGTGGAGGGAAGTGGTGGGGGTGGTTATGGGGGGAAGTGGTGGTGGTAGGGTGGTGGAGGGAAGTGGTGGGGGGTGATGAGGGGAAGTGGTAGTGGGGGGAGGTGGTGGTAGGGAAGTGGTGGTGGTAGGGAAGTGGTGGTGGTAGGGAAGTGGTGGGGGGAAGTAGTGGGGGGGGGAAGTGGTGGGGGGAAGTAGTGGGGGGGGAAGTGGTGGGGGGTGGTTGTGGGGGGAAGTGGTGGGGGGAAGTAGTGGGGGGGGGGAAGTGGTGGGGTGGTGGTGGGAGGGTTGAGGGAGGCAAAGGGGAGGCCAGTCTAGTCACCCATTAGTATTCTATGCTCAATTGGAATCTGTTGAGTCGTTGTCACTGCTCACTCACCTATGAATGATTCCTAGACTGTGTAAATATTCTAGCGCCACGACGGTCTCGGCTGTGTAAAAGCGTGTACAATTCTCGTCAAAGCAGTCGAGCTTGTGAATGTAGTCCAACAACTCTCCTCGCGGCGCATAGCTCAGGCCGAAGTCTGCACGCACTGATAAAGAACTCGCCAGGACAACATAACTTGTAATAATTATATACAAGTTATTTTTTTAAATTTATTTTATGCACCATATTCAATGTAATTCACAGTGCTCTATAGAGAACTTTTAAACGGTACTTTGTAGAAACAAAATAGATGTCATAGATATATAAAATTATATATTTCAAGTAAAATTATAATAATATATTTATGCAGCATCCATTTAATTGAGATTGCTTTCAGATGCTTTATACACACGCAATCATAACATTATATTACTTAAAGTATTGTGATTACTTAATGTTAAGAGACGTGTGTGTGAGAAAGGATACAGAGTCGACTCCGGTCTTGGAAGGTGAAGTAAAGCTTGATGAAGAAGGGATGGTTGATCCTTTGTAGCACCTCTTTCTCCCTCCTCACGTACTTTTCCTTCCTTTCCCGTATGATGTGGGCCTTCTCCAGGACTTTGACTGCCACACAACACCAGGTGATTAGTCTCTAGCTCTCACACCTGACCACTCATCATTTGACTGCCACACAACACCAGGTCATTAGTTTACAGCCCACACCTGACCACTCATCATTTGACTGTCACACAACACCAGGTCATTAGTTTACAGCCCACACCTGACCACTCATCATTTGACTGTCACACAACACCAGGTCATTAGTTTACAGCCCACACCTGACCACTCATCATTTGACTGTCACACAACACCAGGTCATTAGTTTACAGCCCACACCTGACCACTCATCATTTGACTGTCACACAACACCAGGTGATTAGTTTACAGCCCACACCTGTCCACTCATCATTTGACTGTCACACAACACCAGGTGATTAGTCTCTAGCTCACACCTGACCACTCATCATTTGACTGCCACACAACACCAGGTCATTAGTTTACAGCCCACACCTGACCACTCATCATTTGACTGTCACACAACACCAGGTGATTAGTTTACAGCCCACACCTGTCCACTCATCATTTGACTGTCACACAACACCAGGTGATCATTTGACTGCCACACAACACCAGGCGATTAGTTTACAACCCACACCTGACCACTCATCATTTGACTGTCACACAACACCAGGTCATTAGTTTACAGCCCACACCTGACCACTCATCATTTGACTGTCACACAACACCAGGTCATTAGTTTACAGCCCACACCTGACCACTCATCATTTGACTGTCACACAACACCAGGTCATTAGTTTACAGCCCACACCTGACCACTCATCATTTGACTGTCACACAACACCAGGTGATTAGTTTACAGCCCACACCTGTCCACTCATCATTTGACTGTCTCACAACACCAGGTGATTAGTCTCTAGCTCACACCTGACCACTCATCATTTGACTGCCACACAACACCAGGTCATTAGTTTACAGCCCACACCTGACCACTCATCATTTGACTGTCACACAACACCAGGTGATTAGTTTACAGCCCACACCTGTCCACTCATCATTTGACTGTCACACAACACCAGGTGATCATTTGACTGCCACACAACACCAGGCGATTAGTTTACAGCCCACACCTGACCACTCATCATTTGACTGCCACACAACACCAGGTCATTAGTTTACAGCCCACACCTGTCCACTCATCATTTGACTGTCACACAACTCCAGGTCTTTAGTTTACAGCCCACACCTGTCCACTCATCATTTGACTGTCACACAACTCCAGGTCTTTAGTTTACAGCCCACACCTGACCACTCATCATTTGACTGCCACACAACACCAGGTCATTAGTTTACAGCCCACACCTGACCACTCATCATTTGACTGTCACACAACACCAGGTCATTAGTTTACAGCCCACACCTGTCCAGTCATCATTTGACTGTCACACAACACCAGGTCATTAGTTTACAGCCCACACCTGTCCACTCATCATTTGACTGTCACACAACACCAGGTCATTAGTTTACAGCCCACACCTGACCACTCATCATTTGACTGTCACACAACACCAGGTCATTAGTTTACAGCCCACACCTGTCCACTCATCATTTGACTGTCACACAACACCAGGTCATTAGTTTACAGCTCACACCTGACCACTCATCATTTGACTGTCACACAACACCAGGTGATTAGTTTACAGCTCACACCTGTCCACTCATCATTTGACTGTCACACAACACCAGGTGATTAGTTTACAGCCCACACCTGTCCACTCATCATTTGACTGTCACACAACACCAGGTGATTAGTTTACAGCTCACACCTGTCCACTCATCATTTGACTGTCACACAACACCAGGTGATTAGTTTACAGCCCACACCTGTCCACTCATCATTTGCCTGTCACACAACACCAGGTGATTAGTTTACAGCTCACACCTGACCACTCATCATTTGACTGTCACACAACACCAGGTGATTAGTTTACAGCCCACACCTGACCACTCATCATTTGACTGTCACACAACACCAGGTGATTAGTTTACAGCTCACACCTGTCCACTCATCATTTGACTGTCACACAACACCAGGTGATTAGTTTACAGCTCACACCTGACCACTCATCATTTGACTGTCACACAACACCAGGTCATTAGTCTACACCTCACACCTGACCACTCATCATTTGACTGTCACACAACACCAGGTCATTAGTTTACAACCCACACCTGTCCACTCATCATTTGACTGTCACACAACACCAGGTCATTAGTTTACAGCCCACACCTGTCCACTCATCATTTGACTGTCACACAACACCAGATCATTAGTTTACAGCCCACACCTGTCCACTCATCATTTGACTGTCACACAACACCAGGTCATTAGTTTACAGCCCACACCTGTCCACTCATCATTTGACTGCCACACAACACCAGGTGATTAGTTTACAGCCCAAACCTGTCCACTCATCATTTGACTGTCACACAACACCAGGACATTAGTTTACAGCCCACACCTGTCCATTCATCATTTGACTGTCACACAACACCAGGCGATTAGTTTACAGCCCACACCTGTCCACTCATCATTTGACTGTCACACAACTCCAGGTCATTAGTTTACAGCCCACACCTGACCACTCATCATTTGACTGCCACACAACACCAGGTCATTAGTTTACAGCCCACACCTGACCACTCATCATTTGACTGTCACACAACACCAGGTCATTAGTTTACAGCCCACACCTGTCCACTCATCATTTGACTGCCACACAACACCAGGTCATTAGTTTACAGCCCACACCTGTCCACTCATCATTTGACTGTCACACAACACCAGGTCATTAGTTTACAGCCCACACCTGACCACTCATCATTTGACTGTCACACAACACCAGGTCATTAGTTTACAGCCCACACCTGTCCACTCATCATTTGACTGTCACACAACACCAGGTCATTAGTTTACAGCTCACACCTGACCACTCATCATTTGACTGTCACACAACACCAGGTCATTAGTTTACAGCCCACACCTGTCCACTCATCATTTGACTGTCACACAACACCAGGTCATTAGTTTACAGCTCACACCTGACCACTCATCATTTGACTGTCACACAACACCAGGTCATTAGTTTACAGCCCACACCTGTCCACTCATCATTTGACTGTAACACAACACCAGGTCATTAGTTTACAGCCCACACCTGTCCACTCATCATTTGACTGTCACACAACACCAGGTCATTAGTCTACACCTCACACCTGACCACTCATCATTTGACTGTCACTCAACACCAGGTCATTAGTTTACAGCCCACACCTGTCCACTCATCATTTGACTGTCACACCACACCAGGTGATTAGTCTACACCTCACACCTGTCCACTCATCATTTGACTGTCACACAACACCAGGTCATTAGTTTACAGCCCACACCTGACCACTCATCATTTGACTGTCACACAACACCAGGTGATTAGTTTACAGCCCACACCTGTCCACTCATCATTTGACTGTCACACAACACCAGGTGATCATTTGACTGCCACACAACACCAGGCGATTAGTTTACAGCCCACACCTGACCACTCATCATTTGACTGCCACACAACACCAGGTCATTAGTTTACAGCCCACACCTGTCCACTCATCATTTGACTGTCACACAACTCCAGGTCTTTAGTTTACAGCCCACACCTGACCACTCATCATTTGACTGCCACATCATTTGACTGCCACACAACACCAGGTCATTAGTTTACAGCCCACACCTGACCACTCATCATTTGACTGTCACACAACACCAGGTCATTAGTTTACAGCCCACACCTGTCCAGTCATCATTTGACTGTCACACAACACCAGGTCATTAGTTTACAGCCCACACCTGTCCACTCATCATTTGACTGTTACACAACACCAGGTCATTAGTTTACAGCCCACACCTGACCACTCATCATTTGACTGTCACACAACACCAGGTCATTAGTTTACAGCCCACACCTGTCCACTCATCATTTGACTGTCACACAACACCAGGTCATTAGTTTACAGCTCACACCTGACCACTCATCATTTGACTGTCACACAACACCAGGTGATTAGTTTACAGCTCACACCTGTCCACTCATCATTTGACTGTCACACAACACCAGGTGATTAGTTTACAGCCCACACCTGTCCACTCATCATTTGACTGTCACACAACACCAGGTGATTAGTTTACAGCCCACACCTGTCCAAACATCATTTGCCTGTCACACAACACCAGGTGATTAGTTTACAGCTCACACCTGACCACTCATCATTTGACTGTCACACAACACCAGGTGATTAGTTTACAGCCCACACCTGACCACTCATCATTTGACTGTCACACAACACCAGGTGATTAGTTTACAGCTCACACCTGTCCACTCATCATTTGACTGTCACACAACACCAGGTGATTAGTTTACAGCTCACACCTGACCACTCATCATTTGACTGTCACACAACACCAGGTCATTAGTCTACACCTCACACCTGACCACTCATCATTTGACTGTCACTCAACACCAGGTCATTAGTTTACAGCCCACACCTGTCCACTCATCATTTGACTGTCACACCACACCAGGTGATTAGTCTACACCTCACACCTGTCCACTCATCATTTGACTGTCACACAACACCAGGTCTTTAGTCTACACCTCACACCTGACCACTCATCATTTGACTGTCACACAACACCAGGTCATTAGTTTACAACCCACACCTGTCCACTCATCATTTGACTGTCACACAACACCAGGTCATTAGTTTACAGCCCACACCTGTCCACTCATCATTTGACTGTCACACAACACCAGATCATTAGTTTACAGCCCACACCTGTCCACTCATCATTTGACTGTCACACAACACCAGGTCATTAGTTTACAGCCCACACCTGTCCACTCATCATTTGACTGCCACACAACACCAGGTGATTAGTTTACAGCCCAAACCTGTCCACTCATCATTTGACTGTCACACAACACCAGGACATTAGTTTACAGCCCACACCTGTCCATTCATCATTTGTTTACAGCCCACACCTGACCACTCATCCTGCCACACAACACCAGGTCCAGCCCACACCTGTCATCATTTGACTGTCACACAACTCCAGGTCATTAGTTTACTGCCCACACCTGACCACTCATCATTTGACTGCCACACAACACCAGGTCATTAGTTTACAGCCCACACCTGACCACTCATCATTTGACTGTCACACAAGACCAGGTCATTAGTTTACAGCCCACACCTGTCACTGATCATTTGACACACAGGTCATTAGTTTACAGCCCACACCTGTCCACTCATCATTTGACTGTCACACAACACCAGGTCATTAGTTTACAGCCCACACCTGACCACTCATCATTTGACTGTCACACAACACCAGGTCATTAGTTTACAGCCCACACCTGTCCACTCATCATTTGACTGTCACACAACACCAGGTCATTAGTTTACAGCTCACACCTGACCACTCATCATTTGACTGTCACACAACACCAGGTCATTAGTTTACAGCCCACACCTGTCCACTCATCATTTGACTGTCACACAACACCAGGTCATTAGTTTACAGCTCACACCTGTCCACTTATCATTTGACTGTCACACAACACCAGGTGATTAGTTTACAGCTCACACCTGACCACTCATCATTTGACTTTCACACAACACCAGGTGATTAGTCTACACCTCACACCTGTCCACTCATCATTTGACTGTCACACAACACCAGGTGTTTAGTTTATAGCTCACACCTGTCCACTCATCATTTGACTGTCACACAACACCAGGTCATTAGTTTATAGCTCACACCTGTCCACTCATCATTTGACTGTCACACAACACCAGGTCATTAGTTTACACCTCACACCTGTCCACTCATCATTTGACTGTCACACAACACCAGGTCATTTGTTTACAGCTCACACCTGTCCACTCATCATTTGACTGTCACACAACACCAGGTGATTAGTTTACAGCCCACACCTGTCCACTCATCATTTGACTGTCACACAACACCATGTGATTAGTTTACAGCTCACACCTGACCACTCATCATTTGACTGTCACACAACACCAGGTGATTAGTTTACAGCTCACACCTGACCACTCATCATTTGACTGTCATACAACACCAGGTGATTAGTTTACAGCCCACACCTGTCCACTCATCATTTGACTGTCACACAACACCAGGTCATTAGTTTACAGCCCACACCTGTCCACTCATCATTTGACTGCCACACAACACCAGGTGATTAGTTTACAGCCCAAACCTGTCCACTCATCATTTGACTGTCACACAACACCAGGACATTAGTTTACAGCCCACACCTGTCCATTCATCATTTGACTGTCACACAACACCAGGCGATTAGTTTACAGCCCACACCTGACCACTCATCATTTGACTGCCACACAACACCAGGTCATTAGTTTACAGCCCATACCTGTCCACTCATCATTTGACTGTCACACAACTCCAGGTCATTAGTTTACAGCCCACACCTGACCACTCATCATTTGACTGTCACACAACACCAGGTCATTAGTTTACAGCCCACACCTGTCCACTCATCATTTGACTGTCACACAACACCAGGTCATTAGTTTACAGCTCACACCTGACCACTCATCATTTGACTGTCATACAACACCAGGTGATTAGTTTACAGCTCACACCTGTCCACTCATCATTTGACTGTCACACAACACCAGGTGATTAGTTTACAGCCCACACCTGTCCACTCATCATTTGACTGTCACACAACACCAGGTGATTAGTTTACAGCTCACACCTGTCCACTCATCATTTGACTGTCACACAACACCAGGTGATTAGTTTACAGCCCACACCTGTCCACTCATCATTTGCCTGTCACACAACACCAGGTGATTAGTTTACAGCTCACACCTGACCACTCATCATTTGACTGTCACACAACACCAGGTGATTAGTTTACAGCCCACACCTGACCACTCATCATTTGACTGTCACACAACACCAGGTGATTAGTTTACAGCTCACACCTGTCCACTCATCATTTGACTGTCACACAACACCAGGTGATTAGTTTACAGCTCACACCTGACCACTCATCATTTGACTGTCACACAACACCAGGTGATTAGTTTACATCACACCTGTCCACTCATCATTTGACTGTCACACAACACCAGGTATTAGTTTACAGCCCACACCTGTCCACTCATCATTTGACTGTCACACAACACCAGGTGATTAGTTTACAGCTCACACCTGTCCACTCATCATTTGACTGTCACACAACACCAGGTGATTAGTTTACAGCCCACACCAGCCTGTCATGATTAGTTTACAGCTCACACCTGACCACTCATCATTTGACTGTCACACAACACCAGGTCATTCAGACTGTCACACAACACCACAGCTCACACCTGTCCACTCATCATTTGACTGTCACACAACACCAGGTGATTAGTTTACAGCTCACACCTGACCACTCATCATTTGACTGTCACACAACACCAGGTCATCATTTGACTGTCACTCAACACCAGGTCATTAGTTTACAGCCCACACCTGTCCACTCATCATTTGACTGTCACACCACACCAGGTGATTAGTCTACACCTCACACCTGTCCACTCATCATTTGACTGTCACACAACACCAGGTCTTTAGTCTACACCTCACACCTGACCACTCATCATTTGACTGTCACACAACACCAGGTCATTAGTTTACAACCCACACCTGTCCACTCATCATTTGACTGTCACACAACACCAGGTCATTAGTTTACAGCCCACACCTGTCCACTCATCATTTGACTGTCACACAACACCAGATCATTAGTTTACAGCCCACACCTGTCCACTCATCATTTGACTGTCACACAACACCAGGTCATTAGTTTACAGCCCACACCTGTCCACTCATCATTTGACTGCCACACAACACCAGGTGATTAGTTTACAGCCCAAACCTGTCCACTCATCATTTGACTGTCACACAACACCAGGACATTAGTTTACAGCCCACACCTGTCCATTCATCATTTGACTGTCACACAACACCAGGCGATTAGTTTACAGCCCACACCTGTCCACTCATCATTTGACTGTCACACAACTCCAGGTCATTAGTTTACAGCCCACACCTGACCACTCATCATTTGACTGCCACACAACACCAGGTCATTAGTTTACAGCCCACACCTGACCACTCATCATTTGACTGTCACACAACACCAGGTCATTAGTTTACAGCACACACCTGTCCACTCATCATTTGACTGTCACACAACACCAGGTCATTAGTTTACAGCCCACACCTGTCCACTCATCATTTGACTGTCACACAACACCAGGTCATTAGTTTACAGCCCACACCTGACCACTCATCATTTGACTGTCACACAACACCAGGTCATTAGTTTACAGCCCACACCTGCCCACTCATCATTTGACTGTCACACAACACCAGGTCATTAGTTTACAGCTCACACCTGACCACTCATCATTTGACTGTCACACAACACCAGGTCATTAGTTTACAGCCCACACCTGTCCACTCATCATTTGACTGTCACACAACACCAGGTCATTAGTTTACAGCTCACACCTGACCACTCATCATTTGACTGTCACACAACACCAGGTCATTAGTTTACAGCCCACACCTGTCCACTCATCATTTGACTGTAACACAACACCAGGTCATTAGTTTACAGCCCACACCTGTCCACTCATCATTTGACTGTCACACAACACCAGGTCATTAGTCTACACCTCACACCTGACCACTCATCATTTGACTGTCACTCAACACCAGGTCATTAGTTTACAGCCCACACCTGTCCACTCATCATTTGACTGTCACACCACACCAGGTGATTAGTCTACACCTCACACCTGTCCACTCATCATTTGACTGTCACACAACACCAGGTCATTAGTTTACAGCCCACACCTGACCACTCATCATTTGACTGTCACACAACACCAGGTGATTAGTTTACAGCCCACACCTGTCCACTCATCATTTGACTGTCACACAACACCAGGTGATCATTTGACTGCCACACAACACCAGGCGATTAGTTTACAGCCCACACCTGACCACTCATCATTTGACTGCCACACAACACCAGGTCATTAGTTTACAGCCCACACCTGTCCACTCATCATTTGACTGTCACACAACTCCAGGTCTTTAGTTTACAGCCCACACCTGACCACTCATCATTTGACTGCCACACAACACCAGGTCATTAGTTTACAGCCCACACCTGACCACTCATCATTTGACTGTCACACAACACCAGGTCATTAGTTTACAGCCCACACCTGTCCAGTCATCATTTGACTGTCACACAACACCAGGACATTAGTTTACAGCCCACACCTGTCCATTCATCATTTGACTGTCACACAACACCAGGCGATTAGTTTACAGCTCCACACCTGACCACTCATCATTTGACTTTCACACAACACCAGGTCATTAGTTTACAGCCCACACCTGTCCACTCATCATTTGACTGTCACACAACACCAGGTCATTAGTTTACAGCTCACACCTGTCCACTCATCATTTGACTGTCACACAACACCAGGTCATTAGTTTACAGCCCACACCTGTCCACTCATCATTTGACTGTCACACAACACCAGGTCATTAGTTTACAGCCCACACCTGTCCACTCATCATTTGACTGTCACACAACACCAGGTCATTAGTTTACAGCTCACACCTGTCCACTCATCATTTGACTGTCACACAACACCAGGTCATTTTAGTTTACAGCTCACACCTGACCACTCATCATTTGACTGTCACACAACACCAGGTCATTAGTTTACAGCCCACACCTGTCCACTCATCATTTGACTGTCACACAACACCAGGTCATTAGTTTACAGCTCACACCTGACCACTCATCATTTGACTGTCACACAACACCAGGTCATTAGTTTACAGCCCACACCTGTCCACTCATCATTTGACTGTAACACAACACCAGGTCATTAGTTTACAGCCCACACCTGTCCACTCATCATTTGACTGTCACACAACACCAGGTCATTAGTCTACACCTCACACCTGACCACTCATCATTTGACTGTCACTCAACACCAGGTCATTAGTTTACAGCCCACACCTGTCCACTCATCATTTGACTGTCACACCACACCAGGTGATTAGTCTACACCTCACACCTGTCCACTCATCATTTGACTGTCACACAACACCAGGTCATTAGTTTACAGCCCACACCTGACCACTCATCATTTGACTGTCACACAACACCAGGTGATTAGTTTACAGCCCACACCTGTCCACTCATCATTTGACTGTCACACAACACCAGGTGATCATTTGACTGCCACACAACACCAGGCGATTAGTTTACAGCCCACACCTGACCACTCATCATTTGACTGCCACACAACACCAGGTCATTAGTTTACAGCCCACACCTGTCCACTCATCATTTGACTGTCACACAACTCCAGGTCTTTAGTTTACAGCCCACACCTGACCACTCATCATTTGACTGCCACACAACACCAGGTCATTAGTTTACAGCCCACACCTGACCACTCATCATTTGACTGTCACACAACACCAGACTGTCATTTAGTTTACAGCCCACACCTGTCCAGTCATCATTTGACTGTCACACAACACCAGGTCATTAGTTTACAGCCCACACCTGTCCACTCATCATTTGACTGTTACACAACACCAGGTCATTAGTTTACAGCCCACACCTGACCACTCATCATTTGACTGTCACACAACACCAGGTCATTAGTTTACAGCCCACACCTGTCCACTCATCATTTGACTGTCACACAACACCAGGTCATTAGTTTACAGCTCACACCTGACCACTCATCATTTGACTGTCACACAACACCAGGTGATTAGTTTACAGCTCACACCTGTCCACTCATCATTTGACTGTCACACAACACCAGGTGATTAGTTTACAGCCCACACCTGTCCAAACATCATTTGCCTGTCACACAACACCAGGTGATTAGTTTACAGCTCACACCTGACCACTCATCATTTGACTGTCACACAACACCAGGTGATTAGTTTACAGCCCACACCTGACCACTCATCATTTGACTGTCACACAACACCAGGTGATTAGTTTACAGCTCACACCTGTCCACTCATCATTTGACTGTCACACAACACCAGGTGATTAGTTTACAGCTCACACCTGACCACTCATCATTTGACTGTCACACAACACCAGGTCATTGGTCTACACCTCACACCTGACCACTCATCATTTGACTGTCACTCAACACCAGGTCATTAGTTTACAGCCCACACCTGTCCACTCATCATTTGACTGTCACACCACACCAGGTGATTAGTCTACACCTCACACCTGTCCACTCATCATTTGACTGTCACACAACACCAGGTCTTTAGTCTACACCTCACACCTGACCACTCATCATTTGACTGTCACACAACACCAGGTCATTAGTTTACAACCCACACCTGTCCACTCATCATTTGACTGTCACACAACACCAGGTCATTAGTTTACAGCCCACACCTGTCCACTCATCATTTGACTGTCACACAACACCAGATCATTAGTTTACAGCCCACACCTGTCCACTCATCATTTGACTGTCACACAACACCAGGTCATTAGTTTACAGCCCACACCTGTCCACTCATCATTTGACTGCCACACAACACCAGGTGATTAGTTTACAGCCCAAACCTGTCCACTCATCATTTGACTGTCACACAACACCAGGACATTAGTTTACAGCCCACACCTGTCCATTCATCATTTGACTGTCACACAACACCAGGCGATTAGTTTACAGCCCACACCTGACCACTCATCATTTGACTGCCACACAACACCAGGTCATTAGTTTACAGCCCACACCTGTCCACTCATCATTTGACTGTCACACAACTCCAGGTCATTAGTTTACTGCCCACACCTGACCACTCATCATTTGACTGCCACACAACACCAGGTCATTAGTTTACAGCCCACACCTGACCACTCATCATTTGACTGTCACACAAGACCAGGTCATTAGTTTACAGCCCACACCTGTCCACTGATCATTTGACTGTCACACAACACCAGGTCATTAGTTTACAGCCCACACCTGTCCACTCATCATTTGACTGTCACACAACACCAGGTCATTAGTTTACAGCCCACACCTGACCACTCATCATTTGACTGTCACACAACACCAGGTCATTAGTTTACAGCCCACACCTGTCCACTCATCATTTGACTGTCACACAACACCAGGTCATTAGTTTACAGCTCACACCTGACCACTCATCATTTGACTGTCACACAACACCAGGTCATTAGTTTACAGCCCACACCTGTCCACTCATCATTTGACTGTCACACAACACCAGGTCATTAGTTTACAGCTCACACCTGTCCACTTATCATTTGACTGTCACACAACACCAGGTGATTAGTTTACAGCTCACACCTGACCACTCATCATTTGACTTTCACACAACACCAGGTGATTAGTCTACACCTCACACCTGTCCACTCATCATTTGACTGTCACACAACACCAGGTGTTTAGTTTATAGCTCACACCTGTCCACTCATCATTTGACTGTCACACAACACCAGGTCATTAGTTTATAGCTCACACCTGTCCACTCATCATTTGACTGTCACACAACACCAGGTCATTAGTTTACACCTCACACCTGTCCACTCATCATTTGACTGTCACACAACACCAGGTCATTTGTTTACAGCTCACACCTGTCCACTCATCATTTGACTGTCACACAACACCAGGTGATTAGTTTACAGCCCACACCTGTCCACTCATCATTTGACTGTCACACAACACCAGGTGATTAGTTTACAGCTCACACCTGACCACTCATCATTTGACTGTCACACAACACCAGGTGATTAGTTTACAGCTCACACCTGACCACTCATCATTTGACTGTCATACAACACCAGGTGATTAGTTTACAGCCCACACCTGTCCACTCATCATTTGACTGTCACAGAACACCAGGTCATTAGTTTACAGCCCACACCTGTCCACTCATCATTTGACTGCCACACAACACCAGGTGATTAGTTTACAGCCCAAACCTGTCCACTCATCATTTGACTGTCACACAACACCAGGACATTAGTTTACAGCCCACACCTGTCCATTCATCATTTGACTGTCACACAACACCAGGCGATTAGTTTACAGCCCACACCTGACCACTCATCATTTGACTGCCACACAACACCAGGTCATTAGTTTACAGCCCATACCTGTCCACTCATCATTTGACTGTCACACAACTCCAGGTCATTAGTTTACAGCCCACACCTGACCACTCATCATTTGACTGCCACACAACACCAGGTCATTAGTTTACAGCCCACACCTGTCCACTCATCATTTGACTGTCACACAACACCAGGTCATTAGTTTACAGCCCACACCTGTCCACTCATCATTTGACTGTCACACAACACCAGGTCATTAGTTTACAGCTCACACCTGATCACTCATCATTTGACTGTCACACAACACCAGGTCATTAGTTTACAGCCCACACCTGTCCACTCATCATTTGACTGTCACACAACACCAGGTCATTAATTTACAGCTCACACCTGACCACTCATCATTTGACTGTCACACAACACCAGGTGATTAGTTTACAGCCCACACCTGTCCACTCATCATTTGACTGTCTCACAACACCAGGTCATTAGTTTACAGCTCACACCTGTCCACTTATCATTTGACTGTCACACAACACCAGGTGATTAGTTTACACCTCACACCTGTCCACTCATCATTTGACTGTCACACAACACCAGGTGATTAGTTTATAGCTCACACCTGTCCACTCATCATTTGACTGTCACACAACACCAGGTCATTAGTTTACACCTCACACCTGTCCACTCATCATTTGACTGTCACACAACACCAGGTCACTTGTTTACAGCTCACACCTGTCCACTCATCATTTGACTGTCACACAACACCAGGTGATTAGTTTACAGCCCACACCTGTCCACTCATCATTTGACTGTCACACAACACCAGGTGATTAGTTTACAGCTCACACCTGACCACTCATCATTTGACTGTCACATAACACCAGGTGATTAGTTTACAGCCCACACCTGACCACTCATCATTTGACTGTCACACAACACCAGGTGATTAGTCTACAGCCCACACCTGTCCACTCATCATTTGACTGTCACACAACACCAGGTCATTAGTTTACAGACCACACCTGTCCACTCATCATTTGACTGTCACACAACACCAGGTCATTAAGTCTACAGCTCAGACTTAGATGGGCTCAGTTCATGTTGGATGGGTGGAAATGTGAGGAGCAAAAAAACATTATCTCCCATCATTATTTGTGTTTGGTTTGGTCATGTAACACGATCAGGCGGGCTCACAAAAACAATACTACAGTGTCGGGGAAAAGAAGACAGGGAAGGCAGAGGAAGAGATATTGCAGAATGGACTGGGAAGATCTTCGCAGAAACTCAGACATTAGCACACAACCTGGGAAGACTGGCGTCGACTGGTGAAACATTCAGCGCCCCTGCGACCCAGGTGGGTTACGGGAGCAGTAAGTAAGTATGCTTTACAAATATATGTATGCATATATTATTGTATAGATAAAAATCATATATTTAAATGCATGCTTGCACTGGATTGTGTGTGAGTGGGCAGATGTGTGAAATACTGTGTATTATTGTGTATACCAGGACGTTTTTGATTTGATTTGATCCTGCATATACCTGTGAGGTCTAGTCTACACCAATTTAACAAGATTTAACATGATTAGCACGCACAGAATTAACTTTAGATGGCAGGTGGACAAGGAAGCCTTTTGGCTTATCGAGAGTCCAACCATTTTTATTTACGTGTATCCTGCCCTTCTGAGGTACGTGTCGATTTTATTTTTATACATATTCAGGCTACTAGCACCCATACAATCAGCAGATAATCTGTTCAGTTCATTTATAGTCCTTTGTGAAAATGAGAACTTTCTTATATCTAATCTACACTGCTCCTTTACTAATGTAAATTCATGTCCTATAGTCCTTCTATCTTTCTTAACTGAGAAAAAATATATTTCTATAAATATTTTCATAACCATTCAATATTATACTTCTATATGATCTCTCAATCTCCTGGTCTATAATGTTGTTAAACCACATTCTTTTAGACGTTTTTCATAACTAACATCCTTAAGTTTTGGAGTCATTTTAGTTCCTTTCCTCTGTACTCTTTCTAGCATATCTATGTCCTTCCTGCGATATGGCCTCCAAGCTTGTATACAATATTCTAAATGAGGCCTAACTATTGTTTTGTACAGCTGAATTATTACCCCGGTAGTTGTTTTCCTTATACGTTATACTTCCCCTAATTAATCCAAGGATTTGAAATTGATTTCCCTTTGAAGCTGCAATTCCGCTGTGCTCTGAAACCTTCATATGTTGAACCAGTTCGCAGTGGATCATGAGTCAAATTGAAACTAAGTTATTACGATATTTCGCAGATACTTCTTTGTGTGTAGTCTATATACTCCAAATCACTTATTCTCATATATTCAATAATGTAAACAATACTCTGAATTAGACTGACCTATCACCTAGTGCCCAACTATCCTACGCTAGACATATGTTATGTGCCCCCCAGCAAATGGGCGTAACACTACGATTTATCAACAACCCACAAAATCTAAGGTAGTCTAAAATACTTTCTCTGACTAACCTTTAGCTATAATCGTTTCTTAATATGTCCACAGGTAGTTTATGAATAATACTAATGCAAAATGATACTTATCTGATCAATATTTCCACTGTTTTTCCAATTTTTCCTGCACCGCAAAATCTCAATGACCCAATCCCAAAATTGTCAAGCCAAAATCAAATTGTGTGGTCAGTTCTGTTTTGTCAATCCCAAATCAAGACAATAAAAAAATCTTTTTCAAATCCATGTTGCAAAAGATCAATTCCAATTTATTAATTCCAACTTGATAAATCTTAAGGAAAAATTAAATTACAATTAATTTTAAGTTTCATTTCTGCTTGAAAACATGGGTGCACAATCAAATTTAATTAGATATAATCAAAACATTCACTATTGTTCATTCAATGTCACTCAGATAAGTTGGCTCATGTTGGCTACGGCAATTTAAAAAAAATACAAATTACTTTCAAAAACAAATTCTGATTCTAATTAAAGCACAAATGGAAGTCAATTCTAATTCTGGAATGGAATTGCCCCCTGCCTAGTTGACACATGAGCAGGAGTTGACACACTCTCATCCTGACTGTCATTATATCACCAGTGGGTTCTGTCTATTTCAACCTCAGGGGATATTTGTATTTCAAAGGTAGTATGGTTGATAGTTTTGTCATAAACCATGTTGTATGGTATAAATTAAACATATTCTACCTGGACAATGTAATTGTGCCTTAATGAACCATCATTACATAAATAGACATTATTTGAATTTGAGTGTTTAAACTCAAATATATCATCAGCAATAGATGCTGAATGCTGGTGTTGAATGTTCAAAAACAGGAAATGGTCAACTTATATAAAAAACAGTGCTTCTGTAAAACATATTAGTGTTGTCAAGATGTAAATGGTATATATGGATTATAATGTGTTAAACATGATTATACGAGAACTACATCATTTTATAAGTTTATTTGTTCAATTTAGTGTTGTCCCATATATAACTAGGTGCTATATATTATAGCATTGATCCTAGTTTGCTGGTGTATAATTTATCTTTACAACTATGGATTTAGGAAGAGCAAATACATATTCTAAGCAAATAGGAGAGTAAACAATGTTACTGATATTGGTGTATGTCTGTGCATATACAAGCTGTCTAGGGGATTACAGGTCACCTGATGTCATAGCTGGATCCATCGTCTTTTATATCAGTATAATCTATTTGTGTGTTTGGGTGACACCAAATTTGAATCAATACAACTGAGAGAGATTTAATAATTAATTTAGATCCAAATTAATGTCCACTTACTTGCATATTTTTTGCCTGTGCTTTCTTCCCGTGCTAGAAATACCTGCCAGACACAATAAGAGACATATCAAGACGACAAGAACCAACATAGTTACATATGATACAAACAATTTATGAATTATCGTAAATATTAAAACTATTATTTAAAAAAACACTACACTGATAGTTTTTGCATGTTTGCCTTCTGTTACTTAAGAAGTCGCTAACTAAATTATTTACTACATTTCAGTCAGAAACATGCAAATCATTGTACATATAAAAATTCATAAAAAAAACACTAATCTGGTACACCTGAACACTAGGTAAATATGGGTTTAACACAGAACGAGCTGAAACAAGATGATTGTAAGTGTTATAAATATTCATTATAAGCATTTATAACACCAGTAATTTTTCATAACATATTTCTATACAATAAATGTGCACTTACTGTTGAATATGAACCTTCTCCTATCATTTTACCAAATCTAAAATCTTCTGGTTTCTTGTTTGGCATCGGGGGTTGTGTTGGTGTGGGGGCGGTCTGGCTGGGGGTCACTTGTGTGGGGGTCGTGGGGGGTGTGGCCTGGTCACCACCCCCTGCCTGCACGCAAATGCTCAAGATTAGCTGTTTATAACATTACATGGAAAAATGGAAATTATGACTGTTGATTGTACACTTAAATCTGCTCTACCACGAAGAAGACATTGCCGTAGTCAGCTGCTGCTTCAATGAATGTTACAATTATGATGTACCTGACAAAGCCACACCAAATGACAATATGTAATTAAAACTGAAAATGAAAGAAAGCATATTTTATTCTTCATAAGCTTTATAAAATATAAATTTTACATGCAAAGGATCATGAAGGTAACATAAAAACATACAGGCAGATGTAGTGTTACAATCAAACTAAATAATGAAATAAGATAAGTATTAAGTAAGCTGAGTATAATTGTAAAAATAACAAGGTATGTTAAAAACAATACATGTACACTGTATACATTGCTATCTAGTATTTTCCACACTTCCTGTCCTATCTGCACAAACTATTTCTAGACGTTCCTATTTGAAAATGGCATCCAAGTTCTGGAAGACTGCAACAGTTTAAGTAGACACTCACATTTAAATGTAAAACACATGTCCAATAAACAGGGCATTTATTTTACCTTCTAATTTTCTTCCTGTGAAATCCCTGTTTTGTCATTATTACTCAGTGTCCTATGACTAATCATAAGCTGTGATGACCAGCTGAAATAGCTGTGACTAATCAGACACAGCTGTAGTAATTAGTCACTACTACACAATACACAGTGGACAGTAGATTGGTCACTACTACACAGTGGACAGTAGTGTGTAGAAGTATGTGAGTAACCAGGTGTGGATGACTAAATTATTGGATTCCATACAACTGAAGAACGTCACAGATATGAACATTTAAACTCGGCATACACACAGATAACATGCACTGAACCAGTGGCGGCCTAGCCCCAGTATTGTGGATTGAGGAAAAGAAGGAAGCATCAGGTCTAGCCTCCCCCCAGACTACAGTGATAAAGGGGCAGCAAGAGTAGATACATTGAGCACAGGTTTATGTTGCCCCCCCAGTGTTACACCAAGTACAAAACAGAGAAACTTCTCTATATGTAATAGATACAGTGATGTCATCATGAAATACAGCACACTGCAAAGAGAACACATGCGCACGGCAACCTACTGACACCAGGTATAGTACACCATCAGGACCCTCCAAGTGGGCAGTACCTAGACTACCTACCATGCTAATGGGGTTCACGACAGGGGTGGCTGCTGGTTTCTGTTTCGTTTCTCTTTCTTCCATCAGAACTCCATTCACTTTGTCCTGGATACAGAAAGCAATGATGAGGACATACTACACTTAATGAAGACATTACAGAGGTCATCTTAACACCATACATCAGGGTCAGTGTTGGGTTGGTGGGAAGACAATGACAATTTTACACGTAAATCGAACAAGATTTACAACACAAAAATGTATGACAGGTCTGTAGTAATAATCATATTAACTACATGTACCTAAGTCAAGTGTATCAGTTTCCGAAACAGTGATAACACATAAGCCTTAGTCCCTTATAAATATTACATGCCTTGACATTAAGGTTTTAAATCCACTGGCCCTGGGGGCCAGTAGATTTGAAAAGTTAGTGGCCCGCCTGTGAAAGTTATTGGCCAGGATTTTGTGTTACCGTAAAAAATACGCTGATACTGAGGTAAAAAACATTATTAGTCTTTTTTATAATTTACCAACAAAGTTGTTAGAAGTTACTATACACATATTGATTGTTCAAAGTGAGATGTCCAAAGCTAACAATATTGTAATATTGTTCAAGTGCGTAATCAGATGCATATATACATTATTTGCCAAGTTTAAATAAAGTGTGGCCAGTGTGACAACAGCTAGTCAGTCGGTAGTTGAGTTGACGCTGCTTTCATGTACAGGTCAATCAAGGCATTAGACTATTTCATGGTTCATTCGCTAGGTGGTACCATCCAAAATAGGTGGCCTTCACCTTGCCCTTGCTGAAGCAGCGTTACATTTGGTTTTTGTCACTTTAGCCACTAGTTAAATTTGGATTTAACCTGTATTCCTTTCATATATCTAGAGAAGAAAAGGCGTGCATAATTCTAAAGTCGAAGCAGCTTCCAACCACCGTACAAAGTGTGTCCAAAGGACGTGGCGGGACTTAAAAAATGGCATCTCTCATCATAAAAACCTGTGCTGCTAGTGGTTAGAAAATGTATTCGATGGCTTTGCATTATCCACATGTTCGATACAACACCAGATCCAACTTGTACTGATCCATAAAAATGAGGCCACATTCTAGGTACAGCAGTACAGACTTTCTAATATACGATAAACCAAACAAAGTGATCACAATGTAGCCTCCTGACACAGACATATGTACAAGAAGGTACATTTGGTTCACTGTCTATCCTTTCTATTTGTGCTCACTAACAAACGAAACTACATACTGGTACCATCTACCAGTTTATTAGCAACACTGTTTACCTGCCTTCGAAAGGAATGTGAACTCATGCTGAGGCATTCAACAGTACAATAGGATCAACATTCTTAAGCCTTCTCACCATAGAAACTTCAACAGAAACTAGCAGGAATTTAGATCAATAGTGCTTGACCTGCTTACATTAGTAAACAAACAACACTGAGAGATATAACACAGGAGGTGTTTGGTGTGATTTACAATGTTTTATTGGCTATCTGATGCTACAGCTGGGCTCAGAGGGTGTTTGTTTTCACCAGAAAACTCATACATTTATGCTATGCCTTGTTATATTTATGATGCTTCAGTGTCCAGTTAAGGAAGTTCACCTGTCACAGCAGATTCTGGGGTTAACCAGGGTCAAGTTGACTGACATACTAAAAAAATCATCCAGAATTTTATTTTTAAAAATAAGGTAGTATTTGATACCTGAAATATTTTCAAAATACTATATTGTTCACAATGTTTACTCATGAATTATTTGATCATGCAAACAATCAGTAAAGGGTATGTTGACTGGGCACTGCTCTGACATCAACCCCTACCTAGCATTGCAGGTGAAACAACTGAGGTCAACCACTGCCAATTGGGAGCAACACATTAACACATTAACACAATGCAGTCTGTTCCACACTTTTTAATACATTGTTTTTAATACCAGAATAAATATGCTGATGATACACTGTAGCCAAATCTTGTTTAGTATGCCATAAACAGTGTTAGCAATTATAATATGGTGCTGTCGAAATGTTCAAATTGCAAACAAAGTGTTAAATTTGTAAACAGTCATTACAGACAATTATAGCTAACAACAATAACTTTAACGAAAGAAATCCCTCCAGAGTTGGAGAGTTGCACAAGTTGATACAGAGTACAACTGATTCAAGAAACGTCTTGTTAATAATTACCACCTCTAACTGACTCCTGATAACAGTAGAGACGAAACTTCCTGCTAATAATTACCACCCCTGACTGACTCCTGATAACAGAAGAGACAAACTCACATTAAACCTGTTTAAACATTAAACATATGTGTTAAGTATCAGCAAATGTGAAAATTATTATTATTGGGAGAAATCTGACAGAGCTATGTAAAAACAAACATAGAGATGACCATCTAAAGAGTCATCTAATTTGACAGAGCTATGTAAGAAGAAACATAGAGATGACCATCTAAAGAGACATCTAATTTGACAGAGCTATGTAAGAAGAAACATAGAGATGACCATCTAAAGAGACATCTAATTTGACAGAGCTATGTAAGAAGAAACATAGAGATGACCATCTAAAGAGTCATCTAATTTGACAGAGCTATGTAAAAACAAACATAGAGATGACCATCTAAAGAGTCATCTAATTTGACACAGCTCTATGTAAGAAGAAACATAGTGATGACCATCTAAAGAGACATCTAATTTGACAGAGCTATGTAAGAAGAAACATAGAGATGACCATCTAAAGAGACATCTAATTTGACAGAGCTATGTAAGAAGAAACATAGAGATGACCATCTAAAGAGACATCTAATTTGACAGAGCTCTATGTAAGAAGAAACATAGAGATGACCATCTAAAGAGATATCTAATTTGACAGAGCTCTATGTAAGAAGAAACATAGAGATGACCATCTAAAGAGTCATCTAATTTGACAGAGCTCTATGTAAGAAGAAACATAGAGATGACCATCTAACGAGACATCTAATTTGACAGAGCTATGTAAGAAGAAACATAGAGATGACCATCTAAAGAGACATCTAATTTGACAGAGCTATGTAAGAAGAAACATAGAGATGACCATCTAAAGAGTCATCTAATTTGACAGAGCTCTATGTAAGAAGAAACATAGAGATGACCATCTAAAGAGACATCTAATTTGACAGAGCTCTATGTAAGAAGAAACATAGAGATGACCATCTAAAGAGACATCTAATTTGACAGAGCTCTATGTAAGAAGAAACATAGGGATGACCATCTAAAGAGACATCTAATTTGACAGAGCTATGTAAGAAGAAACAAGGTGATGACCATCTAAAGAGACATCTAATTTGACAGAGCTATGTAAGAAGAAACATAGAGATGACCATCTAAAGAGACATCTAATTTGACAGAGCTATGTAAGAAGAAACATAGAGATGACCATCTAAAGAGACATCTAATTTGACAGAGCTCTATGTAAGAAGAAACATAGAGATGACCATCTAAAGAGATATCTAATTTGACAGAGCTCTATGTAAGAAGAAACATAGGGATGACCATCTAGAGACATCTAATTTGACAGAGCTATGTAAGAAGAAACATAGGGATGACCATCTAAAGAGACATCTAATTTGACAGAGCTCTATGTAAGAAGAAACATAGAGATGACCATCTAAAGAGATATCTAATTTGACAGAGCTCTATGTAAGAAGAAACATAGAGATGACCATCTAAAGAGACATCTAATTTGACAGAGCTCTATGTAAGAAGAAACATAGAGATGACCATCTAAAGAGACATCTAATTTGACAGAGCTCTATGTAAGAAGAAACATAGAGATGACCATCTAAAGAGACATCTAATTTGACAGAGCTCTATGTAAGAAGAAACATAGAGATGACCATCTAAAGAGACATCTAATTTGACAGAGCTCTATGTAAGAAGAAACATAGAGATGACCATCTAAAGAGACATCTAATTTGACAGAGCTCTATGTAAGAAGAAACAAGGTGATGACCATCTAAAGAGACATCTAATTTGACAGAGCTATGTAAGAAGAAACATAGAGATGACCATCTAAAGAGACATCTAATTTGACAGAGCTCTATGTAAGAAGAAACAAGGTGATGACCATCTAAAGAGACATCTAATTTGACAGAGCTATGTAAGAAGAAACATAGAGATGACCATCTAAAGAGACATCTAATTTGACAGAGCTATGTAAGAAGAAACATAGAGATGACCATCTAAAGAGTCATCTAATTTGACAGAGCTTTGTAAGAAGAAACAAGGTGATGACCATCTAAAGAGACATCTAATCATCCCTGTGAAGTTGTAAACAACTGGTGACTGGTGACCGTGACGCTATTGTGACTTCTATCATGCAGGTGGACCCACACATGGACGCTCAAGCTGGACCAACATTCAATTTGACGTTTGTAAACATGTTCTCCCTTTCATCTATGGATACAAATTTGTCAAATAAATCTTAACTTTGTTCAAGTTTTTTGCATAGATTTATTTGAATAGCTTCAAAACCAATAGTTTTTTCAGGCGAACCAGTATAAGATGGGGTCATTCCGTATCATCTGAACATTACATGTTCAAAGTTTTCTAATAATACTTGATACCTCCAAAATCATATAAAAATAAACAAATTTGAATGAAAATATATCACACATGAGAGATGTATAATAGTTGCCCAATAGAGTAAATGTACAAAATCTTATCACTGCCAATAAGACATTGATCAGCAGAGGTACAAGTCTACTGCTTTGGTGCCTTTTCTTCCTTTTGGTGATACTCTCACAGACTCACTCTACCAATTCAGTGTCAAAATCTACCACCAGGTCAATATTTTGCAACTTACATTTTTTTTACCAGTTTTAAATCTTCATACACCAAATAAATTGAATAACTACTACTGACTCCTTCTGAATCCAATTATACTGCAAGACACTGACAACCCCCCGTGGCTGGAGTGTGATTGGGGCTCGTGAGACCACGGGACTGTTTCACTAAGATATTAAGCTCTTAAGGAAAATCCATCCTAGAACAGAATCTGACGGAAAAATCAAGGAATATTTTCAAAATGCATTACACTAACGTGATCGTTAATTTAATCGTAAGGCAAAGAGCGATATTTCCATCATGATAATCGATAATCTACACAGTTGACACAATTATGCAAAAGAGATTGAACAGTTTTCAAAAAGTGTTTGAAAATTCAGCCCAACAACCACTTGTCAACAACATATGACTTTTTGTTCACTGTGCGAAGAATTAAAACAAAATCTTGCAGAAGCCACCGACATATCACAGGGGACACTATTTCCAAGTCACACACGGTGCAATGTTTTGACAGGAGCATCATTGTTGACAATTTTCAGTTTACAAGACCATAGAGACCACCAACAACTTAAACCAAAATTGTGCCGTCGAGTATAGTAATATGACTCCGTGTCTGCAGACTTGAATCTGATGGGTATCGACCATCGGGATGTACGGGACCGTGTCAAGTGGAAGAGGGAAATTGGAAGAAAGGCGAACCCAGCAGAGTCTGGAAACACCGCCTCTAAACGACGATGATGTGTAGTGCGCAGGTTAAGTTAGATACGGCTTAAATTTTGCTCAAAATTTATTCACAAAAACAGTCACGATGCTAAACGGCTAATGTCGTGTAAACAAATCATGCTTTAGCAAACTTTTAATTGCTAACACTTGGAAGACTTATTTGGCTGTGAACAATTGGTTCCCTTTGTGAAAGTGGACCCAAATTAACACACAGTTAGTAAATTATAGCTGTTTATTAAAATTTTATAATAGTTAAAGAGTGGTGTAATGTCGTCTTAGAAATTTGCATTTTTAGGACCGTTTTTATGGACCGTACCCAGGATGAATTGTTAGTAAAACGCAGTTTTTCATTTTCACTCCTAGGTAAGGAGAACACTTGATTTATGGAGCAAAATCGCGCTTAAGAGCTCTTAAGAATGTTAGAGAAACGGTCCCCTGATCCTTAATTATCTACCAACTACTGCCATCACAACATGAAAACAACTGCCATCACAGCATGAAAACCACTGCCAATCACAGCATGAAAACCACTGCCATCACAGCATAAAAACCACTGTCATCAAAGCATGAAAACCACTGCCATCACAGCATGAAAACTACTGCCGGTACATCTTCTATACATTTTCAGAATCAATGATCTGGAATAGGGAAGAGTTGCTGTACATGAGTCGTATGACTCATATCATACAAAGTTTGTCGTTAAACCAGTAGGCATACAGCAATTGTGGTTGAACCAGTAGGCATACAGTAGGTAGACAACATTATAATTCAGAATCATAGAAAGCTCTATATTTAAGTAGTTAATCCCTTAGGATGTTTTTAAAATTTGTTCAATAATAACAGTTCACACATTGATCAACAGAGGTGCAAACTAATATTGCACGTTTTTTTAACTGTAGGTGTATTTAAGAGTGTGAAATTTGTTTTAACCACTCATTGTTTTATCCAGTCTTAAACCACTACCATCCGGGTTGACACGGCAGGCTCCATGCTCCACTCTCATTGTTTTATAGAGTCTTAAACCACTACCATCCGGGTTGACAGGACAGACTCCATGCTCCACTCTCATTGTTTTATAGAGTCTTAAACCACTACCATCCGGGTTGACAGGACAGGCTCCATGCTCCACTCTCATTGTTTTATAGAGTCTTATACCACTACCATCCGGGTTGACAGGACAGGCTCCATGCTCCACTCTCATTGTTTTATCCAGTCTTAAACCACTACCATCCGGGTTGACAGGACAGGCTCCATGCACCACTCTCATTGTTTTATCCAGTCTTAAACCACTACCATCCGGGTTGACAGGACAGGCTCCATGCACCACTCTCATTGTTTTATCCAGTCTTAAACCACTACCATCCGGGTTGACATGGCAGGCTCCATGCACCACTCTCATTGTTTTATCCAGTCTTAAACCACTACCATCCGGGTTGACAGGACAGGCTCCATGCACCACTCTCATTGTTTTATCCAGTCTTAAACCACTACCATCCGGGTTGACACGGCAGGCTCCATGCACCACTCTCATTGTTTTATAGAGTCTTAAACCACTACCATCCGGGTTGACACGGCAGGCTCCATGCACCACTCTCATTGTTTTATAGAGTCTTAAACCACTACCATCCGGGTTGACAATTTGACATGGCAGGCTCCATGAACCCTCTCATTGTTTTATAGAGTCTTAAACCACTACCATCCGGGTTGACACGGCAGGCTCCATGCACCACTCTCATTGTTTTATAGAGTCTTAAACCACTATCATCCGGGTTGACAATTTGACATGGCAGGCTCCATGAACCCTCTCATTGTTTTATAGAGTCTTAAACCACTACCATCCGGGTTGACATGGCAGGCTCCATGCACCACTCTCATTGTTTTATAGAGTCTTAAACCACTACCATCCGGGTTGACAATTTGACATGGCAGGCTCCATGAACCCTCTCATTGTTTTATCCAGTCTTAAACCACTACCATCCGGGTTGACACGGCAGGCTCCATGCACCACTCTCATTGTTTTATAGAGTCTTAAACCACTACCATCCGGGTTGACACGGCAGGCTCCATGCACCACTCTCATTGTTTTATAGAGTCTTAAACCACTACCATCCGGGTTGACAATTTGACATGGCAGGCTCCATGCACCACTCTCATTGTTTTATCCAGTCTTAAATTACTACCATCCGGGTTGACACGGAAGGCTCCATGCACCACTCTCATTGTTTTATCCAGTCTTAAATCACTACCATCCGGGTTGACAATTTGACATGGCAGGCTCCATGCACCACTCTCATTGTTTTATCCAGTCTTAAACCACTACCATCCGGGTTGACAATTTGACATGGCAGGCTCCATGCACCACTCTCATTGTTTTATCCAGTCTTAAACCACTACCATACGGGTTGACACGGCAGGCTCCATGCACCACTCTCATTGTTTTATCCAGTCTTAAATCACTACCATCCGGGTTGACACGGCAGGCTCCATGCACCACTCTCATTGTTTTATCCAGTCTTAAACCACTGCCATCCGGGTTGACAATTTGACATGGCAGGCTCCATGCACCACTCTCATTGTTTTATCCAGTCTTAAACCACTACCATCCGGGTTGACAGGACAGGCTCCATGCACCACTCTCATTGTTTTATCCAGTCTTAAACCACTACCATCCGGGTTGACACGACAGGCTCCATACACCACTCTCATTGTTTTATCCACTCTTAAACCACTACCATCCGGGTTGACATGGCAGGCTCCATGCACCACTCTCATTGTTTTATCCACTCTTAAACCACTACCATCCGGGTTGACATGGCAGGCTCCATGCACCACTCTCATTGTTTTATCCAGTCTTAAACCACTACCATCCGGGTTGACAATTTGACATGGCAGGCTCCATGCACCACTCTCATTGTTTTATCCAGTCTTAAACCACTACCATCCGGGTTGACAGGACAGGCTCCATGCACCACTCTCATTGTTTTATCCAGTCTTAAACCACTACCATACGTGACACGGCAGGTTCCATGCTCCACTCTCATTGTTTTATCCAGTCTTAAACCACTACCATCCGGGTTGATACGGCAGGCTCCATGCTCCACTCTCATTGTTTTATCCAGTCTTAAACCACTACCATCCGGGTTGACACGGCAGGCTCTATGCTCCACTCTCATTGTTTTATCCAGTCTTAAACCACTACCATCCGGGTTGACACGGCAGGCTCCATGCTCCACTCTCATTGTTTTATCCAGTCTTAAACCACTACCATCCGGGTTGACATGGCAGGCTCCATGCACCACTCTCATTGTTTTATCCAGTCTTAAACCACTACCATCCGGGTTGACATGGCAGGCTCCATGCTCCACTCTCATTGTTTTATCCAGTCTTAAACCACTACCCCCGGGTTGACATGGCAGGCTCCATGCACCACTCTCATTGTTTTATCCAGTCTTAAACCACTACCATACGGGTTGACACGGCAGGTTCCATGCTCCACTCTCATTGTTTTATCCAGTCTTAAACCACTACCACCCGGGTTGACATGGCAGGCTCCATGCTCCACTCTCATTGTTTTATCCAGTCTTAAACCACTACCATACGGGTTGACACGGCAGGCTCCATGCTCCACTCTCATTGTTTTATCCAGTCTTAAACCACTACCATCCGGGTTGACATGGCAGGCTCCATGCTCCACTCTCATTGTTTTATCCAGTCTTAAACCACTACCACCCGGGTTGACATGGCAGGCTCCATGCACCACTCTCATTGTTTTATCCAGTCTTAAACCACTACCATCCGGGTTGACACGGCAGGCTCCATGCTCCACTCTCATTGTTTTATCCAGTCTTAAACCACTACCATCCGGGTTGACACGGCAGGCTCCATGCTCCACTCTCATTGTTTTATCCAGTCTTAAACCACTACCATCCGGGTTGACACGGCAGGCTCCATGCACCACTCTCATTGTTTTATCCAGTCTTAAACCACTACCATCCGGGTTGACATGGCAGGCTCCATGCACCACTCTCATTGTTTTATCCAGTCTTAAACCACTACCACCCGGGTTGACATGGCAGGCTCCATGCACCACTCTCATTGTTTTATCCAGTCTTAAACCACTACCATACGTGACACGGCAGGTTCCATGCTCCACTCTCATTGTTTTATCCAGTCTTAAACCACTACCATCCGGGTTGACACGGCAGGCTCCATGCTCCACTCTCATTGTTTTATCCAGTCTTAAACCACTACCATCCGGGTTGACACGGCAGGCTCCATGCTCCACTCTCATTGTTTTATCCAGTCTTAAACCACTACCATCCGGGTTGACACGGCAGGCTCCATGCACCACTCTCATTGTTTTATCCAGTCTTAAACCACTACCACCCGGGTTGACATTGCAGGCTCCATGCACCACTCTCATTGTTTTATCCAGTCTTAAACCACTACCACCCGGGTTGACATGGCAGGCTCCATGCACCACTCTCATTGTTTTATCCAGTCTTAAACCACTACCACCCGGGTTGACATGGCAGGCTCCATGCACCTCTCTCATTGTTTTATCCAGTCTTAAACCACTACCACCTGGGTTGACATGGCAGGCTCCATGCACCACTCTCATTGTTTTATCCAGTCTTAAACCCCTACCATCCGGGTTGACATGGCAGGCTCCATGCACCACTCTCATTGTTTTATCCAGTCTTAAACCACTACCACCTGGGTTGACATGGCAGGCTCCATGCACCACTCTCATTGTTTTATCCAGTCTTAAACCACTACCACCTGGGTTGACATGGCAGGCTCCATGCACCACTCTCATTGTTTTATCCAGTCTTAAACCACTACCACCTGGGTTGACATGGCAGGCTCCATGCACCACTCTCATTGTTTTATCCAGTCTTAAACCACTACCACCCGGGTTGACATGGCAGGCTCCATGCACCACTCTCATTGTTTTATCCACTCTTAAACCACTACCACCCGGGTTGACATTGCAGGCTCCATGCACCACTCTCATTGTTTTATCCACTCTTAAACCACTACCACCCGGGTTGACATGGCAGGCTCCATGCACCACTCTCATTGTTTTATCCACTCTTAAACCACTACCACCCAGGTTGACATTGCAGGCTCCATGCACCACTCTCATTGTTTTATCCACTCTTAAACCACTACCACCCGGGTTGACATGGCAGGCTCCATGCACCACTCTCATTGTTTTATCCACTCTTAAACCACTACCACCCGGGTTGACATTGCAGGCTCCATGCACCACTCTCATTGTTTTATCTACTCTTAAACCACTACCACCCGGGTTGACATTGCAGGCTCCATGCACCACTCTCATTGTTTTATCCAGTCTTAAACCACTACCACCCGGGTTGACATTGCAGGCTCCATGCACCACTCTCATTGTTTTATCCACTCTTAAACCACTACCACCCGGGTTGACATGGCAGGCTCCATGCACCACTCTCATTGTTTTATCCAGTCTTAAACCACTACCATCCGGGTTGACATGGCAGGCTCCATGCACCACTCTCATTGTTTTATCCAGTCTTAAACCACTACCATCCGGATTGACATGGCAGGCTCCATGCACCACTCTCATTGTTTTATCCAGTCTTAAACCACTACCACCTGGGTTGACATGGCAGGCTCCATGCACCACTCTCATTGTTTTATCCAGTCTTAAACCACTACCACCTGGGTTGACATGGCAGGCTCCATGCACCACTCTCATTGTTTTATCCAGTCTTAAACCACTACCACCTGGGTTGACATGGCAGGCTCCATGCACCACTCTCATTGTTTTATCCAGTCTTAAACCACTACCACCCGGGTTGACATGGCAGGCTCCATGCACCACTCTCATTGTTTTATCCACTCTTAAACCACTACCACCCGGGTTGACATTGCAGGCTCCATGCACCACTCTCATTGTTTTATCCACTCTTAAACCACTACCACCCGGGTTGACATGGCAGGCTCCATGCACCACTCTCATTCAAGATGCACTTGTAAATGTATCCTGTTCATGCTTGCTTGTCTGCAGATTATTTTTAGGCTTTTAAATGATCCCAAGCTTGAGAGCTTTCAGAACATAAACAAGACCCTTTATGTCAACACCAAATGTAGGCAAGATACCAACTCTGTCACAACTTACTACATTTACAGTCCTATCTCGAAACCCATTGCACAACTGAAATGTCTCAAATCCAGCAGCTCCACAGATTACTGATCATCCCTCCACCGCATAGACACAGAACAAACAGGACAACAACTAAATTCACACTACTTCTATGCATGATGCTATCGGGATATGTCCAACTGAACTCAGACCCCACTAAATGTCACACTTGTAACAAATCATTAAAGTCCAATGCACTAAGCCTAACATGTAGCTGGGTTAGTACTATACCTAAATTCTCTTGGGCAAATTTGGCCAAAAGGAGTCATTTTGTTTTAGCCAAATAAAATATTCTTTAGCCAATTTAAAAAAAATTAAATTGTGATCTATCCCCACGGCTGAAATTACCAATAAAGTTGCGCCACCTACCGGATTTTCCGGTGGAACTAACGTATACATGTAAAGCGAGTGAATTTCGTGTACATTTTGATCGATAAAAGACAGTAAATTTATTTGTTTTAATCACGTGACCAGTGTATATGTGTAGAATAGATATAGTAGATATATGATGTGAAGTTTGGTGACTGTAGGCGACCGTTTTCATGGCTTTTTGGAGGTGCGGGTCTAAACTGGAAAACTTAAAGTACAACTTGTTTCTGATTTTCTTCCGACCGTACATGTATTTCGACTCCGGCCAGCTTGACTGTGATATGTCACATGACAGATTCATGTTAAATGGTTTAAGGGGTATCCATGTAATCTTTTAACAACAATTTGCCTGTGCATTTAAGGAGTTTCTTTAAATTAAATACAAATTTACAATCGTTGTGTCTTGTGCAGACACCACGCTAGCCTTAGGAAGTTTGGTTGTGCGCGGCCAAATTTGTGATAAGGATTCTCATTGGCTAGAACCCTTTGGCTATTGACCAATTACAGTTCAGTTAACATAAATTGTCATAAAAGCGTCCTTCACAACTGAACGATCAGGCGAATGCAAGAAATTGAAGAACAATTTTAAATCAGTGACATTTAATCAAATAAAGATATAAATCCAGCATTTCGCATCACTATTTCATGTTTCGCAAATATGGCGATCACGTGCATTTGTTGCATGGCGAATGGCGAAGCCCTAGCGCGAACGCTGAAGTAGTGACTGTAATAAATCATCATCATCATCATTGTGCAGCCGTAGTGTTCCGTGTTTTGGGGAAGGCATCAGCATGTCGTTTCCAAATCTGCCTGTCTTGCGCTATCCTCTGCCAGATGGTGCCCTTCCAGTACTCGTCTAGTTCAACTCTCCACCGTCTCGCCGGTCTTCCTCTAGATCTAAATCGTTTCCCTTCGTAAGGTCTCCAGGTTGTGATACGTGATGTCCATCAGTTATCTCATAGTATGCTGGTGTGCCCTGCCCAGGTCCACTTCTGTCTTCTGATTTGTTCTATCACGTCTATGACCTTTGTCTTCTGCCTTACCGAGATGTTTGTTTTTCTCTCCCGATATGTGATGTTTAACATACTTCTTTCCATCTTTCCTTGTGTGGCTGCTAGCTTGTTCTTTGCTTGGATGCTGAGGACCCATGTTTCTGTGCCATATGTCATCGCTGGAAGTATGCATGAGTTGAAGACTTGTCTCTTCAAGCAGGTTCCAAAGTTACCCTTGAAGATGTCGCAGTGTTTGGCGAATGCTGTCCAGTCGGTGGTGATTCTTCTTTGAATCTCCTTGTCTTGGTTTTTCTTCCTGATGTTGTATCGCTGTCCAAGGTAGACGCAGCTTTCAACGTTCTCTATCTGCGTGGTTTTGATATACCGTATTCGTTCTATTATGCGTACAGTGCATAGCAAATATTAGAGACGCTGACATATGTAAAAAAAATTTCCCTATTAAGCACCCAAATAAGCCTAGTTTAAATAGACACGTCATTGCCGGCCGAGTTGGTCACTTGGTTGATGCAAGAGCAGACTTAACTGCACTTGGCTAATTCCACCCGACGTACAAATGATTACTGTATAAGTAACGTTCGAGCAGCAAGCAAGCGGACTATGGCGAGTCTGGCATTGCTCACTGGTGAGCAAGTGGACGGCGATGCCAGCAAGCGAATCCGGCATCGATCGCCGGCAAGCAAGCGCAGCACTTGTGTAGAATCTCCATTTCACTGTTATAACTCGAGTCTTGCCTAACTTTGATATCTCAGTGCGTTAGTTCCATCATTGAACATCATTCCAGGCATATTTATATTACGAAAATACGACCATGTTTGTGCTAGTCTGCGCCGCTGCGGTCGTGTGTTACCGCATTGCGTGCATAAAATGAGCGATATACACGCAATATTCCTAAACGTAAATATGCCTGGGATAATGTTGAATTTATACCCTTGCATTCTTATCGTAACATAATAATGTTGTGACCATTTATTAATGTATTCTGTTTGTATTATCCCAGATATTTTTTATTCAACCAAGACAATATTTTTTGAACACTCGGTTGCTCCGCTCAGCCACAACGAAACTGCCTATTGCAAGAGAATAAATAGTCCCTTACTACATAGCTAGCCATATATTCGCCAGGTGGCACAATCGTCTCGCTGTTTGGGTGTGTTAATGGCGTACGCCAAGTAAGCGTGTTGTCCGAGTTGGATACACTCACCTTTCGATCAAACATTGGAATATACTACGTGTTTAGTACTATTAATGTAGGTTGCTTAGTGTTACCAGCTATTTATATATTCACGCGTGGTCAAGAGAATACAAGAATGCTGCAGTCTCCAGATATGTGTGAACAAATGTTATGTAAAAGATCGTCAAATGTCGCAGTAATTTGATGTCAGGGGAGAGGACACTGCATTACGGATTCCCGACATCGCCAAAATGGGGGTGTATGCTAATTAGGGCATGTACGCTAATTAGAACGAATACGGTATATATTGGTGTGTCATTTTCTAGCACCATTTTGTCTTCGAAATGTTTATCTTCAGTCCTTGTTTTTCACTTTCATCACCTAGCTCCAGCAGCATTGTTTGTAGTTATTGCGATGTAGTAGCGCATATGAGTATGTCGTCGGTGAAGCGAAGATGACTGAGATATTCTCTGTCTACCCCCAAGCCTTTGGTTTCTCAGGTCAGTCTTTGGAAAATATGTTTCGGGTGTTGCCATAAACAGCTTGGGCGATATGGTGTCACCCAGATAGCAGGAATGAAACCAATTGTAATGTATATATATTTTATCGTGCCCCTAAAGACTTCCAAGGTATTCAAATCGAAGAATTAGATCTAGCCCTTTCTAAATTAGGCAACAAAAAATCAATACACATGTCATCGTTACTGGCGATTCCAACCTTCCTAACATTAATTGGGAAAACCACCAAGTCACACCAAACAATGGATATAGCACAACAGCTGCCAACAAACTACTCTCTCTTGTAGAAGAACATGGGCTGATCCAACATGTGAAAGAGCCTACACACAAACAGGGTAATTCCAACAATATTATAAATCTTGTCTTCACCAATAGACCTGGGTTAATAAAGAAACTTAATATAGCAGACGGAATAGCAGATCATAGTACTACAGTCCAGACATGGGGTCAAATACATTTGTATTTGAAAGTATTAAAATACTTTTTTAAAAGTATTTGTATTTGACATGAAAGTATTTGTATTTAAATACTTTCCTAAAGTATTTGACATTTTCAAATACTTTTTCAAATACATAGGACATGATTATCAATAAATGACAACTTAAAATTATTCTTGTTTGAATTCTTAAGAGTTGAGCAATTTTACTATGTTATATATAATTTGGCAATTCACCACTTTTCCGCTCAGAAATAATGGCAAGGTAATGCCATTATGTGAGAAGTCATTGAGATCACTGTGTGAGAAGCCAACATCACCTTACTTGTCAGTTGTCACTGTGGTGCAATTAGCAAAAGGGAGACTCTGTTGTACTGGTCTGTCTGTCTTTTGATCATAGTTTCCAAGACCCAGCTAACCAAACTACCTTCCTGGTATCTAACCAATGTGGCAGTGGCTGCTAAGACCAGCTATTGTGTATAATATCTGCTTGCTGTCTGTGGGTTAAGAGAAGGTGGTGGCTTCTCAAGTCAGGTGGTACCATCAACATAAAAGCCAGGTTCACTGTAACTGCAAGTTAGTTGCCTATGAACCTACAAACCATGGCTAGCAATATTGTATATTGTAATGTAGTCTGAAAGTAAAAAGTATTTGAAAAGTATTTGAAATACTTTCCAATGTATTTGTATTTAAATACTTTTGCATTTCAAAGTATTTGTATTTGACTCCTTCAAGAGTATTTGTATTTAAATACATTTAAATGTATTTGACCCTACGTTTGCTACAGTCATCATCGATGTAAACATTTCACCCAAACGCAAACATCGTCTGAAATGTAGTCTTCATTAGAAACAAAGCTGACAACATTAACATCCAGAAACCACTTGATAACTTTACACATGACTACTTCTCTGTAAACTAAAACATGACAGTCAACGACAAATGAAATCTTGTTTCCACTAAAATCATTGACATTATGAACCAATATGTACCACACCGTCTCACTACTTCAAGACACCATCTTCCTTGGTTCAGTAAAGATTTAAAGACAATATAAAAAAAAAAAAAACAACTCTACAAAAAAACTAGAAATCGGGCAGAAGACTGGCATGATTTCTGTAACATCAGGAGAAACATGCACAAACATGTTCACTCTGCCAGACTGTCCTACATAGGCCAATTCCTAACATCTGCAATAACGGAGAAACCAAAATCATTCTGGTGCTTCATTTCTAAACTATGACAGGATAAGCAGTGTATCGGGGACTTAACATTGCAGGATTGCAATATCATTAACGATGACACACACAAAAACAGAAGCCTTAAATAACCAATTCAAAAGTGTCTTTACAGATGAAGGAAATTCCACACTACCAGATATGGCCACAAGTCTACATGGAGAAATCCCCAAACTAACAATTTCAGTTAAAGGAGTATTTAACCAACTTTCCAAAATTAACACCTCTAAATCACAAGGACCCGATGACATTCTGCCATGGTTCCTAAACAGATATGCCTCTCACCTAGCACCAATACTACATGACATTTTCCAATCATTAGTTGACTCTGGTCAAGTCCCCAAAGCCTGGAAAGAAACGAATATAACAGCTATTTTTAAGAAGGCAAGCAGGGCAGAAACCTCCAATTACAGACCAATATCTTTGACACCAGTGTTCTCTAAACTTCTTGAACACATCATACACAGCCACATCATGAAACACCTTGAACAGCATCACATCCTGACTGACCATCAACATGGCTTCTGTACCAAAAGATCAACCGAAACACAATTAATTCAAACAATCCACGACATAAGCAACCAATTTATTGATGAGAAGAAAGTGGTAGACATGGCCATCCTAGATTTCACTAAACCGTTCGATAAAGTTCCACATAAAAAAACTAATTGTATGATTTATGTAAATGGTGTATGAATAACTCGGCCATCGAAAATAGTGAAAACTAAGTATGTCACCGAGTAGAAATAAAATTGTCAATCAGTCAATCAATCATATCATCATGGATAGAAAGCTTCCTTACAGGAAGGACGGACCCAACAGGTTGTAATAAGTGGATAAACTTCAACACCAACTCGAGTTATTTCTGGGGTACCACAGGGAACAATACTGGGGCCACTACTTTTCTTACTTTACATAAATTACCTGCCTGACAACCTCTCTTCAAGTTCAAATGTTCGCCTTTTCGCTGGTGATTGCCTCTTATATTCACTGATTAAAACAGACAAAGACACATCTCTCCTCCAAAATGATCTGCTCAAACTTGAGGATTTCCTACCCATTTGGCTTATGAAATTCAACCGTCGCAAATGTTTTACAATGACCCTAGCCTCACGAAAACCCACACCAAATCTCTACACCTTCTGCAGACAACAATTTAAATATGTTTAATCACATTGTTATCTTGGGATACAAATATCAAATACACTAAACTGGACAGTACAATGCAATTCAATCATAAACAAAGCACAACAAGTACTGGGAATTATTAGGAGAAATTTCAATAAGTGCCCAACCCACATTAAGTCTGTGGCTTGCACAACCCTAGTCCGCCCAATACTTGAATATGCGTCAACATCATGGGATCCACATTGCCTAAAGAATATCAAAGCTATAAAAACAACACAAAGACAAGCCGCCACATTTTGTAAACATAACTAAGTACTCTAGAGAACCAGTAACGATAACACCACTCCTTAAAGCTCTCCAGTGGGACACCCTCCAAACAAGAAGGAAAATCAAAAGACTAAGCATATTGTATAAGATTTAACACGACCTTATATATATATACCACTACAACAATATATCAAACACAGTACTAGATGCTCATGCAAACATGATAATCAGTTCCGGCAAATCAACAAACATATTTAGAAATAGTTTGTTCCCAACCACTATAAAAGACTGGAATTCTCTACCTCCACGCATTTAACCTTGTAAATCACATAATCCATTTCAGAGTAATCTCGTCAAACATCTACAAAATTAAACTATATGAGCCACCATGCGCACTGGCATGATGTGTCCTTGGCTTAAGTTAGGGCTTATAGCCCAACCCAGTAATGGCAGTATGAATACACAGATACATCATGATCATGACACAACTTCACAAGGAAGTCTTCATTGACTTAATTCGATATATTCCAACTATATTTTTTAAATATTAAGTGTTGTGTTTAAAATCTTAGACTACTGTTTTGCGAAAAGTTGGTAAAACGGACACATTTCTGATTTCATTATTTGACAATCGGAAGCAGATATGCGTCTGTTGGTGTTGCAACTTTTTAGAATTGAAACGGTGCAGTATCGTTGCTGTAGATAAATACCACAGTACTCACATTACTGTACACCAACGATGGTGGTGAAATTAACAATGATATTCTGAATGTTACTGGAGAGATTCGAAGCATCTGGTTACTTACCATAGTTGCAAACAGTGCGACAAAGTGAATAGTTTTACTTTGAAACAACAACCATATTTTGTCTGGAAACGGAAGTGTCTTTCACCGCAGGTGCGACCGATTTACGTTAGCTGTAAACTTATTTTCTGTCACATAGCATCATGGTGACTGTTTAACTGCATTATCTATGAAAACATACATGCAGTGACAACATTTCCAAGGTAGCTAGTCTTCAAAAGAAAAGTGCATAATATTGTTAGTAAGTTTAATTTAATGAGTTCTCTTTTTGACATAATTTGACGTCATCCTACATCCGGGCACTGATGATGGCTTCGTGAATGAGAGGCCGTCGGGGATGAGGGATTTGGCTGCATTAACTGGCTCCAAATTCAGGTTAGTATCTGCATAGCTTGCATTTGTCACTTCAAGCAATGCACAGTATTGCACACATCGCACATGTTTTATTGGCAGTTAACGATGGTCTGAAAATAATATTGGCTTGCGCTCTCCTGACATCCGACTTTTTGGCACTGTCGCCACTGACCCACTTCGATCAGTGTATGGGGAGATGTATTTTGATAAGTTGTTGTAAAAAATGATCTAGTTACAGTTTGCAGTCTTGTCGCGGTTATTCACTTTATATTATCCATAGCAGTTGTGTCATGGAAATATTGTTGAAAGACTCATTGACACCCACATGTTCGTAGACTAAATGATTAGTGACCACTCCCACCACCTCGGGCTCAGCTGGTGACAGCGTGATGAAGTCGTGAATAAACAAACACACTATGGTCAGTGACATGACAGACACATGATTACCTGCGTTCTATCGGATACATATGTACAATTGATATTCCCGTCCCATATATTGCTCCATTATTGGATAATCCAGGAATGTTAATGCACTTGTCTGTGGTCAATGTAATGGCTAGAAAAAGGAAAACTGAAAACATGGCTTTGACTGTTTGAGTTGCAAGCCTGTGTTTGAAATCACCTGTGGTTGTAAATTAGCATTAACAAAATTTCAAAAATATTGTTAAGATAGACTGTCTTTTGCATCGAGAACCATGATACATATAAGCAAAGTATGTGTGGTTTATGGTAACAGAATGACAGATTTCCCATGTTGGACATTAATATTGGGATATTTATTCCAATTATGGGTGTAGTGCTATCCATATATGACATGTATACCAGTCCTGAGCATCTTTGGTTAAGGAATATCAATATGTGTGCCAAGAGTTCTTGGCAACTTTGGGGCCATCTTGGTCACGGGCATACAATTTGTTTCCTTTAAACATTCATTTCATAAACATGCATGAAATTTTATGAATATAATGTGTTCTATATATATATATATATGTATATATATATATAATAATTATATACTAAATTTTATGACAAAACATCTCTGTTCACAAATATATCTTGCAGACAGGTCTGTCACCAGCCTGTTGTTTCACTGGGTCACTGTCTTTAAACATACAAAATATCACATACTAAAATTGCTTCTAGAGTAAAAACATAAAAAATTGGAAATCCCACAAAAAATATTTGTCCATGTGAAATATTCCATTCTTTTCTAAAGTGAGTTCATATAATGTTATACCTATGCATATGACATCAGTTTATTATTACTACATTTGATAAGAAATAGGTCTTAGGTGTTTCATTAAATTCCAAACCTATTAGTATATAGGTCAGGTTTTAAACATGATTGGGCGATTCCATGGAAAGTGAGCCTGAGAGGTGACTTGATATAATTGTACTAGGATAAGAAAATCTTGACCCATTTACTACGTCTACATCTCCTTGTTATGAAACAAGTTAAAGATATGATTTTATAAATTTTTGTGGGAAATAATGGCCATTTTGTTATATAATTTATTATAATACCCATTTTCAAAATTCAAATAATCACATTTTTATTGTAATTTAAAAAAAGAAGTTAATTAGGTTTATTCAGATGTCACTAGGTTACAATGAAATGGAATTTAACCCACAACTATTTTTTTTTTTAAAGTGAATCTTAATATAGATCTACGTATATCACGACACAGTGTATTTTAAAAAACTTTTAATTAATTATAATTGAATTGCTAATGTGTTATGGAGCAACACCATATCAGGTCAATTATAGTTGACAGCACATGACATTGTGGGGAAATATACCCTCAATTCCCTCTTTTTAATGTCTGATTTGCGTGGATTCATCCTAAAATAAGTCACTGTTCCTCTCATCACATAAACATGTCACATAATTTATTGTTTTATCATAATCATCTTACAAAATTATGTTGTGCTAAATTATAGTAAACATTAAGCATGTCATATTGTTATGTAGACTCAGTAAACAGTGCATTACTAGGTAAATTTCAGCAAATTACTACCGTAAATTTCCGTGTATAATACGCCCCCATGTATAATACACACCCTGACTTTTTCAAAATTTTGATAGAATTTCAATATCACCATGTATAATACGCACCCCAACTTTTGACATCAATCCCAGATTTCCCAGCTTTTAATATTTGACTAAAACCCATGAATCCATCTCAGAATCATAAATGTGTCACCTACACAAATTATGGTTTATCTGCCGGCTTGTCGCTCACTGATGACTAGTGTGTAAGCACTACGTAACTTGTGGTGTAGCTTGACGATTGCGCAACTGATTAAATCAGCGCTTGTTAGAAGTTACATTGTGTCATTCTGATTTCACTTTTAAATTAACACCAAGTTATATTCTGAAATGCTACATGCAAACCTGGTAGTTTCAACTGCGAAGCATACATGCGCTACATTCATCTTTATTTACATTCACAACATTTGCATTCACAACTTTAAACATGGAGTCGCATTTGTTGACACCCAACCCAGTGACGTCGGTATCATTCACGTGATTCAGGAACATTAATCATAGCGGGACGCCTCCTGGTCTCGTACACTTCCTGCTCATTGGTGTTCTTCGCGATGTCTTGGGCTCTTGTCTTTGTCATTTCTCGTTGCTAGTTTAGGGCTAGAGAGGCGGTTACGGGAGTATGATTCTTGCCTTTCGTCTGTGTTGCTGCAGTGGTTTACGTGATTGTGACATCACGCCAACTTTTATAATATTGCTAGCAGCATTATCCTGGTCTGCAAACATTGATAGATTGGTCAGAGAAAATTTTGATTAGCCTTAGCACCATGTATAATACGCACCCTGACTTTTGAGTAAAAACTGAAGGAAAAAAATGCGTATTATACACTGAAAGTCATTTCCACAAGCATCACACACGTAACAAAAGTATGTTACACATGTAATGTCACATTTATGTTTTATGCCAATTACACTCATATACAGCTGTATATATATATATATATATAGGGAAACTCTGTGTATGTATATATGACATGTTTAGGATAATGCCACTTATTAACATGTTTCTAAAACTTCACAGATTTTGGACAATAACTGATGTGCCCATCTGAAGTTAGAGTTTTGAGCATCACGCACGTAACACTGGATTTGATATATTTTACAGTATCCACATAATTGATTAATTTATTACAATCAAGTAACCTTACTGTCTTTTGTTGTCATAGCAAGCATCAGAAATCTTACATTGTTATGTAAACTGTCAATTACTAGGTAAATTTCAACGAATTACTAGGTCAAATTCACAAGCGTCACACACATGTTCCATACATAACGCCACATTTATATTTTTTATTTTAAAAATATTAACCAATCACAGTGTTATACAGATACACTGTATGCCTATACATATGTACTTATTTATGATAAACAAACTTAGTAACATACTTCCATAACTTTGCAGGCTTTTGGCAATAACTGATGCACCCGTCTAAATTTTGATTTTTTTAAGTCACACACGTGACGCTACATGTAACATATTTTTGAAAATTAATAAATGATGAAAATTAAATTTTGCATACACTAACTGTTAAACAAAAAATAGAACAATGCTATGATCACATTTAAAACATTTTGTAATACATTAGCATAGATCTGTTCAAAGATTAAAGATGTCTGAATGTCACACACGTAACAGTGGAATTGCTCATTGCATGTTGTGAAATTTGTTATATGAATTTTTTTATTTGAAAGCAACTAGAGTTCACAAGGTAAATATCATACCATTGAATACTGATTGGACAGACACACTAATGCACAGTTAGACAAATTTGATTGTTTTCTTTCTAAAACTTAAAAAACATTTTAAATAATGAAACCATTTTAGTATATAAATATTTGATTAGATGGTGTCTAACAGTACATATTTTACATATCAGTAACATATAAAACAATTACAAAAAATTTCTGAAGTGGTACTATAATTCATACTAACTCAAAACGCATATCAGATGAAGGGATGAAACACTAAGAATATATAGAGTGTATCCTCATTGCTAAACGTCATACATTAGACTGGGCCAAAGTGACCTGAACTCAGCCAGGTGACCATATTAGCTAAATTAATTACATCCTTTACTGGTACAGAAATAAGTTTGAACTATTCTAGAGTGACCTTAATGAACATAACGCAAAGTTCAACTGGGTTTTCATGTCTTATGACATGACAATGGTAGCTCATTACTTGAACATGTTTTATGAGGGAAATAAAATTAGCAATTAAGTTTACAGAACCTATCAGATGTTGGCATTGTTTTTTTTATGAAAGGTGAAGGTATACAGGAAAACAAAGGTATTTTGTATTTGAGATAATAGGGTAAATTATGTGTACGTTTTATCCGCTGTGTCAAGCACTTAACAGGTGCTTGTGATAGTTCAGTACCAGAACTGAGAAATCTAGATCAGCTTTGAGAAGATGGTTATCTGTGCTAGTTCAACAAAGACTGTCTTATGGAAACTTCACAGTTACACACAAGGTAGTCAGCAGTGCAGAGCAAATTGTTATTTTTAACTGCTTACAGTAACACTCACTATTTAATTATTTGGTTGATTATAATTACAGGTACTTTATGTAATTGAGACAACACAAGTGTGGTTTCGTTTTTATCAGACAGTGTGAACAAAATGTGAGATATAGCTGAGATTCACTGAGTGCTGACACTTTTGTTGTTATAAATAAACTTGTTGTTATAAATAAACTTTATTATGCTGGATCTTCTGTATACTGCTTATGGTATACATGGGAGCGGACGGTAGAGGGATTGTTTTTATCTGTTAGGGTTTGGTGTAAATTGATTCATATCATTAATTAAAATGTAATAATAATAATTTACTAATATTTAGATTGAGTCCCCAAGTTTTAAGTATTGCACTTTTACTTACTCCCTTTCCAATAACACTATTGTTTATTTTAGCTTTTATGTGTTGCAAATGGTGGATGTTGTAATAACGGAACATGTGTATTCTTGGTTGTTAGAAATAAATTACTTAATTAAAAACTCATTGAGCACTGAGTACACCTGGAAATATTTACTTTAAAAACACAAAAGCTTACGTATTTGTTCTAGTAAATTGCTGTTCACCTTTACCATACATTATATTGGATAATGACCTTGCTAGAATATATAATTTACACAATTTTTATTTTACCATTTCTACTGGCTGGGGTAAGACCACATTTAAATTTTACATAGGCAGCCATTATAACGTTTCCTTCATTTCCTGCTAAATTTGACGAACAATTTTCTTGAAAATTTCACAGCATATTTAACCTCCATTGACACAAGTGCTGTGGAAAAGTTTTCAGAAAAATCCACCCAAACCTGACACCCCTCAGTTTCGCCCCAATCTGGTGACGGATTTTGAAATATTGGTGCGTTCTGCAAAATAGCCACTGTGCGAATACGCGAGCGACTAGCGTATGTTTATTGCTACCTCGTGAAAGATCTAATGTAGTAGTACATTCAGTATTCACTGGACTGACATGTGCCATGCCAAAGTGCTTGAACAAAATTCACACATGACACCAAAACGGTATTTTCAAGGGTACTCTTTCGGTGGGTAATGGCGGACGAATCCTTAATGTGGTCTTACCCCAAATAGATCTCCTGAATCTTGCAAATCTTCACGAAAGTTAGATTTATATCAAGCTATACATATAACTAGATTAACCACAAAGGGAAATTTACACTGTCTCAGTAACAATTAAAATATGCGTCATCAAACTGTGCACACCTCCAAGCTAAACAGCGCCTTGAGTTGGTTTAAACATGCTTATTCAGTACATTATATTACATACGACGTTTGCCTGGTATGAATGGTACTGAGCACAGCATACAGGCCAACACAGTATCTTACCGATATGGGAATCAAATATATAGAATATTAACGAAATATATTTTTTTTGTAATTTTTCATAAAATGTATCCTTTTGCAAAATATACACAAAATCATTATTTTAAGCAGCATTTTATTGGACATGCACTTTGCAAATCTTGACGAATTTTTGTATTATGTAATGCCCACAAACTATTCTAAATAATCTGATGCAATCATGAACTACCGGTATATGTCACTCGTGTACGACACCAGTAGGTGTCAAAAGCACAAGCCAGGCATTTCAACAATATTCACAATATTGAAAGGCACAGAGGTGTCTTTTGATGGTAACTACAATTATATTGTAGATAACGGGCTAAAATGCTGGGTGTAAATTGAGGTATATACATAGTACATTATGAAACCAAAACTGAGATGCCCAGTGGAACGTGTATCTTGCGTCACACAAATTGTTGTCCTAAACCCCCTTAAAATAACCATACTTTTACACAGGCGCAGATCTCTGCTTGATACAGAGTGTCCAAACATCGCCACACGTCAATTACTTGGCCACTATATATTTCGCTGATGTACACACATTATTGGAAACAAGAGATACTACTGGCAAAATAGTTAATTTCAGAAAGAAACAAACGTTTGACAAGGACATCCAAGACACGTGATAAAGGTTGTTGACAGTTGTGGCTCCCAGTATCTCTCCAAGTACATCAACGAGTCCATTGTCCTAATCATATTTTATTCAAACATCGCCAAATTCTTACAAGGGTACTAACAAACATTTCTGATGTTAAATATACGGATATAACGTACAAAATACCAGTGGTAAAAACAGCTTCTTGTCAGAGTAGTTGACTTCAGCCTACAATTAGTTTAAGCTGCCTTGCCTTGTGCAAACTTCGATATGATTCGGTTATATTACAGCTGAAAAGCACATGATCGTTGAAAATGATAGCATGCCAGTCCATGTACACAATTTCAACATATGACCCTTCTCTTAGGTGACCAGCTTTAATTTTTATGGCTAAAAATGAACTAATTTGGATCATTGCGGTCGCTGCACATTTGGAGAGTCACACACTGTTATGATATTCTGTGTTACATTCGTGGTATATTTATGTAGATTCTCAATTGTTCTCCTTGTCTCAGTTAGTGTATGGATGTTGCTATAAAAATAGGTGCTAGATGCCTGATTAGTAGAAGTGTGTGGACAACTTGCTTCCTATGGTGGCCAACATTTAACTAAAATTAGGGCAGCGTTAGGGGGGGTGGAATCAAAATGTTGCCTGCTTGCCCATTATTGCTTATTGTGCGATCCAAGTATGATATATATAAGTGCCATAAAATTAGGAAGGACAAGTTGGAACAGCAGAAAAACCCACGTTAGTATTGGGGTTATGAAACACGCATTTATAGATGTCGCTTACAAAAATATAAATGATATAACTAAGGAGAAATTCATCCTACTGGAAATATGTCAATATTGTTGCACATGATGTAGATTTAAAAGAAACTCCACACCCTGACACATATACACTTTTTACACAAGCTTTCGTGGTACTCAGTATCATAGAACATCATACCTCAGTTTTCAGAAAAATCCACCCAAACCTGACACCCCTCAATTTCGCCCCAAACTGGTGATGGATTTTGAAATATTGGTGCTTTCTGCAAAATAGCCACTGTGCGAATACGTGAGCGACTAGCGTATGTTTATTTCTACCTCGTGAAAGATCTAATGTAGTAGTACATTCAGTATTCACTGGACTGACATGTGCCATGCCAAAGTGCTCGAACAAAATTCACACATGACACCAAAACGGTATTTTCAAGGGTACTCTTTCGGTGGGTAATGGCGGACGAATCCTTAATGTGGTCTTACCCCAAATAGACCATGGATAAACAAACCAAGCACAGATCAGTTGTCACCATTATAGTGGTGCCATCTGGAGATCAACAAACCAAGCACAGATCAGTTAGCACGTTTATGGTGGTGCCATCTGGAGATCAACAAACCAAGTACAGATCAGTTATCACCATTATGGTGGTGCCATCTTGAAATCAACAAACCAAACACAGATCAGTTATCACCATTAGAAGAGAAAATACCATAATTGGAATTGACAGAATTATTTGCACTTTATCTACACTCATTCTAAGTTTTCAAACATCAACTCAACTTATCTGAGAATCATCCAGCCATGCAATAAAAGTATAATTTATACTCGAAAGCTGTTCATTCATGCCATGTGTGCATCAGGTAGTACGTATTCATCTCAGTGAACTGGGACGGTCGATGTGGAAAGAAAATATTTCGAAGGCCTCAGTGATTGGAATGACATTGAGAGTTCAACTGAACATTGTGTCTTCAAGTTCTAACTACGTATAATGATATATTCCGTCGCACCCTGTAATTTATGCAGTTACAGCTGAATAGTTGTCATTGTCGGTTTGTCCTGATATGTATTTCTGCTGTGAGCTGCATTCATCTGTAGATCAATACATCTGATTGGAACTGTTGTGTCAAAGGGTTCTATGCTCATAGTCACAGCCAAACAGTCCAACCCGTGCCCTGTGAACTTTCAGTACTGCACAGACAATAGCACCAGTTTATGACCAGTGTTTACTGTGGTTATGACAGTATGTCATTCGTCTGTATTGCCCCCACCCCCTGTGTCCATATAGTAGCCATATACCTTGCACTTTCAGCAAGTGTCACAAGGATTAATCTGAAAAAAGATATGCATGTGCCCTTTGGACACATCAGAGGTAGAAAGAACTATGTGCCTTTTTAAAATTTGATGTACCCCAAATCAGTTGACTTAAATTTTATTAATTAATTTGCATGATACTATGATTGCTTAAATATTCTGGTAAATGTGAACATTAAATGTTTTTAATATTAGGCATGTAATCATGTTATTCTTTAACTTGTTTTGAATTCTATTCAGGACTGCCTACGCGACATAATTTATATTTCTGGATAAAAATATATAATCATCAATATCAAAGTGCTCAGAAATGTTTAGGTTTTTTAAAAATCTGTAACGTTACAAAACTAGATACATTCTGGGTAGGTGTGCCCCATTTTTGTGTGGACTGGTCATCCTATTACAGTCTACTGCTCCAAGGATAGGGAGATTCTAACTGAAAAATACAATGCAGCAGTTTGTGACATTGAGTGACAATGATTCACATACGTGAGAGCACCAACTAAAAATATTCGAAGAATCATGTTGATTAAACATAAAAAAACTCATTGATACACTGATGAACAGATGTATGGAACAGCCTCACTCAGTCTGTGGTTGAGACTGTATTGGTGCAGTCTTTTGAGAGGAAATTAGATTATAAGTTGTGTGAAAATCACCCAATCAAATTAGCCCAATAATTTATTAAATTATACTACAATATACAGTAAGACTATTACATGTAAGACTAAAACATAGCAATGTCTTTTTTCCAAAGTTTATGACCCAAGGTGACGGGGGCATTTGTAATGAATGATTTGGTGATGGGGGCATGATTTATAAACATGTTTCAATTTTTTTTTTTTTAAATAATATACTACAATTGTAATATTTAGCACAACAAATTTCCTGTCATTCCTCTGAATTGAGTTCCCACAATTCTTAGCGTTATTTTGGATAGAGTGCCACTGAACTTTTTTGTAGATGGGCGCCCTTGGCGAACCGCTCAGCAACAATGTCGACGTAGTGACGTTATTTCACAAATTAAAACAGTCTAAGCTAGGAAGCAGAAGTCATGGAACATAGCCACATATGAGTATTTAATTATAGTGGGAGTTTCATGGAACTGGTTAATGCTTATACCACAGGCTAGTTAAGGCTACGCCGGTGATGCGCTGCATTTTTGCCACTGTCGTGTCAAAGTTCTCAAATGAGTCAAAAGCAAAATAAAGCTCTTGCTTGTATGATAGGTTTCTGCTCTTTTAGGTTTATAGCTACACATTTTTGTATAACAATACTGATTCAGCTAGCCCAAATAACGCTCCAGTTTGTATCAACCTGCACTATTATATGACACTTTTCATGCGCTTTGCACGCTAACCCACTGCCACAGCGGTGCAGATTGACACAATCACAAACATGAGCGCTAATTGGGTGGAGTAGAATGCAATATTTCATTACTGTTTTATAGCATCACATGCCTGAAACTTTGTTGAATAGTGGAAAGAAAACACTGAGATTTAAAATGTAGACACATATTTAGTAATAATATATACCGGTCACGGTAACATCAAGGTGGGCGAGATTTCTACACAACTTAGTTAACAAGATTTCCATCCAAAGCTACAGGGTCCAGATGGCATGTGGGCTAGGAAGCCTTAGCCATATCAAGAATCCAATGATTTTCACCTACATACAATCCACCATTATCGGATATTTAACAGTTCTATTTTTAAACGTATTCACACTGCTAGATCCATTCAAAGTATCGTATTTGTATAGTGATATATATATGTATTTTTTTATAAAGATTTGGCTATACTTAGCAGCAAATACAATGTTACAATCTTGTTATGTTGGAAATAACATATTGATGTTAACAATTAATCTTGTTTTGTATTAAAATAAAAGAAATGATAGACTGACAATATATAATTATCATCTCAATGAATAAGGATTGAAATTATGTTAGCGGTTATTTTTATGATGGATATATTTCAGTTATAAAGCTTATGATATCACTGTGAAACACTTAAATATTATGTTAAAAATAGTTATCAATAATATGAAACCAACTTCTGAGCACTTGAGGAAATTACATTCCTGTTGTTCGACTTGGAGCTAGATTAATCCTGGTGATTCGTTGATGCATGGATTTCATATCTACCACAGTGGTACGAGTATGAATGCCCTCATAGCAGTGTCTACATGTAGCAGTGTTTGTAAACTCGGAGATACGTAGGCCTACGTTGTATGTTTACCGGACACTGATTTGTTTAAACAATTAACGTAGATGTAATTTATATAAGCCGAAACAAGTTGTCTGTGATTTAATTGTGTTACATCATATTATAGTCCTGTTGTATCCGCAGTGGTCTGCGACTCCGCGACACACTGTCACTTGGTCAGGGCATGTTATGCAGTCCCTGCTTTGAGGGTCATGGTCCCTGCTATCAGCACACTTAACAAAAACCCTGGATATTCTTTTACTATGCCTACGTGAATGCCAAGTGTCTGCACTCTCTCAAGATGACATTTCTTGTAACACATACATTTTAACTGGGACTATAACAGCAAGTTATTATTTGTTGCAGAGTTTTGTCTGGGTTCTTGCTAGACATAGGCAGTGTTAGTAATTTGTCTAGTGATGGGGACCCATTTTGTGGATTTCTTGCCCATGAAATTTATGTAAATGAAGTAGTAATGATGTTTTTCACAGTTTTCAATTTACTATGATTAAATCCCTAAATGTGATGCATAATCTGGATTAAAATCACACTAAAGATCAGTGTCGTAAGTGTTATGTTTACTCACTAAATATGTGCTGCATTGTTTCATTATCATATTAAGTTTCATTATCAAGCTTGGTTTCGTTATCTTATTCTCAATTCAGTTTCATTACAATGATTGTGCACTTTCATTACTCAAAGAGCATGTCCAGTTTCACCAATGACTCATACATTGTCATACGTTCACTTTCATTACTCAAAGAGCATGTCCAGTTTCACCAATGACTCATACATTGTCATACGTTCACTTTCATTACTCAAAGAGCATGTCCAGTTTCACCAATGACTCATACATTGTCATACGTTCACTTTCATTACTCAAAGAGCATGTCCAGTTTCACCAATGACTCATACATTGTCATACGTTCACTTTCATTACTCAAAGAGCATGTCCAGTTTCACCAGTGACTCATACATTGTCATACGTACACTTTCATTACTCAAAGAGCATGTCCAGTTTCACCAATGACTCATACATTGTCATACGTACACTTTCATTACTCAAAGAGCATGTCCAGTTTCACCAATGACTCATACATTGTCATACGTTCACTTTTATTATCAGTAATACAATGATATATTCTCTTGAAAACAGTTCTGTGAACATTAAACAATGCTTCTTGTAAGTGAACATTGAACAGTGCCTCTTGTAAGTGAACGTTGAACAATGCCCCTTGTAAGTGAACATTGAACAATGCCTCTTGTAAGTGAACATTGAACAATTCCTCTTGTAAGTGAGCATTGGACAATACCCGTTGTGAGCATTGAACAGTGCTTCTTGTAAGTGAACATTGAACAGTGCCTCTTGTAAGTGAACATTGAACAGTGCCTCTTGTAAGTGAACATTGAACAGTGCCTCTTGTAAGTGAACGTTGAACAATGCCCCTTGTAAGTGAACATTGAACAATGCCTCTTGTAAGTGAACATTGAACAATTCCTCTTGTAAGTGAGCATTGGACAATACCCGTTGTGAGCATTGAACAGTGCTTCTTGTAAGTGAACATTGAACAGTGCCTCTTGTAAGTGAACGTTGAACAATGCCCCTTGTAAGTGAACATTGAACAATGCCTCTTGTAAGTGAACATTGAACAATTCCTCTTGTAAGTGAACATTGAACAGTGCCTCTTGTAAGTGAACGTTGAACAATGCCCCTTGTAAGTGAACATTGAACAATGCCTCTTGTAAGTGAACATTGAACAATTCCTCTTGTAAGTGAGCATTGGACAATGCCTTTTGTAAGTGAGCAGTGAACAATGCCTCTTGTAAGTGAGCATTGGACAATACCCGTTGTGAGCATTGAACAGTGCTTCTTGTAAGTGAACATTGAACAATGCCTCTTGTAAGTGAGCATTGAACAGTGCCTCTTGTAAGTGAACATTGAACAATGCCTCTTGTAAGTGAACATTGAACAATGCCTCATTTAAGTGAACATTGAACAGTGCTTCTTGTAAGTGAACATTGAACAATGCCTCTTGTAAGTGAACATTGAATAATGCCTCTTGTAAATGAACATTGAACAATGCCTCTTGTAAGTGAGCAGTGAACAATGCCTCTTGTGAGTGAGCATTGTTCAATGCTTCTTGTCAGTGAGCATTGCTGAACAATTAAACTTTTAATGTTTTTGGAGGGAGGATAACAATTTAGTCTCGCTTAACTGACTCTCGCCTGGCTGCGTGACTGCCAGAAAGGTAGTCTGGCTGTGAATGGCCCTTCTGAATGTTATCCGCTAGTTGGCAACACTGGTATACTCATGAATTAAATCAATTTATGAATTTATATGTGATGTATTGCCAGGATTTGCAGTGTATTAATAATTATTAGTCTCGCTTAACCGACTCTCGCCAGGCTGCGTGACTTCGCTGGGAAGGTAGTCTGGCTCAGAATCGCGTTTTGACTGCACACTGCCAGTTAGCACGTCTATCCCCCAGAATGTTGATATATTATGTATTTTTTCGATAACGAAATGAAATTACAAAATAGTGCCGGAAATAGTATTATACAAAATAAAATGAATCTTAAACTAAATGAATACAAACAAAAGTTACGAGTACTCTGTGGAATTCGAACCGAGGACCCTAAAAATAGCAGCTCAACACGCTACCAATTTAGCCACCAAGATCAGCACGTTTTGGTTGTACTTTGGCGACTACATATATTAGTTAGCTGTCCGACCATTGCGCGAGACATCGATTGCACTTTGTTTAGTTAAATTTGTCCTTGTTTGATATTTATATCATGCTTATTCACACTTAGTGTTTTGTTTCTGTTCGAGCATAAGCAAAGAAAGTCAATACGGAATCTTCGACAGCCACGAGAGCTGCCACCTAGTGAATATGCATGTGATTAAAAGGCACTAAACTACGAAAAAAGTTTAATGTTGGTTTATTTTTTGTGTGACATATAAGTTTAATGTTGAATAGTTGTTATAGTATAATATTATCTGATAACAGTGTATCCTTATTTAATGTGTTATTTCATAGTTGGCCTGAGAGCCAATCATCGTCTCTACCCTACTCTACCAAATCTGAGGTAAAGCCTCCTACTGGTAACATTGGCTGGAGCTTAATAATCCAGGCCATAGTGATGGGACAATGCTGCCACCTCATGGCGCCTGGATAGTGGAGGCTAATAATGATGAATGCTGACTGTGAAGGTAACGTGGCTCCAGCTTGTGAGTGTCATGTTATGTACTGTACAGTGGCTCCATCGAGTGGGTAATGTATTGCATGGCCAGATTGGCACCCTGATGTCCTCAATGTGTGGCAACTTTAGCAGCTGTACTGTGTAACTTTAAATTCACAAAATCTGACCCTTGTGCCCAGTAGCTCATTTATAGTTGGATAGTATTATTACAAACAATCATGTACAATTTCGCAAGTAATAGGTCACCCCTAATGTTTAGTGTGTTCTGTGCAAATATCAGCTTTGTTTTCAAAAAATAACTCCGCTAGCATCTAACTAAGATCCATATGTGTGTGTGTGTGGGGGGGGTGGGTGGGTGGGTGGGTGTGGGTGGGTGGTGGGTGTGGGTGGGTGGTGGGTGTGGGTGGGTGGGTGTGGTGTGTGTGGGTGTGTTTGTGTGTGTGACTCAATCTGAACATGTAACGTTAGGGAAAATAAACATGCTGTCACCTAATATAATGTATTTCTACTTTGAAGTAGTTTAGTATATATATATATAATTTATGTACAGTAATTGTACATGTAGTGTAAAATCTGTTTTGGTTTTCCAATGAAAGTGACAAGCATTCTGTTTGGAATTGTGGTTTTAAGATAATGAGATCAATCAGTATTTGTACATGACCAAAACTACATTTTAAAGAAAATAACAAGTTTAATAAAAAAATATATAAAAATGCACTGAGAATAATTGATCTTTAGCACTGAATGTTTTGAACTGAAGCAAAACACTACTGTAGTGTTTGTGAAGGTAAGTGTGTTGAACTAGACCGGGGCAGGGTAGATACAGCAGTAGCTACCCTGGAGGGGTGGCAGGCTTGTCTCACTACCTGTCTACTTGTGGTTTATGTGACACATCGGAAGTGGTTAAATAATAAACCGACTGGTTGCCAGTGCCTTGCTGGTTGGGCTAGTGACAGACTGCCTTAGATTCTCTGCACATGTTGTGTGTTATGGCTGGCTGGCTGAGATATCTAGCATGTGTGACTGTGACAGCAACGCTACTGCTATTTCCAGGGAGATTTGTTTGGATACATCACATTCGGCTTTGATTAATTTGCAACTTCCCTGGAATGATCGGTGTAAAATGTTTTGTATACACAGGAGCAGACAGTGTTGGTGGTAAAATGTGCAGAGGCGGAGAGTTTTTTAACTAGATTTTTACATTTAACTGGAGAATGTGGACAGATAGCTGGGTAGGTAGAGGGATTGTCTCAATATGCACTACCACATAGAACTGTTATCTACAAAATAATTATAAGATAATGTTGTATCAAATTGTGTGATACATAAAACATTTTCTGTAGACTTGTTACTGCTTATTAATGGAAAAAAGTTATAAAATTTATGAATGAAAAAAATATAGAAAAATGCATTTATAGCATAAATCCGGATTTTAAACCCGTCTGTATTGCGATTCCCATGGTAAGCTGATATTTAATGAGCTAGACGATCACGTGGTATTGTGACGTCACAGGTGTTATTTACTTGCAAGAACCAGCCCTTTTGATGCATTTATAGCATGTTTACAAGGATAGTTGGGTCAAAACGAGAGTCAGAATGAATTATTGTGCGGTATTCCGATGTAGTACAAACACTAGTCATGATAGAGGAACAAGCAGTTATCTTACGGTTCCACATGAATCAAATTTTGTAGAACAAATGAAAGGTGAGCTTGAAGCGAGCAAACTTCCAGTACCAGCTGAAGAACATTTGATTTGGCTTCTTTTGAGAAGAATTGTTTCGATTGCGACCGACTGAGAATAATCTACATCAGAAAACATACAAAAAAAAACATGTAGTGTATCTAGCTGCAGAAAGTAGCGTTGTTTGATATTATAATACCAATATATCAATATCTGATATTATAATACCAATGTATCAATATATGATATTATAATACCAATATATCAATATCTGATATTATAATACCAATATATCAATATTGGATATTATAATACCAATATATCAATATCTGATATTATAATACCAATATATCAATATCTGATATTATAATACCAATACATCAGTATATGAAGGAAGAGCTGTATACCAGTTAACGCAACATCGCCGATCCCCTGTGTCTCAGTTGGATCAGTGTTGGTTTACTGTGGGAGATCTTGGTTCAAGTCTGATGCTGGACCCTTTTTGAAAAAAAAAATGTTGTTCTTTTTTCCGCAAAGAAATATGAATCAATTTGTCCAATGAAAAAAGTAAATAACTCTAAATAACTACCTCAGTTGTGTTTATCAAATACATCCCCAATGATTAGATGAGAGGTCAGAGGAAGCAAGTGACCGTAGAAAGTGGTCAGTGGACTTTGTACTTGGAAGGGACATGCTTAAAATGGTCCAAAGTTAGCTGAATAATTATTGACTTTGATGCTAATAATAATGAAACTTGGATAGTGATTGAAATACTAGTCCATGTTGTAGGACAGTGCATTGAGGTGTATTAGTAACTATTACAAGACACACCTGACAAAATGTGAATGAAAGATAAAGAAGTCACAAACCAACCAGTGTACAGGCCCTATTCCTGGGATCACGTTCCCGGGCCCACGTACAAGCTAGGTTAACATGGCTACATGGGGGAACTACTCCTTAGATCATGTTCCCAGACCCAAGTACAGGCTAGGTTTTTTTGCCCAAGTACAGGCTAGGTTAACATGGCTACATGGGGGAACTACTCCTTAGATCATGTTCCCAGACCCAAGTACAGGCTAGGTTTTTTTGCCCAAGTACAGGCTAGGTTAACATGGCTACATGGGGGAACTACTCCTTAGATCATGTTCCCAGACCCAAGTACAGGCTAGGTTTTTTTGCCCAAGTACAGGCTAGGTTAACATGGCTACATGGGGGAACTACTCCTTAGATCATGTTCCCAGACCCAAGTACAGGCTAGGTTTTTTTGCCCAAGTACAGGCTAGGTTAACATGGCTACATGGGGGAACTACTCCTTAGATCATGTTCCCAGACCCAAGTACAGGCTAGGTTTTTTTGCCCAAGTACAGGCTAGGTTAACATGGCTACATGGGGGAACTACTCCTTAGATCATGTTCCCAGACCCAAGTACAGGCTAGGTTTTTTTGCCCAAGTACAGGCTAGGTTAACATGGCTACCTGGAGGAACTACTCCTTGGATCACGTTCCCTGGCGCAAGTACAGGCTAGGTTAACATGGCTACATGGGGGAACTACTCCTTGGATCATGTTCTCAGGCCCAAGTACAGGCTAGATTAACATGGCTACCTGGGGGAACTACTCCTTGGATCATGTTCTCAGGCCCAAGTACAGGCTAGATTAACATGGCTACCTGGGGGAACTACTCCTTGGACCTGGGAGAACTACTCCTTGGATCACGTTCCCTGGCCTAAGTACAGGCTAGATTAACATGGCTACCTGGGAGAACTACTCCTTGGATCACGTTCCCTGGCCTAAGTACAGGCTAGGTTAACATGGCTACCTGGGGGAACTACTCCTTGGATCACATTCCCTGGCGCAAGTACAGGCTAGGTTAACATGGCTACCTGGGGGAACTACTCCTTGGATCACGTTCCCTGGCGCAAGTACAGGCTAGGTTAACATGGCTACCTGGGGAACTACTCCTTGGATCACATTCCCTGGCGCAAGTACAGGCTAGGTTAACATGGCTACCTGGGGGAACTACTCCTTGGATCACGTTCCCTGGCGCAAGTACAGGCTAGGTTAACATGGCTACCTGGGGAACTACTCCTTGGATCACGTTCCCTGGCCCAAGTACAGGCTAGGTTAACATGGCTACCTGGGGGAACTACTCCTTGGATCACGTTCCCTGGCCCAAGTACAGGCTAGGTTAACATGGCTACCTGGGGGAACTACTCCTTGGATCACGTTCCCTGGCCCAAGTACAGGCTAGGTTAACATGGCTACCTGGGGGAACTACTCCTTGGATCACATTCCCTGGCCCAAGTACAGGCTAGGTTAACATGGCTACCTGGGGGAACTACTCCTTGGATCACATTCCCTGGCGCAAGTACAGGCTAGGTTAACATGGCTACCTGGGGGAACTACTCCTTGGATCACGTTCCCTGGCCCAAGTACAGGCTAGGTTAACATGGCTACCTGGGGAACTACTCCTTGGATCACATTCCCTGGCGCAAGTACAGGCTAGGTTAACATGGCTACCTGGGGGAACTACTCCTTGGATCACATTCCCTGGCCCAAGTACAGGCTAGGTTAACATGGCTACCTGGGGGAACTACTCCTTGGATCACGTTCCCTGGGCTAGGTTAACATGGCTACCTGGGAGAACTACTCCTTGGATCACGTTCCCTGGCCCAAGTACAGGCTAGGTTAACATGGCTACCTGGGGAAACTACTCCTTGGATCACGTTCCCTGGCCCAAGTACAGGCTAGGTTAACATGGCTACCTGGGGAACTACTCCTTGGATCACGTTCCCTGGCCTAAGTACAGGCTAGGTTAACATGGCTACCTGGGGAACTACTCCTTGGATCACATTCCCTGGCCCAAGTACAGGCTAGGTTAACATGGCTACCTGGGGGAACTACTCCTTGGATCACGTTCCCTGGCCCAAGTACAGGCTAGGTTAACATGGCTACCTGGGAGAACTACTCCTTGGATCACGTTCCCTGGCCTAAGTACAGGCTAGGTTAACATGGCTACCTGGGAGAACTACTCCTTGGATCACGTTCCCTGGCCCAAGTACAGGCTAGGTTAACATGGCTACCTGGGGGAACTACTCCTTGGATCACATTCCCTGGCGCAAGTACAGGCTAGGTTAACATGGCTACCTTGGGGAACTACTCCTTGGATCACATTCCCTGGCGCAAGTACAGGCTAGGTTAACATGGCTACCAGGGGAAACTACTCCTTGGATCACGTTCCCTGGCGCAAGTACAGGCTAGGTTAACATGGCTACCTGGGAGAACTACTCCTTGGATCACGTTCCCTGGCGCAAGTACAGGCTAGGTTAACATGGCTACCAGGGGAAACTACTCCTTGGATCACATTCCCTGGCCCAAGTACAGGCTAGGTTAACATGACTACCTGGGGAACTACTCCTTGGATCACGTTCCCTGGCCCAAATACAGGCTAGGTTAACATGGCTACCTGGGGGAACTACTCCTTGGATCACGTTCCCTGGCCAAGTACAGGCTAGGTTAACATGGCTACCTGGGGAACTACTCCTTGGATCACGTTCCCTGGCCAAGTACAGGCTAGGTTAACATGGCTACCTGGGGGAACTACTCCTTGGATCACGTTCCCTGGCCCAAGTACAGGCTAGGTTAACATGGCTACCTGGGGGAACTACTCCTTGGATCACATTCCCTGGCCCAAGTACAGGCTAGGTTAACATGGCTACCTGGGAGAACTACTCCTTGGATCACGTTCCCTGGCCTAAGTACAGGCTAGGTTAACATGGCTACCTGGGGGGAACTACTCCTTGGATCACGTTCCCTGGCCCAAGTACAGGCTAGGTTAACATGGCTACCTGGGGGAACTACTCCTTGGATCACATTCCCTGGCGCAAGTACAGGCTAGGTTAACATGGCTACCTGGGGAACTACTCCTTGGATCACTAAGTACAGGCTAGGTTAACATGGCTACCTACTCCTTGGATCACAAGTACAGGCTAGGTTAACATGGCTACCTGGCTACTCCTTGGATCACGTTCCCTGGCGCAAGTACAGGCTAGGTTAACATGGCTACCTGGGGGAACTACTCCTTGGATCACGTTCCCTGGCGCAAGTACAGGCTAGGTTAACATGGCTACCTGGGGAACTACTCCTTGGATCACATTCCCTGGCGCAAGTACAGGCTAGGTTAACATGGCTACCTGGGGGAACTACTCCTTGGATCACGTTCCCTGGCCCAAGTACAGGCTAGGTTAACATGGCTACCTGGGGAACTACTCCTTGGATCACGTTCCCTGGCCCAAGTACAGGCTAGGTTAACATGGCTACCTGGGGGAACTACTCCTTGGATCACGTTCCCTGGCCCAAGTACAGGCTAGGTTAATGCATCTACCTGGGAGAACTACATTTAGTGGTTGGACCGTGTAAATGCTTATCATGTGTAGACCGAGTGAACTTGTCTAGTGTCCAGTACATGAGGGTCAGTGGACTAGTGGTCAGTTTGGCATGAGGAATGTCTGCCAGGTGTGCTTAACCACTGAGTGGAGCCTTAGTACAGTGACTGGACCTTTCTGTCAGTCACAGCTGCTTCTGGTCTCTCAGTGAATAGTTGATGCAGCATTGACATGTTACCCTGCCCTCTAGACACTGTCCCTGCCTGCTGGGGTTATTCCACTGGCATATGGTGCCATACTGTGGCAGCAGAAGGTGAATTCTAGAGAAATGTTTTGCATGATATCAACAGTATTATGTTCCTGTGACTTAGTTGCACTGAGAATAAAAAGTAAATTTGCCGTACTGCTCATGTTAAGATTTCAAAATTGGAAATTCTCTCCCAAAACGCTGTATATATAAATTCATTCATATAAATAAATATATACAGTGTATATATATATATATATATATGTATATATATATACACTGTATATATTTATTTATATGAATGAATGATTTATGGGCAAAATGCAATAAATGGCAGTTGGGTAAATTTAATAAAAGGCAACATTTTAAAATTGAAATCTACAGTAACTATTTCAGCCATTGTGGTTTGTCGCATTGACTTTGGATTCTTAAGATATTCCAATGTCATATGCAAGTTTCCATTTTAATAACACACTTTCTGAAGATGAAGCACAAAATGGAATTTTCCTGAGAAACACAGATTCATCTCGTTTTGTCCTGAAACCAATCAACTTGTGTGTTTTGAATGGTAGTTTTTATATGATAATATTTTTAGCGCAACAGCATATTTTATGTAATTTAATTGATAAAAATATAATTTTTAATTTGTTTTTTAAATATTTTAAAAACTGCATTCAGAGATAAGGAGATAGTGTAAGTGTTTAATTGTTGGTGTTGTCCATTCTGCATGTAGCTGTGTGGGCAGGGTTTGATGGCGTGTCGCTGTGTGGGCAGGGTTTGATGGCGTGTCGCTGTGTGGGCAGGGTTTGATGGCGTGTTGTTGTGTGGGCGGGGTTTGATGGCGTGTCGCTGTGTGGGCGGGGTTTGATGGCGTGTTGTTGTGTGGGCGGGGTTTTATGGCGTGTCGCTGTGTGGGCGGGGTTTGATGGCGTGTTGTTGTGTGGGCGGGGTTTTATGGCATGTCGCTGTGTGGGCGGGGTTTGATGGCGTGTTATTGTGTGGGCGGGGTTTGATGGCGTGTCGCTGTGTGGGCGGGGTTTGATGGTATGTTGTTGTGTGGGCGGGGTTTGATGGTGTGTCGCTGTGTGGGCGGGGTTTGCTGGCGTGTTGTTGTGTGGGCGGGGTTTGATGGTGTGTCGCTGTGTGGGCGGGGTTTGCTGGCGTGTTGTTGTGTGGGCGGGGTTTGATGGCGTGTCGCTGTGTGGGCGGGGTTTAATGGCCTCTATTCTGTTACTCATCCATTTTATGTGTACTGACTTTAAATAATAAAGCTAGATTTCCAGTTGGCATTTGTTTCCCCTAAAGACATTCAATAAATCCTTCAGTTATTGCTATCCGTGCCTCAGATTACTGATATTGAGAAGGGACTTGTGCCAACGGGGGTAATGCCCTCCTGCCCCAGCGTGGGTTGAGACATCGGTATGATCTGATGCGAATATTATGACAGTGTTTATTAAAGACACGAACTTGATGGATTGGGTCTTGTTTCATCTTGGAGTGATATAATTTCCTGAGCATGTGCCTTGATAAATTCTGGCACACTTCAGTGATGGATGCTGTGTCTGGAGCTATGTCTGTATGATATTGCAGCATCAGGAATTTCTTTGACAGTTTTTTGTTTTCATACTTGTTTTTGCACGTTTACTACACAAGTGTGTATTTTGCTTGGAGCTTTATGATTTTATGCTTGTTTTTTATGTATGGCTTAGACTGTTTCTTCATCAGCACAGGATCTGTAGAATGTCTGGTGTGGAATGGTCGATTGTATTCCATCTTTGCCAGTTTAAGACATTTAGCAAACATTTGATTTTAAGAATAGTTCATCATGTCATGCACAAATATTAGTGTAATATGTTGACACATCAATTTCATGTTTTAAATGATGAACATATATATTACAAGTCATATTTTGAATGTTGACACATTAGTGTCAACTTTTGAAGGAAGACACTTTGATGTCATAATTTTGAACCATCTCTACCAGTAAGTGAAGCTAGCAGCACCAGTGGCTCCATCTGTCATCTAACTCGTAGAGTTAGTGACGAGGGCCAGTTTTGTTTACCACTGTTTCTGATCCCAAAAGTACAAGAAGTAAACAAGTAAAAACGTAATAAAGTCGTAGACAGTTGGCCCACACTGCAGACATTGTGTCAGCCTGTTGCCACCAGTTAAACACCTGGACACAGTCTAGGCGACTGCTGGGTGAGGTTGGAAGGAGGGGTAGGGGAGGGGGAGAGAGGGGGAGGGAGGAGGAGGGAGGGAGAGGGAGGGGGCAAAACTGCTGAGTCAGCCGTTACTGTCTCCTGCACCTACACTATAGTCCCACACACCCACAACTAGCCATTCCCAGCCCCACCCAGGGTAGGTCTCCACGTTTCCAGTCCCATTCAGGGTAGTTCACCACATTTCCAGCGTCACTCAGGGTAGTTCTCCAGGTTTCCAGCGTCACTCAGGGTAGTTCTCCACGTTTCTAGCCCCACTCACGGCTCTCAGGGTAGTTCTTCAGGTTTCCAGCGTCACTCAGGGTAGTTCTCCAGGTTTCCAGCGTCACTCAGGGTAGTTCTCCAGATTTCCAGCCTCACTCAGGGTAGTTCTCCAGGTTCCCAGCCTCACTCAGGGTAGTTCTCCAGGTTTTCAGCCTCACTCAGGGTAGTTCTCCAGGTTTCCAGCCTCACTCAGGGTAGTTCTCCAGGTTTCCAGCGTCACTCAGGGTATTATTTGAAATGTCTGACAGGTCGATCTCTGCAGGTATATATTATTAGAAATGTCTGACAGATCGATCCCTGCTTGTATAATGTATGTTCTTCATTGATCACTTTTAAAATGTTTAATTATAATTTAATATATAATGAAACTTGTTGCTATCATAAATTTATGTTCATGTTGTACATTTACAACATATTAGCAGTTCTACGCCTAGGTTTTTGCAGGATTATTTTGACCTTTTTCCTGTTTATCCTGGCCAAAGTAAACCAACAATGTGCCTATGCAACTTATATCAGTTATAAATGTATGACTGGTATTCTAGGCATTTTCCTAACCTTTTCCCAGTTGCACTTTTTTCTGCCATTTAGCAACCCCACTTGTTTTTACAACTTAGATCTCTTTCAATTGACCTTGTTGAGTTTACTTGATCACAGCTGTAGCAGCAAGCTCGCCCACACACTGCTGTGGTATACAGCACATTAAAGGGAATGTGTGGAGACTTTCATTGGCTGATATATTGGTAGGCCAAAATATACAGTAAAGCATTTTCTTATGTTGTAAATACGGTTGTTTTATTTTATCTCCAAATTATGTATTTTTGAATGTGTAATGCAATAAAAGATTACTGTAATACTAGCAACATGGTTTGCATAGAGGTAACATTTTAGTTAATAAATATCCTGAAAAAAGATTTCATTTGGCAAGCATGGTGCATCAGTTCTTTTTGTTCCTGCATGTTTGAATTCTCATTCATACAATTTCAAATGGTCAGTATACAACAGCAAGAAAGATTAAGACGTGTCAAAAGTATAATAGTGTTACTTTCATTGTAATTTGATATCAATAACAAAAATTTAACTAAGACATCTTCAAAGGGTAATGTGATTTGAGATCGATAAACTTTAAGAGATTTGTTGCATTTTAGTTAGTATGAAACAAAACTAGTAACGATTGAAATACGCTGTATCTCCCTTTAAGACAACATTTTAACAAATAATGTCATCAACACAGTTATGTCCATTTATAGTGTTTGTTCTATAATGACGTGGTAGCTGAAAGCTGTGTTTGTGTGTGTGTGGTTATCATTAAGTGTAACAGCAAGCATACATGGCTAATTATGACACAAGGACCTGGCAAAGTTGACAGACAGTACAGAGAACTTTAACTGATATACACCATTGCAAGAATGCCTCTATTGTTGGCTATTTTCTCCACTGTTGTTGCCAATGTTTTCGCTGCAACAATCATGTGGTTTTACCCTAGATAACGATGGGGTCGTATTGCTAGTTGATGTTACAAGTAGCGTACTACGTGGCATTGTGAAAGAAGATATATATAATGGAGAGTTTGGAGTTTACCGACACATTGTGCTATCACCCTCGCAAATCTTGTTGCTATGCTTTCTGCAATTAACAATGTTCGTTGAGCGATTACGTGACGGCGAGTGGCAGTATCAAGGACAGTTATTACCATTGTCGTCATACCTCAGTCATTGGGGGCAAGTTATTACCATTGTCGTCATACCTCAGTCATTGGGGGTGCAGATCGGTTTGTCCACGATATCACATGTGTGTTATGTTGGCTTTTCCAAGGTACAGTGTTTTGTTTTCATCGTAGATTGACTGGGTGAAACTCGATGTATGTTCTGTTTATAATCAGGAGGAAGGGAGTTATGCATGTATTGATGTACTTGGTCGAGTCTACCAGCTAGGTCCGTACAATGTTGTCATGCAGGACTTGTATTAATTCACCCCTCAGTACCTCTCAGTACCCCGTCATCATTAGCAATGTTGTTATGATGGTAGACATTTATTGCCATCATTATTACCAATAGATCCCTGTTTCATATGAGCAGCCAGTGGGGGTGCAGAAATGTTTGTTTTGCCAACATTTGGGGCCTGAGGACCCCACTGGGGCACCTGGCATGGCTTACCAGGCAGACACTTTATGGCTTCTGGGTTTTCATTTGTGAACAGCAGAATGCTGAACAGCCAGGGACAGGACTGACTTGATGTAGGCTTATGTCATCAGTGAGGCCAACCTTGAATGGTTGTGTTGGATAACTTGTGCTAGTTTCTGTTATATGTCGTGTTGGATAACTTGTGCTAGTTTATGTTATATGTTGTGTTGGATAACTTGTGCTAGTTTATGTTATCTGTTGTGTTGGATAACTTGTGCTAGTTTCTGTTATCTGTTGTATTGGATAACTTGTGCTAGTTTCTGTTATCTGTTGTGTTGGATAACTTGTGCTAGTTTATGTTATATGTTGTGTTGGATAACTTGTGCTAGTTTATGTTATATGTTGTGTTGGATAACTTGTGCTAGTTTCTGTTATCTGTTGTGTTGGATAACTTGTGCTAGTTTATGTTATCTGTTGTGTTGGATAACTTGTGCTAGTTTCTGTTATCTGTTGTGTTGGATAACTTGTGCTAGTTTCTGTTATCTGTTGTGTTGGATAACTTGTGCTAGTTTATGTTATCTGTTGTGTTGGATAACTTGTGCTAGTTTATGTTATATGTTGTGTTGGATAACTTGTGCTAGTTTATGTTATATGTTGTGTTGGATAACTTGTGCTAGTTTCTGTTATCTGTTGTGTTGGATAACTTGTGCTAGTTTATGTTATATGTTGTGTTGGATAACTTGTGCTAGTTTCTGTTATCTGTTGTGTTGGAGGTGTTATTTTTGTCCTGTTTGTCCGTGTAGGTCACGGTGAGGCCAGTCTGGATAACGGTCCTTCAGTTGTGTTTCCTTTAGAACTAGGCACTTCTGTCAATGATTCCACTATGTCTGTTGATCTCTACCTCCTTCTCCACCCCTCTATCTCTACTACTTTTCTCCACCCCCTATCTTTACAAAAATACTCCACCCCCTATCTCTGCCACCCGTCTCCACCTCCTATCTCTACCACCTGTCTCCACCCCTATCTCTGCCACCCTTCTCCACCCTCTATCTCTGCCACCCTTCTCCACTCACCTTGTCTCTACCACCCTTCTCTACCCCCCTATCTCTACCACCCTTCTCCACTCCATTCCGAACCCCACCAAATCTCACCAAAACGTAGGTTATGAACATATTGATGTGGAAAATAGAGAGTTAGGACTTGAAGACACATGAGAAAGGAAGGAAGAATTGGAGGGAGAAATATGAAGGGATGAGCTGTGTCATGTGAGGTCTTTGATGAACATACTTGTGTTTTTGTGTCTACAACAAATATATAACCTGTGTATGCCACGGAGACTGCAGACAACAAGGACTAGACATGTCCACAGCAAGTCATCCTTCTACGGCCATTACTCAAACTACACAGACATGATTCAAGAGTGGAGCTTGTGTACAGCTATCTAACAACCTTGTGTACAGCTATCTAACAACCTTGTGTACAGCTATCTAACAACCTTGTGTACAGGTATCTAACAACCTTGTGTACAGCTATCTAACAACCTTGTGTACAGCTATCTAACAACCTTGTGTACAGCTATCTAACAACCTTGTGTACAGATATATAACAACCTTGTGTACAGCTATCTAACAACCTTGTGTACAGGTATCTAACAACCTTGTGTACAGCTATCTAACAACCTTGTGTACAGCTATCTAACAACCTTGTGTACAGCTATCTAACAACCTTGTGTACAGCTATCTAACAACCTTGTGTACAGCTATCTAACAACCTTGTGTACAGCTATCTAACAACCTTGTGTACAGCTATCTAACAACCTTGTGTACAGCTATCTAACAACCTTGTGTACAGGTATCTAACAACCTTGTGTACAGCTATCTAACAACCTTGTGTACAGCTATCTAACAACCTTGTGTACAGCTATCTAACAACCTTGTGTACAGATATATAACAACCTTGTGTACAGCTATCTAACAACCTTGTGTACAGGTATCTAACAACCTTGTGTACAGCTATCTAACAAACTTGTGTACAGGTATCTAACAACCTTGTGTACAGCTATCTAACAACCTTGTGTACAGCTATCTAACAACCTTGTGTACAGCTATCTAACAACCTTGTGTACAGCTATCTAACAACCTTGTGTACAGATATATAACAACCTTGTGTACAGCTATCTAACAACCTTGTGTACAGGTATCTAACAACCTTGTGTACAGATATCTAACAACCTTGTGTACAGCTATCTAACAACCTTGTGTACAGATATATAACAACCTTGTGTACAGCTATCTAACAACCTTGTGTACAGGTATCTAACAACCTTGTGTACAGCTATCTAACAAACTTGTGTACAGCTATATAACAACCTTGTGTACAGCTATCTAACAACCTTGTGTACAGATATCTAACAACCTTGTGTACAGCTATCTAACAACCTTGTGTACAGCTATCTAACAACCTTGTGTACAGCTATCTAACAACCTTGTGTACAGCTATCTAACAACCTTGTGTACAGCTATCTAACAACCTTGTGTACATATATCTAACAACCTTGTGTACAGCTATCTAACAACCTTGTGTACAGATATCTAACAACCTTGTGTACAGCTATCTAACAACCTTGTGTACAGGTATCTAACAACCTTGTGTACAGCTATCTAACAACCTTGTGTACAGCTATCTAACAACCTTGTGTACATATATCTAACAACCTTGTGTACAGCTATCTAACAACCTTGTGTACAGATATCTAACAACTTTGTGTACAGCTATCTAACAACCTTGTTTACAGGTATCTAACAACCTTGTGTACAGCTATCTAACAACCTTGTGTACAGCTATATAACACCCTTGTGTACAGCTATCTAACAACCTTGTGTACAGCTATCTAACAACCTTGTGTACAGCTATCTAACAACCTTGTGTACAGCTATCTAACAACCTTGTGTACAGCTATCTAACAACCTTGTGTACAGCTATCTAACAACCTTGTGTACAGCTATCTAACAACCTTGTGTACAGCTACCTAACAACCTTGTGTACAGCTATTTAATAACCTTATGTACAGCTATATAACAACCTTGTGTTTCTATGTCTGATGGAGATCTATTAGGTTGGCAAAAAGAAGAACTGGTTTTTGTTTTTACAACGAGACACGATAGACCACCCAAAGGCTTATCATGTCATCTTCAGTGTGGTTGGTTTATTCATAAAACACAGCAGAGTGCGCAATGAAACATACCATGGACTACTAAACGATGTGACCTAATGGCTGACTTTGTCATTTATCAATACTATTTACTAATGTTCTAAAATGTGGCTATGATTTCACTGGAAAATGTATGATTTTTGAGGCAAAAATGCTATTTTGTGGGATATTGTGTCATATCAGTCATTATTGATTTTTATTGAACAACATTTTCTTACCATCAAAAATACAATATATTTCTATATTCCCAATTCTTAAAATGCTATGTTCTGAGCAAATTGACTACTATGCACCAGTCTACAGAAATTTTTTAAATTGTGCAAATTATGTCCAAATATTCTAAATGTTGGCTTCAAAACAGACAGATTCAGAATGTAAAAATGACAATTATAATGTACCGGGAATGTGATGAGTGTTAACAGCACAATGGAACAAGAGTGCAAATATATGTTTGATTTCTCTTACTAGAACCTAAAAAAATTATTATTACCATCGACGCTGTAAACAGAATAATAAATGAAATAGTTGAGCCTACTGGTATGTTAGTCATAAGGCAAGAATGCCAGATGTATGAGTAAGTGAGCAGATTTCTCCTGGATGGTTCACATATTTGTCATTACATTGTAGTGATGATCTCGCTTTGACATATGGACCCTGCAAAGGTGATGGCTGGCACTGGCGGTTTAGTATCTGATGTGTGGTGGGACTTGATGTACGTAGTTGCTGTGTAACACATGGCTGGCACTGGCGGTTTAGTATCTCATGTGTGGTGGGACTTGATGTACGTAGTTGCTGTGTAACACATGGCTGCATGTATGACTAGTGCACTTCTAACTGTGGTGTGGGCTCACATCCCTGGATAGTCTTCACAGGAACTCGACTATGGATCTACGGATTAGTAGATCCATAGTCAAGTTCCTATGAAGACTGTTAATGGTTTTTATGAAATTTAGACGTCATTAGACGAAGTTCCCTACTTGTAATTCAGACTGTTAGAAACAAAACTTAATGATTATAACTTTGATGTTCACGTTGCTTTGCAATTTTATACCGAGTCTTAAAGAATTGTAGCATGGTGCAACTTGCCTACACATTTCACTGCCAGTTGGGAGAGCTCCATTAGATCACTTGGCTCCATTAGATCACTTGGCTCCATTAGTTCACTTGGCTCCATTAGATCACTTGGCTCCATTAGATCACTTGGCTCCATTAGATCACTTGGCTCCATTAGATCACTTGGCTCCATTAGTTCACTTGGCTCCATTAGATCACTTGGCTCCATTAGATCACTTGGCTCCATTAGTTCACTTGGCTCCATTAAATCACTTGGCTCCATTAGTTCACTTGGCTCCATTAAATCACTTGGCTCCATTAGATCACTTGGCTCCATTAGATCACTTGGCTGTGTTGGAAATGTGGAATAGAGTTTAGCAATGGTATATTATGTGAAGCTGTATACATTTATTGGCAAAGCCTTTTGTGCATGGAATGGATGTCAATATCTTGTGCAGAAGTTACCTTGATGTTGTACATAGTGTCTCATTCTGTGAGAGAATACTGAGTCTGGATTTGTCTGAAGGACAAGTTGCCATGCCAGGTTGTCTGAAGGACAAGTTGCCATACCAGGTTGTCTGAAGGACAAGTTGCCATACCAGGTTGTCTGAAGGACAAGTTGCCATACCAGGTTGTCTGAAGGACAAGTTGCCATACCAGGTTGTCTGAAGGACAAGTTGCCATACCAGGTTGTCTCTAGGACAAGTTGCCATACCAGGTTGTCTCTAGGACAAGTTGCCATACCAGGTTGTCTCTAGGACAAGTTGCCATACCAGGTTGTCTCTATGACAAGTTGCCATACCAGGTTGTCTGAAGGACAAGTTGCCATACCAGGTTGTCTGAAGGACAAGTTGCCATACCAGGTTGTCTGAAGGACAAGTTGCCATACCAGGTTGTCTGAAGGACAAGTTGCCATACCAGGTTGTCTCTAGGACAAGTTGCCATACCAGGTTGTCTCTAGGACAAGTTGCCATACCAAGTTGTCTCTAGGACAAGTTGCCATACCAGGTTGTATGAAGGACAAGTTGCCATACCAGGTTGTCTGAAGGACAAGTTGCCATACCAGGTTGTCTCTAGGACAAGTTGCCATACCAAGTTGTCTCTAGGACAAGTTGCCATACCAGGTTGTTTGAAGGACAAGTTGCCATACCAGGTTGTCTGAAGGACAAGTTGCCATACCAGGTTGTCTGAAGGACAAGTTGCCATACCAGGTTGTCTCTAGGACAAGTTGCCATACCAAGTAGTCTCTATGACAAGTTGCCATACCAGGTTGTCTGAAGGACAAGTTGCCATACCAGGTTGTCTGAAGGACAAGTTGCCATACCAGGTTGTCTGATGGACAAGTTGCCATACCAGGTTGTCTGATGGACAAGTTGCCATACCAGGTTGTCTGGTCATAGTTCATCTTCATGTGCAAGTTAATATACAACTCAACTATTATGCACTACAAGACATTTCCAAAACTACATAACATTGAAGATGGCTAGCTGCCATGTTTTGCCACATAGCCTTCTGCTGTTTTGGTGTTTTTGTAGTCTTAACCTTTGCTCTGTGACGGCTAACCTAGGGCATTTCTTGTTCAAAAACTTGACATGTCTTCGTGACGTCACCTGGGATGGGAGCCGCACAACACATCCTTTTTACCTTCACCCCTTGTTCTGTTCTGTGTGCTCTACCATCTAAACGTAAACGTACAAGTTTCTAGTTGCAGAAGACGTTCTGATGCATACCTTTTTGAATTAATGTTAAGTCCTTATAGTTCGTGGTAAGCATCCCATCCTGTGTACTGCTCCGAGTTCTTTTTGAATTAATGTTAAGTCCTTATAGTTCGTGGTAGGCATCCCGTCCTGTGTACTGCTCCGAGTTCTTTTTGAATTAATGTTAAGTCCTTATAGTTTGTGGTAGGCATCCCGTCCTGTGTACTGCTCCGAGTTCTTTTTGAATTAATGTTAAGTCCTTATAGAGGCATCCCGTCCTGTGTACTGCTCCGAGTTCTTTTTGAATTAATGTTAAGTCCTGATAGTTCTTGGTAGGCATCCCGTCCTGTGTACTGCTCCGAGTTCTTTTTGAATTAATGTTAAGTCCTTATAGTTCTTGGTAGGCATCCCGTCCTGTGTACTGCTCCGAGTTCTTTTTGAATTAATGTTAAGTCCTTATAGTTTGTGGTAGGCATCCCGTCCTGTGTACTGCTCCGAGTTCTTTTTGAATTAATGTTAAGTCCTTATAGTTCGTGGTAAGCATCCCGTCCTATGTACTGCTCCGAGTTCTTTTTGAATTAATGTTAAGTCCTGATAGTTGTTGGTAGGCATCCCGTCCTGTGTACTGCTCCGAGTTCTTTTTGAATTAATGTTAAGTCCTTATAGTTCGTGGTAAGCATCCCGTCCTATGTACTGCTCCGAGTTCTTTTTGAATTAATGTTAAGTCCTGATAGTTCTTGGTAGGCATCCCGTCCTGTGTACTGCTCCGAGTTCTTTTTGAATTAATGTTAAGTCCTTATAGTTCGTGGTAAGCATCCCGTCCTATGTACTGCTCCGAGTTCTTTTTGAATTAATGTTAAGTCCTGATGGTTCTTGGTAGGCATCCCGTCCTGTGTACTGCTCCGAGTTCTTTTTGAATTAATGTTAAGTCCTTATAGTTCGTGGTAAGCATCCCGTCCTATGTACTGCTCCGAGTTCTTTTTGTTTCACCCTCTGACAAACCTGTACACTCCAACACCATTTCGACTTTTCTGGGAAGCATTCAGCCATGCTGATTTTATTGTGTACTATTCGTACACAAATATCCAACACCTCTATAGCTAGGTATCTTTCATACAACTGAGTGAACTGGAGCAACATAGAGTAAACAAGAATATTTGAAACGAGGAATCTCTTGATTGAAGGTCTGACTGATGTTGTAATGACTACGTGACTGCATCCTATAGACCTGTATCTTGTCATAAATGTCTGATGTTGTAATGACTACGTGAGTGCATCCTATAGACCTGTAACTTGTCATAAAGGTATGATGTTGTAATGACTACGTGACTGCATCCTATAGACCTGTATCTTGTCATAAATGTCTGATGTTGTAATGACTACGTGAGTGCATCCTATAGACCTGTAACTTGTCATAAAGGTATGATGTTGTAATGACTACGTGACTGCATCCTATAGACCTGTATCTTGTCATAAATGTCTGATGTTGTAATGACTACGTGAGTGCATCCTATAGACCTGTAACTTGTCATAAAGGTCTGATGTTGTAATGACTACGTGAGTGCATCCTATAGACCTGTATCTTGTCATAAAGGTCTGATATTGTAATGACTACGTGAGTGCATCCTATAGACCCGTATCTTGTCATAAAGGTCTGATGTTGTAATTACTATGTGAGTGCATCCTATAGACCCGTATCTTGTCATAAAGGTCTGATGTTGTAATGACTACGTGAATGCATCCTATAGACCCGTACCTTGTCATAAAGGTCTGATGTTGTAATGACTACGTGAGTGCATCCTATAGACCCGTATCTTGTCATAAAGGTCTGATGTTGTAATGACTACGTGAATGCATCCTATAGACCCGTATCTTGTCATAAAGGTCTGATGTTGTAATCACTACGTGAGTGCATCCTATAGACCTCTATCTTGTCATAAAGGTCTGATGTTGTAATCACTACGTGAATGCATCCTATAGACCCGTATCTTGTCATAAAGGTCTGATGTTGTAATGACTACGTGAATGCATCCTATAGACCGGTATCTTGTCATAAAGGTCTGATGTTGTAATTACTATGTGAATGCATCCTATAGACCCGTATCTTGTCATGAAGGTCTGATGTTGTAATGACTACGTGAGTATCCTATAGACCCGTATCTTGTCCTAAAGGTCTGATGTTGTAATTACTATGTGAGTGCATCCTATAGACCCGTATCTTGTCATAAAGGTCTGATGTTGTAATGACTACGTGAATGCATCCTATAGACCTGTATCTTGTCATAAAGGTCTGATGTTGTAATGACTACGTGAGTGCATCCTATATACCCGTATCTTGTCATAAAGGTCTGATGTTGTAATGACTACGTGAGTGTATCCTATAGACCCGTATCTTGTCATAAAGGTCTGATGTTGTAATGACTACGTGAGTGCATCCTATAGACCCGTATCTTGTCATAAAGGTCTGATGTTGTAATGATTACGTGAGTGCATCCTATAGACCCATATCTTGTCATAAAGGTCTGATGTTGTAATGACTACGTGAGTGCATCCTATAGACTAGTAACTTGTCATAAAGCATGTTCACTACCAGGGTTATAGGGACTTAGAAATAACTTGGGTCTATGTCTGGGTGTCTCCATAAACACAGGTCTACTTAGTCCACATAACTCATACTCAGTGACAGCTGCAAGACAGCTAGGTAATGGAAACATACTTGGTCTTGTTATTTAATTGTGCTGTCTTCATGTAAGTGGCTTCAGTATATTGCTTATGGACACTTTGTTTAACATGTGCAGTGGGATGGTTGGTCTATATATGTTTAAATTAGATGCTCAATATAGTTAGCAACAAAAACAATATGGTTGTATTTTACATGGGGACAATTGTGACAGTGTTATACTTGATTTTCATTCATTTGGATGCAGACAATCTGTTTTGAAAGTGAAACAAAAAATATAAAATATTGGCATTGCCAAATATGTAATGTTCTTGTTGACATTGCAATGAAGCTGATGCTGACTACATGGAACATTATTTAATAACATGAATACATGACAGACACAGTGTTGTACCTGGTATGACAGCATCATAGCATCACTTTTCGATTGATAATGAAGAAACAAAAATTACTAGTTGTTGATGTAATTATTGTATGCTACTGTGTATGCTAAATAACTAGAGATTGTGAGGGCAGGAGGGTGTGCTTTGTAGTATGTGGTTATCTGGGAGTCAAAGTACCCAGAGATTGTGAGGGCAGGAGGGTGTGCTTTGTAGTATGTGGTTATCTGGGAGTCAAAGTACCCAGAGATTGTGAGGGCAGGAGGGTGTGCTTTGTAGTATGTGGTTATCTGGGAGTCAAAGAACCCAGAGATTGTGAGGGCAGGAGGGTGTGCTTTGTAGTATGTGGTTATCTGGGAGTCAAAGTACCCACAGATTGTGAGGGCAGGAGGGTGTGCTTTGTAGCATGTGGTTATCTGGGAGTCAAAGTACCCAGAGATTGTGAGGGCAGGAGGCTGTGCTTTGTAGTATGTGGTTATCTGGGAGTCAAAGTACCCAGAGATTGTGAGGGCAGGAGGCTGTGCTTTGTAGTATGTGGTTATCTGGGAGTCAAAGTACCCAGAGATTGTGAGGGCAGGAGGGTGTGCTTTGTAGTATGTGGTTATCTGGGAGTCAAAGTACCCAGAGATTGTGAGGGCAGGAGGGTGTGCTTTGTAGCATGTGGTTATCTGGGAGTCAAAGTACCCAGAGATTGTGAGGGCAGGAGGGTGTGCTTTGTAGCATGTGGTTATCTGGGTGTCAAAGTACCCAGAGATTGTGAGGGCAGGAGGGTGTGCTTTGTAGCATGTGGTTATCTGGGTCAAAGTACCCAGAGATTGTGAGGGCAGGAGGGTGTGCTTTGTAGCATGTGGTTATCTGGGTGTCAAAGTACCCAGAGATTGTGAGGGCAGGAGGGTGTGCTTTGTAGCATGTGGTTATCTGGGAGTCAAAGTACCCAGAGATTGTGAGGGCAGGAGGGTGTGCTTTGTAGCATGTGGTTATCTGGGAGTCAAAGTACCCAGAGATTGTGAGGGCAGGAGGGTGTGCTTTGTAGCATGTGGTTATCTGGGAGTCAAAGTACCCAGAGATTGTGAGGGCAGGAGGGTGTGCTTTGTAGCATGTGGTTATCTGGGAGTCAAAGTACCCAGAGATTGTGAGGGCAGGAGGGTGTGCTTTGTAGTATGTGGTTATCTGGGAGTCAAAGTACCCAGAGATTGTGAGGGCAGGAGGGTGTGCTTTGTAGCATGTGGTTATCTGGGAGTCAAAGTACCCAGAGATTGTGAGGGCAGGAGGGTGTGCTTTGTAGCATGTGGTTATCTGGGAGTCAAAGTACCCAGAGATTGTGAGGGCAGGAGGGTGTGCTTTGTAGCATGTGGTTATCTGGGAGTCAAAGTACCAGGAGGGTGTGCTTTGTAGTATGTGGTTATCTGGGAGTCAAAGGAGCAGGAGGGTGTGCTTTGTAGCATGTGGTTATCTGGGAGTACCCAGAGAGTGACCCATGAGATTGTGAGGGCAGGAGGGTGTGCTTTGTGCATTTTGTGAGGGCAGGAGGCTGTGCTTTGTAGTATGTGGTTATCTGGGAGTCAAAGTACCCAGAGATTGTGAGGGCAGGAGGGTGTGCTTTGTAGTATGTGGTTATCTGGGAGTCAAAGTACCCAGAGATTGTGAGGGCAGGAGGGTGTGCTTTGTAGTATGTGGTTATCTGGGAGTCAAAGTACCCAGAGATTGTGAGGGCAGGAGGGTGTGCTTTGTAGCATGTGGTTATCTGGGAGTCAAAGTACCCAGAGATTGTGAGGGCAGGAGGGTGTGCTTTGTAGCATGTGGTTATCTGGGAGTCAAAGTACCCAGAGATTGTGAGGGCAGGAGGGTGTGCTTTGTAGCATGTGGTTATCTGGGAGTCAAAGTACCCAGAGATTGTGAGGGCAGGAGGGTGTGCTTTGTAGCATGTGGTTATCTGGGAGTCAAAGTACCCAGAGATTGTGAGGGCAGGAGGGTGTGCTTTGTAGCATGTGGTTATCTGGGAGTCAAAGTACCCAGAGATTGTGAGGGCAGGAGGGTGTGCTTTGTAGCATGTGGTTATCTGGGAGTCAAAGTACCCAGAGATTGTGAGGGCAGGAGGGTGTGCTTTGTAGCATGTGGTTATCTGGGAGTCAAAGTACCCAGAGATTGTGAGGGCAGGAGGGTGTGCTTTGTAGCATGTGGTTATCTGGGAGTCAAAGTACCCAGAGATTGTGAGGGCAGGAGGGTGTGCTTTGTAGCATGTGGTTATCTGGGAGTCAAAGTACCCAGAGATTGTGAGGGCAGGAGGGTGTGCTTTGTAGCATGTGGTTATCTGGGAGTCAAAGTACCCAGAGATTGTGAGGGCAGAAGGGTGTGCTTTGTAGCACGTGGTTATCTGGGAGTCAAAGTACCCAGAGATTGTGAGGGCAGAAGGGTGTGCTTTGTAGCACATGGTTATCTGGGAGTCAAAGTACCCAGAGATTGTGAGGGCAGAAGGGTGTGCTTTGTAGCACATGGTTATCTGGGAGTCAAAGTACCCAGAGATTGTGAGGGCAGAAGGGTGTGCTTTGTAGCACATGGTTATCTGGGAGTCAAAGTATCCAGAGACTGTGATGGCAGAATGGTGTGCTTTGTAGCACATGGTTATCTGGGAGTCAAAGTACCCAGAGATTGTGAGGGCAGAAGGGTGTGCTTTGTAGCACATGGTTATCTGGGAGTCAAAGTACCCAGAGATTGTGAGGGCAGAAGGGTGTGCTTTGTAGCACATGGTTATCTGGGAGTCAAAGTACCCAGAGACTGTGATGGCAGAATGGTGTGCTTTGTAGCACATGGTTATCTGGGAGTCAAAGTACTCAGAGATTGTGAGGGCAGGAGGGTGTGCTTTGTAGCATGTGGTTATCTGGGAGTCAAAGTACCCAGAGATTGTGAGGGCAGGAGGGTGTGCTTTGTAGCACATGGTTATCTGGGAGTCAAAGTACCGAGAGACTGTGATGGCAGAAGGGTGTGCTTTGTAGCACATGGTTATCTGGGAGTCAAAGTACCCAGAGATTGTGAGGGCAGGAGGGTGTGCTTTGTAGCACATGGTTATCTGGGAATCGAAGTACCCAGAGATCACAAGCAACATAAGGTTGTCAGCATAAAAACTGTTTTGGTTGGCCAGGTAATGTTTTTGTAGTTCCTTACGAATGTTCAGCAGCCAGTGTTTGTAAGTGACGGACAAGGTGACAGCCGCAGTGACAGCCAGACAGTCAACGACCTGGCATCCGTGATGCAACCACTTTTTGCTTCCTCATATCTGCGTGATGTTACGTGTTCAGCTGCAGGTGTATTTACCTTGGCAGGTTGTGCATCTAATCTGTAACTGCGGGCACCTGGAGTCATATCAAAGCCTGGCAGAGATGAGGAGCCTGCTCACATCACCTGCAGGCTTCAGTGACATTATCAAGTAGCCCCTGGGATACTCACACAGTCTCAGAACAAAGGCAGCTGCTGTAATCCCTGCCAAATAGAACACATCAGTATGGTCTTCACCAAGTCGCCCTTGAAGCCAACTTTCCTGCGGGCCTCTGGACAACATCACCCAACCCATGTACACTGATGTAGTTCCTCGCTTTGTACTCGAGTTCGGAAACTCATCCCTGTACATATGACCCACCTGATCCCTGTACATATGACCCACCTGATCCCTGTACATATGACCCATCTGATCCCTGTACATATGACCCACTTGATCCCTGATCCCTGTACATCCCTGCTAGGATGGCTTTGCTTGTGACCAGTCATTGATGTTTGCTGCCACGTACGTGGAGATTGAGAGCACTGAAGCTATTCAACTGGTGTATTCTGCTGTAGCCTGTAAAATGTCATCATGGCAAGATGTTTCAGATTCCTGTCATTCTGGCTGTTATGTATATTTCATGCCGGGCTGGTAACTTTTTGTTAGTTGTCCATCAATGAATTCTACTGTTAGTTATACTCCTTAGTCTGGAAAATGTCTGCAAAAATCTTCAGTTTCATAGATAGTAATAAACTGTAGTATTATAATTCAAGCCAGACTGGTAACTTTTAGTAAGTTGTCTGTCACTGAATGTTATAATTTATTAGTTATCTTATTTTTCTGTGAGACTTGCCAAAGTCTCCACTTCTCATGGTTTTGGAGGTAATGTGTCATCGTCACTCAGGATTTTGTACTGCTCAGGATTTTGCTTTAAAAACAAGGCTGAGAGGTCAACGACTAGATACACATCCATGACACCCTTGTGGGTGACTGATACTGCACATCCATGACACCCTTGTGGGTGACTGATACTGCTCATTCCTGTCTATTGCATTTGTTGAGATGTGAACACAAAATTTACAAACTGCTGTATGGAGTAAATAATATTTAAGTAATTGGAAATTATAACAACATAGTCAAAGTAAGATATATAGTAATGTATCTATTTTTAGTAGTAATTAATAACTGGCATTTCTGTGCCTGATTGTCCATTCTATTTTACAAGGAACACAACACTATTCATGGTAACTGGTTGGAAATTATGTGTCTGTTTCTGAATTGTTGTTGATTTAAATTTTAAAATTTCACTAATATTTACCCAATTGTAATAAAATAATTATTGCTGGTGTCTAAACTCTATAAAATGTAGCACTTGACAAAATCTCAGTTATAGTTTCAGACTAACACTTTGAAAGCATAATATCTCCAAGTGTTTTACCCAGTGACAAGGGAAGATATGGGTTCTCTCCCCATGTTCCCAGTGACACAGATACAAGGCAATGGGGACATTTGAGGGTTGGGGGGATGATGGATAGCATGGCCTGCTTCCTGGGATCACATCCTGCTAGAGCATGCAATGGAAGATGACAAGTGAATACAGATATACCTGCTGTCCTAGGAATACTGTAGTTCTGGCAGGGTGATGAATGGGGTCAGTTGTGTATTGGGGGGACAAGAGTGTTGGGTCTGCCACCCCTTTTCGCAATTCTATTTTTTCTATATTACCTGTTGCACCAGTGCAGTTTAGTGTGGAAGGTAATTGGTAAGCTTTTTTGGCTGCTCCTGAGATGTTTGATATGGTTGGTAGAGAATGGTGTGAGGAGCTAGAAGACTGGTAGTGTCACCTAATGGCTAGGACAAGGTGAATGGGAGAATTCTCGTGGCAGTGCAATAAAATTATGCACACAGACATTATCTGTATCTTAGATGTCCAAAGTTGACCAGGATTTATATTTATGGTGATATTAAAATACAAGAGTTTGAATATTGCAAAGACACTTCCTAGTGCTTGAGTATGGGTTACCAGGTTTTTGGGGTATATATTAGCATAAATTTGGAGATTCCATTCATATGAAGTGATATCCACATGCTGAAGTATCCAGATTGGATTAATGAAGCTCCACCCTATATTGACAGATGTGCATAAAAGCAGATTTACTCTGAAAGTGTAATTTTCTACCTCAGCAGTTAAAAAAACTGAACACATCAAAGGATGGCAGCGACAGAGAAGAAGCATGTTTATACGTTTGCTGTTTGACATTCAGGCCGTAGAACGACTTCTGTTTCCAGCGAATCATCTTCCGCTGTCAGTCCTCATATATTGCATGCAGGAACGTGTGATTTTCGCTAAGAATATCTGACACATTTTTAGACTGGCATAAATAGCCTCGAGCTACAAGGATTGGATCCAGGCAGAGGATGTAAAATACAGATAGTATGCTTTTGACTAAGTCTGATGGATGGGGTGCGTGGGTGTCATTGCCAGTCATATACTCTAACATTCTGCTGTGGTCTTTGATGGATCGTTGCTCTGTTTTAATTCTTTCTCCATCTTGCTGTTGGTTCTCTGTCAGGGTTGACATGTCTGTGCAAGGCCCTGAGGTCCACCGTCAGGGTTGACATGTCTGTGCAAGGCCCTGTGGTCCACCGTCAGGGTTGACATGTCTGTGCAAGGTCCTGAGGTCCTTTGTTAGGGTTGGTTGGTCTGTGCAAGGCCCTAAGGTCCACTGTCAGGGTTGACATGTCTGTGCAAGGCCCTGAAGTCTACTGTCAGAGTTGACAGGTCTGTGCAAGGTCCTGTGAGGTCCACTGTCAGGGTTGACATGTCTGTGCAAGGTCCTGAGGTCCTCTGTCAGGGTTGACAGGTCTGTGCAAGGCCCTGAGGTCCTCTGTCAGGGTTGGTTGGTCTGTGCAATGTCCTGAGGTCCTTTGTCAGGGTTGACAGGTCTGTGCAAGGCCTTGAGGTCCTCTGTCAGGGTTGACAGGTCTGTACAAGGTTCTGACCAGGCCCTGTAATTTACGATCATTCATGTCTAAGAAAGTATTAATTTGAAGAAATATTTATACTGTTGTGAGCATTTTATATACCACAACTGTTAACAATATATTACTATAGTGAATGTGTTTCATAACTTTCACTGGCTTTGAATGACAACAATCTGTCAAGAACAATAACAATGGCTTAGTTTTTAATCAATAATTTGAGATAAAACTGCTGGTAAGTTAAGACCTGAAAACGTGTAATGCTGAAAACTGAAACATTAAACATTTGTCTTTCACTCTTTCCAGGTATGTACAACTTTCTCATCACTGGTTTATTGCTGAGTGAGACCACAGCGAAGGTAAGCCACATTTAAGTATGTTAAAGTATTATTAATCACAAACTTTGAACATATAATTCCCATTTTTGTGCCATGTTTAAAGACTCATCACATTTAGGCAGCCATGGTTTGTAATATATAACGTATATAATGTATAAGTTGTCAAATAAAGGTCAGTTCTATATACTTAGATACTCATTTCCTTGATCATTCAAATGACAATTACAGCAGTTTATGTACAGACTCACACCATATGTCATTTTAAGGACAAAGAATTGAAACAGAGGAATTTATAAACAAAATTGGACACCTGCTATAAAAAAAATAATATCAGAAACTTAAATGATTGTCAATTGGATTAAAACAAGCTGGCTATATATGATAACATAAAACTTTGCAGAAGTACAAAATATTTTTAAATTATCTAATAATAAGTACTTATTGTAGTTATGTTTTGACAGATTTGTTTAATTTAAGTATTGAGAATGTTTCACTAAGTTGTAAGTTTGTAACTACCATGGTTTAATAATCAATTGCTTGTGGAATGTATTACACCATCTGCTTAGTGAGATATAATTCATATTTGTAATATTATGATTTGGTCATTTGATTAATTTGAGTGTTTCCGTAGAAATATCATGTTTTTATTATATGAGGAGGAAGACAATTTTAAATGTATTAGTGATACATCAGTGTTTGGCTACAGCGGACATTGGAAATTGTTGACAACTGTTCACAAATGTTCTCAACAGCAATGTTGATAATAATATATCTGGATAGGTAACTTAATCTTCTCTGTGGATGCCGGGTTGGTGCATGAGTCCAGGTAAACAGATCAGTTATGTTAAGAAATATACAGAAATATATTTGGGCAGTCGAGATGATACAAATAACAAAGATTGTTTATAACTTTAAAAATGCTACATGACTTCATGGCGTTTGAACTTTGTACCTTAAAAAGTTGCATTCTCAGTTAAACAACCATTTTAAAGTGTCTTCAAGAAAGTTTGTGTTTATAACATGAACAATGTTGACTAATTTGAGCATAGGGCCTCCTTGTTACCTTATTTTTCATTTTTTATTTTATTTCTTATTCTGTATATTATGGTTTTGCAAAATTACCGGTCTGGCCAGCGCAATAGTAAATGTATGGCACACAGGTATAATTTTTTGTCTTTTATATCGTTTTATCTTTAGATTACGTATTATGTGATATAAAGTTTCAATGGTGTTGAGGATACGATATGGTATGGGGCATGTTGATCTAAGAATGCAAGTTTGACGTGTCCCACCTTGATCCAGCCTGAACACTGTCCTTCCAGCCAGTTTGACCGGAGCCCTGTCAGATGGCACAAACCAAGCTGACCGTAGAACACAGGCCCTACAACAAAGAAAATAACCAGTGAAGATATTTCAAAGTAATGGGAGTAAACAGCATTTCTTGCGGCAGGTGCATGCACCTGGTCACCACATCTATGAGCACCTTGTTCCAGTTGCATCAAACAGGTTGAGAAATGGCTTGATACATACATGTCTGTCCTGCATAGCTATCTATAGGGGGAGCTGTAGTGCGCACCTGTTGTCGCCTGTCACACCACCAGGTGGTCCTATAAACTCTCTCACTTTGCAGCAAGTTGGCACCGAAAATACGACATGTTTTTATGTAAAAAAAACCTGTCAGAACTACGTGTCTGTGTGCACTTGGGGTACTTAATGCACTGAGGTTTCAGCGAGTTTGTTTCATCATTTCATGTCGAACACCTTGAGCAGTTTTGAAGGAAATTCCATTATTGTTCTTATGCAAACAGTCTTTCTACAGTAGAAATATGCTGGAAATTGAGCAGTAAGATGAAAGGTTTTTAACGACAACACTTGGATTAATAGTAAGAAGCTTTATGTGCACTGTCTGGAACCTGAACACATTTCAGTCTCACCATTGCTGTCGTATTCATGCTACTCAATCATCTTACAGCACATGTGGAATCGAAAATAATTCTCATATTGCTAATATTTTGCAATCATACATTGATTTCTTTTGCCTAAGGAAGCATTGTTTTAAAAAGTGAAAATTATTAATTATGTAGAACAGATTTCCAGTGATATCAAGATGTACATATCTTGAACTATAATCATGATTCAGCTGGAATATCATGACAGAACATGTAGGGATGTGAAATCTACAGCCCACTGTGGCAGGAAGTGCATAGGTGTAACTTGAAATAGTTTGCCCCCATAAGAAGTGGTGTGAAATGTGCAGGCAGCTTGAAATGAGTTGAATATCCCAGTTGTGACGGGAGGAGACAGCTTTACCTATTCATCCTGGCATTCCTTGAGGATTCTGGGAATATTGCAATTGATCATCGTCAGAAAGAGGAGTCGTGGAGGATGATTGGTTGAGTCTTCCCGTTATCACATGCCAGGGTGGCTGCAACATGCCTGGCAGTGCTAAAAAGTCAGGAAATGGTGCAGAGAAGTAGGGTGATTTCTTGCCTGATTGGCCCCATTCTCCAGATCGTGTTGCAAAACAAATTGCTTGTGTAATCAACAAACTAAGTTATCATTTTTTGTCTATTTCTGCCTTGACTATGCAGCTGTGTAGGTGTTTGTGTCTGGCACAATAGAACAAGTTCACTTCAGTCTTGTCGCAGTCTGTCTCCCTTGTTTAATGTCCAGTCACCTCTGATTACTGATAGATCAACAAGTTTGAAAGCATTTTCACTAGGTTGGCAGAGTGCCAATTGATTGTGTATTATACCCACTTCATCCCTACCCCATTGTGGAGCCTAGGTTCTCTGCCTGCTTGCATATAGGTTTTAAGCTGTATCTTCCCAGTGTCAAACAGTGGGTTGTAACTAATGTGTAATGGGAATCCCTACTGCACTGGTAGAACCTGAGGAACTTTCAAACAGCAGTAGACATAATTATCAATGCAATATAAAGTTATGATACAGGATTAAAATAACTTAGGCATCAAATAGTATATAAAGTAAAATAACATAGGTATACGCGAAAAGGTTAAAGCATATTTAGACAACAATTTTAAGGAATATTAAGATGTTTTACTATACATGTTGCAGCTATTCCGTCACTCATTACTGCTGTTTTAAGTCAAAATGTATATGTACCTTGTTAACAAATAAAATCTCATAGTTCATCTCTTTCTTCTTCCCATTCTGGGGGAGGGTGGTAGGGGCAAAAGGAGAACAGATAATGCGTGTGCATTTTCTTAAACAATGTTTTACTGTGCTACATGCGAGATTGCAGCTCACCAACTCTCCTGCAAGGTTTCTACAGCCACTGGAAATCGGCCTAAATAGCAAAGTATCAGGATAAAATCTGACAGTAGTGTTTAATAACACATTAACTAATTTATACAATATTCACGAAATGGTCTACTTGACTACTTTATTTCCAGGTGTATCTTCACTGGTCTGCATAGTCTAGAGAGCTACTAAACATGTCAACACTTTACTTCCATCATAACTCTTAATGATCTGTAACTATGATTCGCCAAAAAACATTTCATTAATAATTACAAACTCACAATATAGTCCAAAAATAATATTTCCTTTTCTTTTAACAATAACAAAATTATTAGTGAAATTTAGTAGTATTTAAATACATTTATTTGTTGATTTTTGCAGTTCAACACTATTTTATGTATTTTAATATGTTGTGAATTGCCAGGAAAATTTTTTGATCTGGCGCTTTGTCAAATAAAATATATTATTATACATTTGTACCTGCCGTTTGTTCAGGTTCAAAACCTACCTAAAGACACTTACAGGATGATTCCTAGTAAATTTTAAATAAGTGAAAAAGTTATAATAAAATGTATTTTAGCATCTGCTGTGTGAAAAAGTTACAATAAAATGTATTTTAGCATCTGCTGTGTGCTGTGTAAAAACTATATTTTTAACTATCCCTGAGCCATTTTGTATGTAGCCAGTTGCATTGTGGTTGACAGGCACAAGCACAGTGAGTACCTGACTCATTCATTGTGGTTGACAGGCACAAGCACAGTGAGTACTTGACTCATTCATTGTGGTTGACAGGCACAATCACAGTGAGTACTTGACTCATTCATTGTGGTTGACCGGCACAAGCACAGTGAGTACTTGACTCATTCATTGTGGTTGACAGGCACAAGCACAGTGAGTACTTGACTCATTCATTGTGGTTGACAGGCACAAGCACAGTGAGTACTTGACTCATTCATTGTGGTTGACAGGCACAATCACAGTGAGTACTTGACTCATTCATTGTGGTTGACAGGCACAATCACAGTGAGTACTTGACTCATTCATTGTGGTTGACAGGCACAAGCACAGTGAGTACTTGACTCATTCATTGTGGTTGACAGGCACAAGCACAGTGAGTACTTGACTCATTCATTGTGGTTGACAGGCACAAGCACAGTGAGTACTTGACTCATTCATTGTGGTTGACAGGCACAATCACAGTGAGTACTTGACTCATTCATTGTGGTTGACAGGCACAAGCACAGTGAGTACTTGACTCATTCATTGTGGTTGACAGGCACAAGCACAGTGAGTACTTGACTCATTCATTGTGGTTGACAGGCACAAGCACAGTGAGTACTTGACTCATTCATGTGTCTGTGTACTCTATGTATAGAAGGTGCAGTTGGCTTTGACTCAGTTATTCATGTGCGTGTGTACTCTATGTATAGAAGGTGCAGTTGACTTTGACTCAGTTATTCCTGTGCATATGTACTCTATGTATAGAAGGGTTCAGTTGGCTCTTTGATCTTCACCTGAAGCTTAACTAAGCAAACTTGAGGTGTTGACTTTATGGTTTTATAGCTGTTTTCGAGCTCCGTTGTGCGGCCAGGCATCTGTGAAACTTCGCTGATGTTTCAAGTGTGACAGCCATATACAAAGGCATTAAAGCAGACTTTCGTGTAGTCGCCACCAAATTTGAAGTGTGTTAATACGCCACCTATAATGTACATTCAAGCCAAGACTCTCACAAGAGACAACCTGCCAGGGTAGAGGTTGGTCAGTCTGATGTATGGCCTGTTCTGGTTTACCCATCTGTGGTCAGCATAGACTGCCCGTGAACTGGTCCTGAGGGTTCATTGCGCAGTTGTGAGGTCACTCCTTGTGAATGATTTGTCTTGTTTGTGTCCATTAACGAGAATTGAAGATCATAATTAGTGTCAAGCTGCAAGATGGATGAGTTGTCATCATGTAGACAACAATTCCAGGATTCTAGGGAATAATTCCAAGGTTCTACCGAACAATTTCACGCTTCTAGGAACAATTCTGTGGTTCTATGAAACAATTTCCAGTTTATGGGGAACAAAGCCATGGTTGTAGGGAATAATTCCAGGGTTCTGGGGAACATTTCCAGAGTTCTAGGGACCAATTCCATAGTTCTAGGAATAATAATTCCAGGTTTCTGGAGGGGGTGGGGGCAGTTGCAGGGTTACAGGGTGTTATTTCATAAGCTGTCTGCACCAGGCAGCTGTGGTTAACCCTCAGACAGCTGAACATTTCTGCATGAACTTATCTCTTGTGCCTGTTGATTCTAAGTCTGCCTCCAGATGTCACTGCTTGTGTGTGTTGCTGTCTCGGAGTCACAAGTCACTAGTCTGTGCTCATTTCACAAATCACTAGTCTGTGCTCATTTCACAAGTCACTAGTGGTGGTCTGTGCCCATTTCTCCATCGTTCTGGTGGTGATTTTTTGACATTCCTGTTCACGGTAACATGCTTAGCAATTCTAGTTTGTTGTAGTTTCAGGTTCTGAAGATTTTATGTATTGAGTTTTTTTATTTGATTATGTAATACCACCCATGTGGTACCTCACTTGCCATGCACTGCCAAGTGAGGTGTCTAGTTGTTGACAATGTGCCATGCACTGCCAAGTGAAGTGTCTAGTCGTTGACACTGTGCCATGCACTGCCAAGTGAGGTGTCTAGTCGTTGACACTGTGCCATGCGCTGCCAAGTGAGGTGTCTAGTGGTTGACACTGTGCCATGCACTGCCAAGTGAGGTGTCTAGTCGTTGACACAGTGCCATGCACTGCCAAGTGAGGTGTCTAGTTGTTGACACTGTGCCATGCATTGCCAAGTGAGGTGTCTAGTCGTTGACACTGTGCCATGCACTGCCAAGTGAGGTGTCTAGTCGTTGACACTGTGCCATGCACTGCCAAGTGAGGTGTCTAGTCGTTGACACTGTGCCATGCACTGCCAAGTGAGGTGTCTAGTCGTTGACACTGTGCCATGCACTTGTATGACTTGCTAATCTAATTTGTAGAATACCTTGCAACAGACACAGTTCTGGCAGTGTTAGCACTGACCCTCCAGAAGACCTGTTTAATCTCATACCTCACTCACACTATGTGCCAGTTTAACCACGTTCACACATACCACATAAAAACCTTTACAATTCCTACAAACAATCTTTTGCACCTCCCACATACAAACCTTTGCACCTCCCACATACAATCCTTTGCACCTCCCACATACAATCCTTTGCACCTCCCAGATACAAACCTTTGCACCTCCCACATACAATCCTTTGCACCTCCCACATACAATCCTTTGCACCTCCCACATACATGTACAATCCTTTGCACCTCCCACTTACAATCCTTTGCACCTCCCACATACAATCCTTTGCACCTCCCACATACAATCCTTTGCACCTCCTGCATACAAACCTTTGCACCTCCCACAAACAATCCTTTGCACCTCACAACTTTTGCCAGTACAACACTGAGTGAGGCCAGTACGCATTATGCCAGTATATATCTGTGTGAGGCCAGTACGCATTATGCCAGTACATCACTGAGTGAGGCCAGTGCGCACTATGCCAGTACATCTCTGTGTGAGGCCAGTGCGCACTATGCCAGTACATCTCTGTGTGAGGCCAGTGCGCACTATGCCAGTACATCACTGAGTGAGGCCAGTGCGCATTATGCCAGTACATCTCTGTGTGAGGCCAGTATGCATTATGCCAGTACATCACTGAGTGAGGCCAGTGCGCACTATGCCAGTATATCTCTGTGTGAGGCCAGTACGCATTATGCCAGTACATCACTGAGTGAGGCCAGTACGCATTATGCCAGTATATATCTGTGTGAGGCCAGTACGCACTATGCCAGTACATCTCTGTGTGAGGCCAGTGCGCACTATGCCAGTACGTCTCTGTGTGAGGCCAGTGCGCACTATGCCAGTACATCACTGAGTGAGGCCAGTGCGCATTATGCCAGTACATCTCTGTGTGAGGCCAGTACGCATTATGCCAGTACATCACTGAGTGAGGCCAGTGCGCACTATGCCAGTATATCTCTGTGTGAGGCCAGTATGCATTATGCCAGTACATCACTGAGTGAGGCCAGTATGCACTATGCCAGTACATCACTGAGTGAGGCCAGTGCGCACTATGCCAGTACATCTCTGCGTGAGGCCAGTGCGCACTATGCCAGTACATCACTGAGTGAGGCCAGTGCGCATTATGCCAGTACATCTCTGAGTGAGGCCAGTGCGCACTATGCCAGTACATCTCTGTGTGAGGCCAGTGCGCATTATGCCAGTACATCACTGAGTGAGGCCAGTGCGCACTATGCCAGTACATCACTGTGTGAGGCCAGTACGCATTATGCCAGTACATCACTGAGTGAGGCCAGTGCGCACTATGCCAGAACATCTCTGTGTGAGGCCAGTATGCATTATGCCAGTACATCACTGAGTGAGGCCAGTGCGCATTATGCCAGTACATCACTGAGTGAGGCCAGTACGCACTATGCCAGTACATCACTGAGTGGGCCAGTGCGCACTATGCCAGTACATCTCTGTGTGAGGCCAGTACACATTATGCCAGTACATCACTGAGTGAGGCCAGTGCGCATTATGCCAGTACATCACTGAGTGAGGCCAGTGCGCAATATGCCAGTACATCACTGAGTGAGGCCAGTGCGCATTATGCCAGTACATCACTGAGTGAGGCCAGTGCGCATTATGCCGGTACATCACTGAGTGAGGCCAGTGCGCATTATGCCAGTACATCACTGAGTGAGGCCAGTGCGCATTATGCCAGTACATCACTGAGTGAGGCCAGTGCGCATTATGCCAGTACATCACTGAGTGAGGCCAGTGCGCACTATGCCAGTACATCACTGAGTGAGGCCAGTACGCATTATGGCAGTACATCACTGAGTAAGACCAGTGCGCACTATGCCAGTACATCACTGAGTGAGGCCAGTACGCATTATGCCAGTACATCACTGAGTGAGGCCAGTGCGCATTATGCCAGTACATCTCTGTGTGAGGCCAGTACGCATTATGCCAGTACATCACTGAGTGAGGCCAGTGCACACTATGCCAGTATATCTCTGTGTGAGGCCAGTACGCATTATGCCAGTACATCACTGAGTGAGGCCAGTATGCACTATGCCAGTACATCACTGAGTGAGGCCAGTGCGCACTATGGCAGTACATCTCTGCGTGAGGCCAGTGCGCACTATGCCAGTACAACACTGAGTGAGGCCAGTACGCATTATGCCAGTACATCACTGAGTGAGGCCAGTGCGCATTATGCCAGTACATCACTGAGTGAGGCCAGTGCGCATTATGCCAGTACATCACTGAGTGAGGCCAGTGTGCATTATGCCAGTACATCTCTGTGTGAGGCCAGTGCGCATTATGCCAGTACAACACTGAGTGAGGCCAGTGCGCACTATGCCAGTACAAAACTGTGTGAGGCCAGTGCGCACTATGCCAGTACTTCACTGAGTGAGGCCAGTGCGCACTATGCCAGTACTTCACTGAGTGAGGCCAGTACACCATGTAAAGGTGATGCAGTCTGTACTGGGGTGGGTATTTACCTGGTGCGTTTGATAACAGATTACAATTTTATTTCAAGTCCAGAATAGTGTGACGTTTGCAAGTCTTACATAGCGCCCCATCCAAATAATTGTTCTGGGGTGCTTTACAATGTTTTATTAGATACTTATGATGAAGAGGAACTGTGTTAGAGTCAGACTCAGTCTATACAACGTTTCCCTCCACCTGACCTCCACACTCCATCAATTTAGTTCATCCGACTTTGTGTCTTTTGGAAGGGGCATAAAAAATTGTTTCTTCTACCTGGTGTTTGGCAATGGAAGTAAAATATACCACATGGGGTTATGTAAGGGGTTGTGTAGCCTGTCTTGGATTTTCGGTGCACACCAACCAACTAGTCAGCATTAAAACCATCGGTCGACAGCAGTTGGTTGGTATGTGCTGGATTAAAGCCCAACAGTTGGTTGGTATGTGCTGGATTAAAGCCCAACAGTTGGTTGGTATGTGCTGGATTAAAGCCCAACAGTTGGTTGGTATGTGCTGGATTAAAGCCCAACAGTTGGTTGGTATGTGCTGGATTAAAGCCCAACAGTTGGTTGGTATGTGCAGGATTAAAGCCCAACAGTTGGTTGGTATGTGCTGGATTAAAGCCCAACAGTTGGTTGGTATGTGCTGGATTAAAGCCCAACAGTTGGTTGGTATGTGCTGGATTAAAGCCCAACAGTTGGTTGGTATGTGCTGGATTAAAGCCCAACAGTTGGTTGGTGTGTGCTGGATTAAAGCCCAACAGTTGGTTGGTATGTGCTGGATTAAAGCCCAACAGTTGGTTGGTATGTGCTGGATTAAAGCCCAACAGTTGGTTGGTATGTGCTGGATTAAAGCCCAACAGTTGGTTGGTGTGTGCTGGATTAAAGCCCAACAGTTGGTTGGTGTGTGCTGGATTAAAGCCCAACAGTTGGCCATATTCCGCCCATTAACGTTGATTCAAATTTTGAATCAGTGGTCGGCGCAGTTGGCGTAGTCAGTGCAGATAAATCAAGTCGGCTTATATCCGATGACATGTCGGCCGGTGTGTGCTGGTTTTCTCTCTTAACAGGACAGTTGGCAGTAAGTTGGCAAATAAGAGAGTATATGACATGTCGGCCGATGTGTTCTGGTTTTCTCTCTTAACAGGACAGTTGGCAGTAAGTCGGCCAATAAGAGAGTATATGACATGTTGGCCGGTGTGTGCTGGTTTTCTCTCTTAACACAACAGTTGGCAGTAAATCGGCCAATAACAGTATATGACAGGCCTCCCTTTTGAAACATAATTTTTTTTAATAAAAACGAAATTTACCTTTTTCGTTAATGCAATTTTGAGACAGAAAATTAGTAGCCCCAAATGAAGGCTTGATCGACATTGTTGTTGGAAAATTGTGCCTTTTTCTGTTGTAAATTACGCATCGAGCAAACACCATCGGGTAAACATGCATGTGCCGACGGTCATTGGTCGGTGTGTGCTGATTGGTGTATGCTAGTTGCAGTCAGCACTAGTTGGCGAAACTAATTGCCATTTAAGCCCGACTATGCAGACTAGAACTCTAAGTCAGCATTAGTCAGTTGGTGTGCTCTAGCATAACAGAGCTGGAGATATGTATCTGTAAAAATCATTACTTCAGTAACTGTGGATTATACCTGAAAATGGGTTTCTGCTGAAACATTTACAATGAGATGAGATGTTGTTTTGTAAGGTGTCAGACTTTATTCATGCATGGTGAATAGTTTCTTGTTATTTTGTGATTTTTACAGTAGCACAAAATATTTTATTTTCAGTATCAGTATAAGATCCGTTTGATCTGGGATGCTTCGTTTGAAACACGTGGGTTGTCTACTTTTAACACCGTAAATATGATGGTGAAACATCCAATTACAACTCATGATTTGCTCACCGTTTTGTGAGTAATAAAAAGTTACTACTGTTGACTTTACTAGTGTTTGTGAAAAAAATTATGTGATGATGTGCAATCCCCAAACGGAATCTATTCCTTTAATGTTGTGATGATGTGCAATCCCCAAACGGAATCTATTCCTTTAATGTTGTGATGATGTGCAATCCCCAAACGGAATCTATTCCTTTAATGTTGTGTTTTTAAAGTTTTTTAGACAAAAGTATTGATTGGCTGTGTTCTCGATATATCCATCAGCCTCTAGTTGCATCTGTCAGTGACGGGGGGTTTGGGAAATGAAGCATTGCCCTCGCAGTTACAAATGTGTACAGGGTAATTCATTGACGTATTTGCATTTTTGGATGGTGCAAAAAGTGAGTTTCACAAAGTTGACCTCAATAACTTCCTTGATGCTTTAAGTGTGCAGGTATGTGAGAGTGTGTTTGTGGGCGTCACTGGATATGCCAGTTCAGCATGCAAATTTTAATTATAGTTGTCCTACTAATCTGTTTATATATATATATATACATACATATATGTACCCAAGCCGCACATACTCTTGGATACAAATTTCAAAATAAACCAGACAAAATTAAGAAACCAAGATGTAAATTGACTGTAAAAACATTCCAATATTACATGTTGACTCCACATTCAAACTTTTAATTAACTTATCTAGGTAGAACAGCATACTACTTAACACCCACCTACTATTAATTTGTCTCAGTAGAACAGTGTGCTACTTGACACCCACCTATGTATTAACTTGTTTCAGTAGAACAGCGTGCTACTTGACACTCACCTACATATTAACTTGTCTCAGTAGAACAGCATACTACTTAACACCCACCTACGTATTAACTTGTCTCAGTAGAACAGCATACTACTTAACACCCTCCTATGTATTAACTTGTCTCAGTAGAACAGCGTGCTACTTAACACCCACCTACATATTAACTTGTCTCAGTAGAACAGCTTGCTACTTGACACCCACCGATGTATTAACTTGTCTCAGTAGAACAGCATGCTACTTGACACCCTCCTATGTGTTAACTTGTCTCAGTAGAACAGCTTGCTACTTGACACCCACCTAAGTATTAACTTGTATCAGTAGAACAGCCTGCAACTTGATACCCTCCTATGTATTAAATTGTCTCAGTAGAACAGCGTCCTACTTGACACCCTCCTATGTATTAACTTGTCTCAGTAGAACAGCCTGCTACTTGACATCCTCCTATGTATTAAGTTGTCTCAGTAGAACAGCCTGCTACTTGACACCCTCCTATGTATTAAATTGTCTCAGTAGAACAGCCTGCTACTTGACACCCTCCTATGTATTAAGTTGTCTCAGTAGAACAGCCTGCTACTTGACACCCTCCTATGTATTAACTTGTCTCAGTAGAACAGCGTACTACTTAACATCCACCTATGTGCTAACTTGTCTCCGTAGAACAGCATACTACTTAACACCCACCTAATTATTAACTTGTCTCAGTAGAACAGCGTGCTACTTAACACCCACCTACGTATTATCTTTTCTCAATAGAATTGCCTGCTACTTGACACCCACCGACGTATTAACTTGTCTCAGTAGAACAGCGTGCTACTTGACACCCTCCTATGTATTAAATTGTCTCAGTAGAACAGCGTGGTACTTGACACCCACCGACGTATTAACTTATCTCTGTAGAACAGCGTGCTACTTGACACCCACCTATGTGTTAACTTGCCTCAGTAGAACAGCGTACTACTTGACACCCACCTATGTATTAACTTGTCTCAGTAGAACAGCGTACTACTTGACACCCACCTACGTATTAACTTGTCTCAGTAGAACAGCGTGCTATTTGACACCCACCTGCGTATTAACTTATCTCATTAGAACTGCGTGCTACTTGACACTCACGTATTAACTTGTCTCAGTAGAACAGTGTGCTGTTTGACACCCACCTATGTGTTAACTTGTCTCAGTAGAACAGCATGCTACTTGACACCCACCTACATATTTACTTGTCTCAGTAGAACAGCTTGCTACTTGACAACCACCTATGTATTAACTTGTCTCAGTAGAACAGTGTGCTACTTGACACCCTCCTATGTATTAACTTGTCTCAGTAGAACAGCATGCTACTTGACACCCTCCTATTTGTTAAATTGTCTCAGTAGAACAGTGTGCTACTTGACACCCTCCTATGTGTTAACTTGTCTCAGTAGAACAGCATGCTACTTGACACCCTCCTATGTGTTAACTTGTCTCAGTAGAACAGCGTGCTACTTGACACCCACCTACATATTAACTTGTATCAGTAGAACAGCATGCTACTTGACACCCTCCTATGTGTTAACTTGTCTCAGTAGAACAGCTTGCTACTTGACACCCACCTACATATTAACTTGTATCAGTAGAACAGCATGCTACTTGACACCCTCCCATGTATTAAATTGTCTCAGTAGTACAGCCTGCTACTTGACACCCTCCTATGTGTTAACTTGTCTCAGTAGAACAGCATGCTACTTGACACCCTCCTATGTATTGAATTGTCTGAGTAGAACAGCATGCTACTTGACACCCTCCTATGTATTAACTTGTTTCAGTAGAACAGCGTACTACTTGACACCCTCCTATCTATTAAATTGTCTCAGTAGAACAGCGTACTACTTGACACCCTCCTATGTATTAACTTGTCTCAGTAGAACAGCCTGCAACTTGATACCCTCCTATGTATTAAATTATCTCAGTAGAACAGCGTCCTACTTGACACCCTCGTATGTATTAACTTGTCTCAGTAGAACAGCCTGCTGCTTGACACCCTCCTATGTATTAAGTTGTCTCAGTAGAACAGCATACTACTTGACACCCTCCTATGTATTAACTTGTCTCAGTAGAACAGCGTACTACTTAACACCCACCTATGTGTTAACTTGTCTCAGTAGAACAGCATACTACTTAACATCCACCTACGTATTAACTTGTCTCAATAGAACAGCGTGCTACTTAACACCCACCTACGTATTAACTTTTCTCAATAGAATTGTCTGCTACTTGACACCCACCGACGTATTAACCTGTCTCAGTAGAACAGCGTGCTACTTGACACCCTCCTATGTGTTAACTTGTCTCAGTAGAACAGCTTGCTACTTGACACCCACCTACGTATTAACTTGTATCAGTAGAACAGCATGCTACTTGACACCCTCCTATGTATTAACTTGTCTCAGTAGAACAGCCTGCAACTTGATACCCTCCTATGTATTAAATTGTCTCAGTAGAACAGCGTCCTACTTGACACCCTCCTATGTATTAACTTGTCTCAGTAGAACAGCCTGCTACTTGACACCCTCCTATGTATTAAGTTGTCTCAGTAGAACAGCCTGCTACTTGACACCCTCCTATGTATTAAATTGTCTCAGTAGAACAGCATAGTACTTGACACCCTCCTATGTATTAACTTGTCTCAGTAGAACAGCGTACTACTTAACACCCACCTATGTGCTAACTTGTCTCAGTAGAACAGCATACTACTTAACACCCACCTACGTATTAACTTGTCTGAGTAGAACAGCCTGCTACTTAACACCCACCTACGTATTATCTTTTCTCAATAGAATTGCCTGCTACTTGACACCCACCGACGTATTAACTTGTCTCAGTAGAACAGCGTGCTACTTGACACCCTCCTATGTATTAAATTGTCTCAGTAGAACAGCGTGCTACTTGACACCCACCGACGTATTAACTTATCTCTGTAGAACAGCGTGCTACTTGACACCCACCTATGTGTTAACTTGTCTCAGTAGAACAGCATGCTACTTGACACCCACCTATGTATTAACTTGTCTCAGTAGAACAGTGTGCTGTTTGACACCCTCCTATGTATTAACTTGTCTCAGTAGAACAGCATGCTACTTGACACCCTCCTATGTGTTAACTTGTCTCAGTAGAACAGTGTGCTACTTGACACCCTCCTATGTGTTAACTTGTCTCAGTAGAACAGCATGCTACTTGACACCCTCCTATGTGTTAACTTGTCTCAGTAGAACAGCATGCTACTTGACACCCTCCTATGTGTTAACTTGTCTCAGTAGAACAGTGTGCTACTTGACACCCTCCTATGTGTTAACTTGTCTCAGTAGAACAGCATGCTACTTGACACCCTCCTATGTGTTAACTTGTCTCAGTAGAACAGTGTGCTGTTTGACACTCACCTATGTGTTAACTTGTCTCAGTAGAACAGCATGCTACTTGACACCCACCTACATATTAACTTATCTCAGTAGAACAGTTTGCTTCTTGACACCCACCTATGTATTAACTTGTCTCAGTAGAACAGTGTGCTACTTGACACCCTCCTATGTGTTAACTTGTCTCAGTAGAACAGCATGCTACTTGACACCCTCCTATGTGTTAACTTGTCTCAGTAGAACAGTGTGCTGTTTGACACTCACCTATGTGTTAACTTGTCTCAGTAGAACAGCATGCTACTTGACACCCACCTACATATTAACTTATCTCAGTAGAACAGTTTGCTTCTTGACACCCACCTATGTATTAACTTGTCTCAGTAGAACAGTGTGCTACTTGACACCCACCTACATATTAACTTGTATCAGTAGAACAGCATGCTACTTGACACCTTCCTATGTATTAAATTGTCTCAGTAGAACAGCATACTACTTGACACCCTCCTATGTATTAACTTGTCTCAGTAGAACAGCGTGCTACTTGACACCCTCCTATGTGTTAACTTGTCTCAGTGGAATAGCTTGCTACTTGACACCCACCTACGTATTAACTTGTATCAGTAGAACAGCAAGCTACTTGACACCCTCCTATGTATTAACTTGTCTCAGTAGAACAGCCTGCAACTTGATACCCTCCTATGTATTAAATTGTCTCAGTAGAACAGAGTCCTACTTGACACCCTCCTATGTATTAACTTGTCTCAGTAGAACAGCCTGCTACTTGATACCCTCCTATGTATTAACTTATCTCTGTAGAACAGCGTGCTATTTGACACCCACCTATGTGTTTACTTGTCTCAGTAGAACAGCGTGCTACTTGACACCCACCTGCGTATTACCTTATCTCATTAGAACTGCATGCTACTAGACACCCACCTATGTATTAACTTGTCTCAGTATAACAGCGTGCTACTTGACACCCACCTGCGTATTAACTTATGTCATTAGAACTGCGTGCTACTTGACACCCACCTATGTATTAACTTGTCTCAATAGAACAGTGTCCTGTTTGACACCCTCCTATGTATTAACTTGTCTCAGTAGAACAGCATGCTACTTGACACCCTCCTATGTGTTAACTTGTCTCAGTAGAACAGTGTGCTACTTGACACCCTCCTATGTGTTAACTTGTCTCAGTAGAACAGCATGCTACTTGACACCCTCCTATGTGTTAACTTGTCTCAGTAGAACAGTGTGCTGTTTGACACCCACCTATGTGTTAACTTGTCTCAGTAGAACAGCATGCTACTTGACACCCACCTACATATTAACTTGTCTCAGTAAAACAGCTTGCTTCTTGACACCCACCTATGTATTAACTTGTCTCAGTAGAACAGTGTGCTACTTGACACCCTCCTATGTATTAACTTGTCTCAGTAGAACAGCATGCTACTTGACACCCTCCTATGTGTTAACTTGTCTCAGTAGAACAGTGTGCTACTTGACACCCTCCTATGTGTTAACTTGTCTCAGTAGAACAGCATGCTACTTGACACCCTCCTATGTGTTAACTTGTCTCAGTAGAACAGCGTGCTACTTGACACCCACCTACATATTAACTTGTATCAGTAGAACAGCATGCTACTTGACACCTTCCTATGTATTAAATTGTCTCAGTAGAACAGCATACTACTTGACACCCTCCTATGTATTAACTTGTCTAAGTAGAACAGCATACTACTTAACACCCACCTATGTGTTAACTTGTCTCAGTAGAACAGCATACTACTTAACATCCACCTACGTATTAACTTGTCTCAGTAGAACAGCGTGCTACTTAACACCCACCTACGTATTAACTTTTCTCAATAGAATTGTCTGCTACTTGACACCCACCGACGTATTATCTTGTCTCAGTAGAACAGCATGCTACTTGACACCCTCCTATGTGTTAACTTGTCTCAGTAGAACAGCTAGCTACTTGACACCCACCTACGTATTAACTTGTATTAGTAGAACAGCATGCTACTTGACACCCTCCTATGTATTAACTTGTCTCAGTAGAACAGCCTGCAACTTGATACCCTCCTATGTATTAAATTGTCTCAGTAGAACAGCGTCCTACTTGACACCCTCCTATGTATTAACTTGTCTCAGTAGAACAGCCTGCTACTTGACACCCTCCTATGTATTAAGTTGTCTCAGTAGAACAGCGTACTACTTAACACCCACCTATGTGCTAACTTGTCTCAGTAGAACAGCATACTACTTAACACCCACCTACGTATTAACTTGTCTGAGTAGAACAGCGTGCTACTTAACACCCACCTACGTATTATCTTTTCTCAATAGAATTGCCTGCTACTTGACACCCACCGATGTATTAACTTGTCTCAGTAGAACAGCGTGCTACTTGACACCCTCCTATGTATTAAATTGTCTCAGTAGAACAGCGTGCTACTTGACACCCACCGACGTATTAACTTGTCTCAGTAGAACAGTGTGCTGTTTGACACCCTCCTATGTATTAACTTGTCTCAGTAGAACAGCATGCTACTTGACACCCTCCTATGTGTTAACTTGTCTCAGTAGAACAGTGTGCTACTTGACACCCTCCTATGTGTTAACTTGTCTCAGTAGAACAGCATGCTACTTGACACCCTCCTATGTGTTAACTTGTCTCAGTAGAACAGTGTGCTGTTTGACACCCACCTATGTGTTAACTTGTCTCTGTAGAACAGCATGCTACTTGACACCCACCTACATATTAACTTGTCTCAGTAGAACAGCTTGCTACTTGACACCCACCTATGTATTAACTTGTCTTAGTAGAACAGTGTGCTACTTGACACCCTCCTATGTATTAACTTGTCTCAGTAGAACAGCATGCTACTTGACACCCTCCTATGTATTAAATTGTCTCAGTAGAACAGCCTGCTACTTGACACCCTCCTATGTGTTAACTTGTCTCAGTAGAACAGCATGCTACTTGACACCCTCCTATGTATTGAATTGTCTCGGTAGAACAGCATACTACTTGACACTCTCATATGTATTAAGTTGTCTGAGTAGAACAACCTGCTACTTGACACCCTCCTATGTATTAAATTGTCTCAGTAGAACAGCATACTACTTGACACCCTCCTATGTATTACCTTGTCTCAGTAGAACAGCCTGCTACTTTATACTCTCCTATGTATTAACTTGTCTCAGTAGAACAGCATACTACTTGATACCCTCCTATGTATTAAATTGTCTCAGTAGAACAGCATACTACTTGACACCCCCTATGTATTAACTTTTCTCAGTAGAACAGCCTGCTACTTTACACTCTCCTATGTATTAACTTGTCTCAGTAGAACAGCCTGCTACTTTACACTCTCCTATGTATTAACTTGTCTCAGTAGAACAGCCTGCAACTTGACACTCTCCTATGTATTAACTTGTCTCAGTAGAACAGCGTACTACTTGACACTCTCCTATGTATTAACTTGTCTCAGTAGAACAGCGTACTACTTGACACCCTCCTGTGTATTAACTTGTCTCAGTAGAACAGCGTACTACTTGACACCCTCCTGTGTATTAACTTGTCTCAGTAGAACAGCGTACTACTTGACACCCTCCTATGTATTAACTTGTCTCAGTAGAACAGCGTACTACTTGACACCCTCCTGTGTATTAACTTGTCTCAGTAGAACAGCATACTACTTGACACCCTCCTGTGTATTAACTTGTCTCAGTAGAACGGCGTATTACTTGACACCCTCCTGTGTATTAACTTGTCTCAGTAGAACAGCGTACTACTTGACACCCTCCTGTGTATTACAGCTGTAACTTGTCTCAGTAGAAGGGCGTACTACTTGACACCCTCCTGTGTATTAACTTGTCTCAGTAGAACAGGGTGCTACTTGACACCTTCCTGTGTATTAACATGCTCACTTTGGATCCTTGTAAGTGTATCTCCTCCATGGCACTCATCCCTTTCTATGTTCATTAATTTCCTTCTATCATATACGTCTGATCCACCAATTGACGATGTATTTCAGAAAACACAACTAGTTATTTAGAGTGGACTTGTTTACTTTTTTCAGAAGTCAAATTGAGTGATCAGTCACTCCACAGGGGGTGCCATGGTTTGTTGGGTGGGTGTAAGCTAGTAGTCTAGTAATTGCAACATTAGTCTAGTAATTGCAACAGTAGTCTAGTAATTGCAACAGCGTACACATGCACATGTTTGACGGACAGGAATGTGAACCAGGTAAGATTCTAGGAATGCAACATCATGTGTTGAACATGACCGAACTAGATGTAAGAGCATGTAAGATTAGGTTTGACATGAGTATCATAGGGCCGTCTGACGTAGAGTACATGGACTGAGATTGTTCAAACAATGAAGTATTGTCATAACTCTAGCTGTTTTTGTGGTGATTCATAACGAACAAGACTATATTGTGGAACTGGGCACTCTTTCCCTCTGGTTTTTTTCTCAAGGCCACAATATCTGCTGATTGTTTTCTTGACTGGGAAAGTATATGGTTAGCAGTGGGACCTATAGCAATTTACGTATTTCTTGTGCATTTGTATACATATTTGTTTGGCTTTTAAAAATCCAATTACTATTGTAAATTAAAATGCATAAAACAAATACCAATATGAAATATTTTCAGGACATTTTTGAAAGTAAATATTATTTGCAGTTTCATATGTGCTTGTGATCTAGTACTGATTTGATAAACAGGCAAAATGTATAGTAAGCCGTGGTCACGTCAGAGTAGGGATGCCTGAAGGGGTTATATATATATTACAAAATTCCGTCGTCATTTAAAAACTTATCTTTACAACTTTGCTTATCCACCGTAGCTCCCTAGCGCCTTGACCCATCTGTTGACAACTGGAATACTGCTTATGAATTTTAAGATTGACCAGTCCTTTTGTTTTGATGCGAGTCTCTGAGCTTGGTTTCTAAGGATTTAGGCGCAATAGAAGTTATCTTATTATTAATATTATTACTACAAGGATTATTTTGACATATTTGTGATGTTCCACTTAGACAACACGAACTGTTGGGTCATCATGACATCAGTTTTATATGTAGATGTATATATATATATATATAGGTATATATATATTTATATATATATAGGTATGTATATATATATATATGTACCATATTATCCCCTATAGACGTGCACTGCATAAAAAACGCGCACACCCCTTTTATAGAATGAAACCATCCCACGAAAACTGATTTTCAGTATTGAATGTGCACTTAGAAAATGCAAAATACAGTAATAATACTGCTGCTCAAATCACCTTGCAGATACTCTCTAGATAAAAAATTGAAATTTGTTTCCGTAATGTGGGACCACTTTTATAATCTAAGTGACTTGTTTTATTTGTAAAGTTGGGCATGTTGTCATAATCATGTAAACCGTCCTAACTCTGCAGACGAAGTGTCAACATAATGTGATATTCATAATTGTGTAGCCGTCTGTAGCAACGAGGAAGGGTCAAAACAACAAAGTGCGCTCTGATGTCTGACGTCTTAGAGAATCCTTCCCTTTGTGCTCACATCACAGTTGGCCAGGCCCCGTAGCATTGCTGGCAAAGCATGCTGGTTTGGATTATTTAAGCGCCAATTCAGCACAGACACAGGTTATCCTGCTCCACCCAATGGTGCCTTCAGGCACTGTGATGATTGTTAGTTTAGCATGTTCAGTGTATCAATCTGGCATTTGTCAGGACTCCAGAGTTATAAACCACAAGCATTGCGGTCAGTAGCTGTCTGTCTCGAGTGGCGTGCCAGTCGAGTGCTGTCTTCTGTCCACCGAACGCTAGATGTTTTGGTAGATGTGCTGATTCTGTCTTCGTGACGTATTGCCTATCTTAGGGTTGCAATGCGTGATGTGTATGTCTTATGATAAATCAATAGACGCGCACTCAAGCCCTTGCAATCACGCAGTGCACGTCTATTGGGGATAATACAGTATTTATATTACCATGACGTCAGTGTGATATAGGTATATGAAGTTGTTATTTAATACAGTATTTATATTACCATTGTGCATGTAACTGTGAAGGTAGCGGGGAAGGTAGCAATGGAGGTAGCAGTGAAGTAGCTGTGCAGGTAGCAGTGAAAGTAGGTCTGTAGTTAGTAGTAGAGGTAGCGGTGAAGGTATAGTAGTTAGGTAGCAATGAAGGTAGCTGTGAAGGTAGATGTGAAAGTAACAGCAGAGGTAGCTGTGAAGGTAGTGATGAAGGTAGCATTGAAGGTAGCAGTGATGGTAGCTGTGGAGGTAGCGGTGATGGTAGCTGTGCAAGTAGCATTGAGGGAAAGCTGAAGGTAGCGGTGAAGATAGTGGTGAAGGCAGCGGTGCAGGAAGTGGACAGCAGTGCAGGTAGCAGTGCCAGCAGTGCAGGTAGCTGTGCCAGCAGTGCAGGTAGCAGTACAAGTGATGCAGGTAGTGGTGCCAATGGTACAGGTAGCGGTGCCAGCAGTGCAGGTAGCTGTGCCAGCGGTGCAGGTAGCAGTGCAAGTAATGCAGGTAGTGGTGTTAGCGGTGCTAGCTGTGCAGATAGCATTGCAGGTAGCGGTGCCAATAGTGCAGGTAGCGGTGACAGTGGTGCAGGTAGCGGTGCCAGTAGTGCAGGTACGGTGCCAGTAGTACAGGTAGCGGTGCCAGTAGTGCAGGTAGCAGTAACAGTGGTGCTAGTAGTGGCCAGCAGAAGCAGTGACTTGTGACTGCTGCCAGCTGTTGCTTCTTAAAGAGGCCCTGTGTGGAGAGGACCATAAAGAGAGCAATCTGCTCTCAAATGGCCTTCCTCAGCTGTCCTGTGCAGTGAGGTGGCAAGGTCACGGCTGACTTGGTGGGCTTGTGTGTTAGGTACTGGAATGATCTGTCTGGTGCACTAGAACTCTTGTTATGGAGTTGTGTTTCCTGTCTGAAAGGATGTTGTGAGCAGAGCTGTAATTCCAGGACAGATTGGCCGTGTAGTTAGACTGTTCAACGCTTATGGAGTCAACGCATGTGTTGTCGTTAAAAGGTCCCTGTGAGGTTACAGGTCATAAACGTACATATAGTTCAGTCACAACTGTAGGAAACAACAAACTACGGGTCACAGACTGACACAGTTCAGTCACGACTGTAGGAAACAGCAAACTACAGGTCATAGACTGACATAGTTCAGTCACGACTGTAGGAAACAACAAACTACGGGTCATAGACTGACATAGTTCAGTCACGACTGTAGGAAACAACAAACTATGGGTCATAGACTGACATAGTTCAGTCACGACTGTAGGAAACAACAAACTACGGGTCATAGACTGACACAGTTCAGTCGCGACTGTAGGAAACAACAAACTATGGGTCATAGACTGACATAGTTCAATCACGACTGTAGGAAACAACAAACTACGGGTCATAAACTGACATAGTTCAGTCACGACTGTAAGAAACAACAAACTATGAGTCATAAACTGACATAGTTCAGTCACGACTGTAAGAAACAACAAACTATGAGTCATAAACTGACATAGTTCAGTCACGACTGTAAGAAACAACAAACTACGGGTCATAAACTGACATAGTTCAGTCACGACTGTAAGAAACAACAAACTATGAGTCATAAACTGACATAGTTCAGTCACGACTGTAAGAAACAACAAACTACGAGTCATAAACTGACATAGTTCAGTCACGACTGTAAGAAACAACAAACTATGAGTCATAAACTGACATAGTTCAGTCACGACTGTAGGAAACAACAAACTACGGGTCATAAACTGACATAGTTCAGTCACGACTGTAAGAAACAACAAACTATGAGTCATAAACTGACATAGTTCAGTCACGACTGTAGGAAACAACAAACTACGAGTCATAAACTGACATAGTTCAGTCACGACTGTAAGAAACAACAAACTATGAGTCATAAACTGACATAGTTCAGTCACGACTGTAGGAAACAACAAACTACACGTCATAAACTGACATAATTCAGTCACGACTGTAGGAAACAAACTACAGGTCATAAACTGACATTTTAACAGCTAAAAAATGTGGGGTAAAATTAAAAAGGGAAAATACTTATTTAATTAGGGTGTCAATTTAGAGTTATACAACAAAGTATACAATGTTTGGGTGTATGAATTACCAAGAAACTGGATCATCACTACATTCAAAGGAAGTGTACAATGTGTGAGTAGGCCAACTTTCCACATATCTCTATGTGCAGCTTTGACTGGGGCAGGTGCCTCCCCACTACAGACACCTGGAGGGATGTCACCAGGCTGGGGTGGGCAGGAGGGTGGGCAGGTGGGGGGTATCAGGGGACAGCGCTGGCAGAGTGGAGGAAGCAGGAAACAGCCCTCTTACCTCTAACAGCCCCCTCCCACATGTTCCTTGCAGCCAGGAGGGGAGGCTGGTCAAGCGTCCAACAATTAGACTGGACATAGTTCAGCAATTAAGAAGTGCACATAGGTGTTCTCTGGAGTGTTCCCTCACTTCAGTGGGGCAAAAATCAGAGTAAAGGTGATGCCAGCTGTGTTGAGAAGCCAGTCAGGGTGGGTAGGTCCTTGAAGAATATAGGTCTTACATCCATACCAGACAGGGAGTGTGTGTGTGTGTGTGTGTGTGTGTGTGTGTGTGTGTGTGTGTGTGTGTGTGTGTGTGTGTGTGTGTGTGTGTGTGTGTGTGTGTGTGTGTGTGTGTGCGGTGTGTGCGGTGTGCGGTGTGTTTGTGCAGCATGCGTGCATGCACGCATGTGGCATGCGTATGTTTGTGCACATACTTTCAGGTTCAAAATTAATATTATAACAAATTTTCTTGTAGGAAGTAATTATTTGGGATGAATGGACTGGCCAGGTGGTGAAGTGTATTCAAGTGTTTTGAGCAGTCCAATGGACTGGATACCACTCTATTTTAGAACTTTAGTACCGTTACTTTTTTTGAAGCATGTTAAATTGTATTTTTGTACCTCTGCCCCCAAAGTGTCATGCACCATCAACAGCCAATAAACAGACAGCCGACATTTCACCAGTTTTTCTAAACACAAAACTCGCAATTACCAACCCATTTGCAACCCAGCAACATCAGTAAACCCATATCTGAGGACGTTAAAGTGGCACTTCAGAGAAGTGATTTTGTTGTTGAAACTTGCTCACAGACAGTAATGTGCAATCACACCAAAAGGTTGGCATTTATGCAAGACAGCCTTAGATGTTGCTGTTGGAGGATTATGGTCAGCTCATGGCCGCCACAGGGGCTGAGGTGTCCCTAACCTCACAGGGGCTGAGGTGTCCCTAACCTCACAGCGGCTGAGATGTCACTAACATCACAGGGGCTGAGGTGTCCCTAACGTCACAGGGACTGAGGTTTCCCAAACCTAACAGCGGCTGAGGTGTCACTAACCTCACAGAGGTTGAGGTGTCCCTAACCTCACAGGTACTGAGGTGTCCCTAACCTCACAGGGGCTGAGGTGTCCCTAATCTCACAGCGGCTGAGATGTCACTAACATCACAGGGGCTGAGGTGTCCCTAACATCACAGGGACTGAGGTGTCCCTAATCTCACAGCGGCTGAGGTGTCACTAATGTCACAGGGACTGAGGTGTCTCTAATCTCACAGCGGCTGAGGTGTCACTAACTCACAGAGGCTGAGGTGTCCCTAACATCACAGGGACTGAGGTGTCCCTAACTTCACAGCAGCTGAGGTGTCACCAACCTCACAGAGGTGGAGGTGTCCCTAACCTCACAAGTACTGAGGTGTCTCTAACTTCACAGGGACTGAGGTATCCCTAACCTAACAGGAACTATGTCCCTAACCTCACAGAGGCTGAGGTGTCCCTAACCACACAGGTACTGAGGTGTCCCTAACCTCACAGTGACTGGACTATGTCAGTTTCTGACCCGTAGTTTGTTGTTTCCTACAGTCATGACTGAACTATGTCAGTTTATGACTCGTAGTTTGTTGTTTCCTACAGTCGTGACTGAACTATGTCAGTTTATGACTCGTAGTTTGTTGTTTCCTACAGTCGTGACTGAACTATGTCAGTTTATGACTCATAGTTTATTGTTTCCTACAGTCGTGACTGAACTATGTCAGTTTATGACTCATTGTTTGTTGTTTCCTTCAGTCATGACTGAACTATGTCAGTTTATGACTCGTAGTTTGTTGTTTCCTACAGTCGTGACTGAACTATGTCAGTTTATGACTTGTAGTTTGTTGTTTCCTACAGTCGTGACTGAACTATGTCAGTTTATGACTCATAGTTTGTTGTTTCCTACAGTCGTGACTGAACTATGTCAGTTTATGACTCAAAGTTTGTTGTTTCCTACAGTCGTGACTGAACTATGTCAGTTTATGACTCATTGTTTGTTGTTTCTTACAGTCGTGACTGAACTATGTCAGTTTATGACTCAAAGTTTGTTGTTTCTTACAGTCGTGACTGAACTATGTCAGTTTATGACTCGTAGTTTGTTGTTTCCTACAGTCGTGACTGAACTATGTCAGTTTATGACTCAAAGTTTGTTGTTTCTTACAGTCGTGACTGAACTATGTCAGTTTATGACTCATAGTTTGTTGTTTCCTACAGTCGTGACTGAACTATGTCAGTTTATGACTCGTAGTTTGCTGTTTCCTACAGTTGTGACTGAACTGTCGGGTCCAGGCCTGACTCAAGGCCGCCAGGTGGTAGCTACCTGAGAAATAGTTGTGTTCCAGCAGCAATAGTTTTTCAGATGTTGCAGATTAGGTAATAAAGCAAAAATGACATTTCTAATGGAAATTGGACATTTACGAATCACGCTAAAAAGTCTTGTCTTGTTGTTTTAAGTCATGACTTTATAAACTGTTGACAAGTCCAACTAGTTTAAAAATAACAAGTTTTCCAATTGTCAGCAGTTGGAGCACTGTGGGGACTGTGTTGAGGCTGTGTCGTGACCTGTCATGTGACCTATCATGTGACCTGTCATGTGACCTGTCATGTAGTCAGCTGTCTCCATTACACAGCCTTCTTGCTTGTCCAGGAATGTATGTAGACCTAGTGTGAGTGGCTTGTTGAACAAATCTGGTTCTCCAGCAGTCTGCTGGGGCATGTCAACGAGCTGTCTGCTCTCAAAGAGCTGTCTGCTCTCAAACCCAAACTAATACAAACCAATGATCTGGGTGCCAAATGTCCTTCACTCCCCTCCAGGGCCATAACCCTTCCACACGCACGCACGCACGCACGCACGCAAGCACGCGCACACACACACATGGTAATGAACTATGATGAAAACCTAATACATAATATCGAGTCGTCCGTCATACGACATCAGCCTGACTGCCACTGATGCTTCTATGTATATCTGCAAGTCTTTAACAGAACACTTGGCATGTTCACACCATAAACATGTTTACCAACACCAGGATGGCTTCCCTCTATCAACAAGATCAACAGCAGTTGCCCATTTGAGTACACATCCAGCATCAACCCTGCAACTTCTAAAATATTTTATTCTGCAGATATTGCTTCAAGACAAGTGTGTGCAAGGAGCTAACATCTCCTGGCCATTGGTCACTTCAAAGGTTGAAGACCCTGTAGTGGAGAATATTATAATCCTTTCCATCTGCTCATAACACCCTAATTGGCCCAATTATCTTCACTCCACATGTGGTTGGAATCAATGGTTGCCCGCTTAAAAGGCAGCTGGTCATAATCCTTGACTAATTTGGCCAAATGTAACCTGGACTGTGGAGATGGTCCCTTAGCAACCTCAGTGTCAACTGCCCAGGTAGTGAAAGATTCCACAAGATCGTGGGTCCTACTTTAATAGTTATTATGTTTAGCAGAAATACATAATATAAAGCTAGTATTTGAGATTGTACTATTATGTGAAAGTGCTTGAAAATCTAAATAATAGTAAAGTATATTTGAATGCAGACTAGTATTTTGGAAAACATACTCAATTAAACGTTGCTTTCTGAGATCGCCCATATTTAAAATTCAATAAGACTGTTCATGGAATCACCATGCCCCACACAATATCATAAATTATATATCACTTTCCTCAACTTCATATAGCCTTGTTCACGTAGTATGCAATTTTAAGATAAAACGGCATTAAAGATTATCAAGTATATCCGCGTGCCATATTCCACTGAAAATACTTGGCCACAGGTAATTTTGGCAAAAACACAACTTATGAAATAACATATCAAATGTCAACTAATACATTTGGCAGCAAATAACTCATTCTACAATGCTACTTTAAATTCACACAATCTGACCCTTGTGTGCCCAGTAGCTCATTTCTAGTTGGATAGTATTATTACAAACAATCATGTACAATTTTGCAAGTAATAGGTCACCCCTAATGTTTAGTGTTTTCTGTGCAAATATCAGCTTTGTTTTCAAAAAATAACTCCGCTAGCATCTAACTAAGATCCAGATGTGTGTGTGTTTGTGTGTGTGTGTGTGTGTGTTTGAGTGTGTGTGTGTGTGTGTGTGTGTGTGTGTGTGTGTGTGTGTGTGTGTGTGTGTGTGTGATTGTGGCTTTTATGGCTTTTTATTAAAAGTAAATCTATACAAGTGGAATAGTTAATACGATTGAATCATTGGCAACTACAATCAACACTATCACTAATGTAGTTTACTCAGACTTCAAAGTGGGATCTATTCTAGTGAAATCTCACAGTTCCCATTGAGGCACATTGAGACATGCCCCCACTACTTAACCAGCAACAGCTTACAGGTTCGTTGACCTCAACGCTGTGGTGATGCATCGAATACTCCCATTTCCTTGATGTGTAGAATATGAAATTATGAATGTGCCAGGTCATATGTTGGTTTCTCATATTCCCTGCGAATCAGAGTTACACTTGTAACGTCTGTTATATGTCAGTAGAAATCTGCAATACATGTATCCTTGATGTGTTGAATTTGAAGCATAGGCATGGAGAATTTGTAGTTTTAAATAAACAAAGTTTTGTGTACTTTGAGAACAGTATTCCATTTTTAAATAGACACAAATGAATTGGTACTCTCAACTCAGGTAGTGCTGTTACATAAGGAAAAGTAGAAGAAGAAACCATACTACATCCTTAGTGTGCATGATAACAGATACGTGATAACTGTGACGTAGAATATTGCCACATTGAATGGCACGGTTCATCACATGACACATACCAGACAGAAGAAGAAACCATGCTACATCCTTAGTGTGTATGATAACAGATACGTGATAACTGTGACGTAGAATATTGCCACATTGAATGGCACGGTTCATCACATGACACATACCAGACAGAAGAAGAAACCATGCTACATCCTTAGTGTGCATGATAACAGATACGTGATAACTGTGACGTAGAATATTGCCACATTGAATGGCACGGTTCATAACATGACACATACCAGACAGAAGAAGAAACCATGCTACATCCTTAGTGTGCATGATAACAGATACATGATAACTGTGACGTAGAATATTGCCACATTGAATGGCACGGTTCATCACATGACACATACCAGACAGAAGAAGAAACCATGCTACATCCTTAGTGTGCATGATAACAGATACGTGATAACTGTGACGTAGAATATTACCACATTGAATGGCACGGTTCATCACATGACACATACCAGACAGAAGAAGAAACCATGCTACATCCTTAGTGTGCATGATAACAGATACATGATAACTGTGACGTAGAATATTGCCACATTGAATGGCACGGTTCATCACATGACACATACCAGACAGAAGAAGAAACCATGCTACATCCTTAGTGTGCATGATAACAGATACGTGATAACTGTGACGTAGAATATTGCCACATTGAATGGCACGGTTCATTACATGACACATACCAGACAGAAGAAGAAACCATGCTACATCCTTAGTGTGCATGATAACAGATACGTGATAACTGTGACGTAGAATATTGCCACATTGAATGGCACGGTTCATCACATGACACATACCAGACAGAAGAAGAAACCATGCTACATCCTTAGTGTGCATGATAACAGATACGTGATAACTGTGACGTAGAATATTACCACATTGAATGGCACGGTTCATCACATGACACATACCAGACAGAAGAAGAAACCATGCTACATCCTTAGTGTGCATGATAACAGATACGTGATAACTGTGACGTAGAATATTGCCACATTGAATGGCACGGTTCATCACATGACACATACCAGACAGAAGAAGAAACCATGCTACATCCTTAGTGTGTATGATAACAGATACGTGATAACTGTGACGTAGAATATTGCCACATTGAATGGCACGGTTCATCACATGACACATACCAGACAGAAGAAGAAACCATGCTACATCCTTAGTGTGCATGATAACAGATACGTGATAACTGTGACGTAGAATATTGCCACATTGAATGGCACGGTTCATCACATGACACATACCAGACAGAAGAAGAAACCATGCTACATCCTTAGTGTGCATGATAACAGATACGTGATAACTGTGACGTAGAATATTGCCACATTGAATGGCACGGTTCATCACATGACACATACCAGACAGAACTGTGAGGAAAGTTATTCACAAATGTTACTTCTGAGACAGCGTACATCTTGTAGCAGCGCGAGACGCAATGATCTCATTCAGGTGGATCTTGCGTTGTAAAGGCTTGAAACAGATAATATAAAGTTCATTAAAATTATAATTGATAAAGAATGATATTAAACGGTCTTAAATTAAATTTCTCCAAATGGGGCCTAATTTGACTAAGTGGAACGAACTAGTTATTGTTGATGGATTTATCGCTCAGTTATTTATGAATGAGTGACAATTAAATGAACAGTACAGTTTGATTATCAAATAAATTAGTGGATCATAGAGGGGTTTTTATGTTTAAAATGTGATTGACTTTGCCAGCACTAATGGAAATGTTTTAAACTTTTGAAGTATTGGTCTTTAAAATGTAGGGCAGGTACCTTATGAATGATAGATCCTGATATCCACTTGCCTCATCCAGATGGTGGGCTTGTGAGATGAAAGCTGTCAGAATGGACCAGCTGTTGGCATCAAGACTATGGGGCAGACCTCACTTTTTCCAGGCAGGTAGTTTTTTTAACCTGTCACTGGTATTTCTTTGATTGCATTTCAAGTGAATGATTTCAGGAGTTTATTGTGAGTAAATGTGTACAATGAATGAAGGATGATGATGTTTTTGTCACATAGAAATCGCTGTTTGCTCTGTATATTGAGTCAATAGTGCTCAAATAGAAAGGAAGTTTCTTACATACATGGATTTAACAAACCATCTTGTGATAGAAAAACCCTGTGCCTGCAAGATGGACATGCTGTAGTCATTATCGACTTTTTCCATTTCTGATTGAGTTTAAGTTGTGCACGTCCTTGGTAATTGATATATGGCACTAAGCTACTGAGAGCGAATATGTCTATTTTTTAGTGATGCTGATATGAACGCTTTTATTAATAACAAATAATTATTACAATGATAGGAATGAGACAATTGTTTCCTTGCTATTTGTTTTATAATGTTGCAAAAACTGTTTATGTTTAATATGGTATATATATATATATATATATATATAACATATAACACTGCTGTAAAATGTTGGCATCAGTTTGTCATTGAAGATGCCACTCAACCATCCAGAACACGACCAATGCAAAGCCAGGAAATGTTGTCACAAAATCATAATAAACTATATCATCTGATAATATTTTGTTAAACCTCTATGAACTTCAATATTAACAAAGTTCTGTATTTTACAAACAAAGATAATATTCAATTGACCATCAGCAAACAAACGCATATTTTTTCCTAAATATTATATTACCATTTCAATGATGATAAAACAGTTTTAACGGTGCCTGAATTACATTTACCAGGCGGAAAATAATTTATAGATTTAGTTACGTCATAACGTTGCTGCCGCGCGCAGACCGCCGTAGTTGGCGGAAGCCGACATGTCAACCAAGGAGCCTCTATTTGGACAGGAGGCGTCACTGAGCAAGAAAATGGCAGTCTACACTGAAGGCTTTTGTCCGCCATTCGGGAGGCAAGCGCATGTGCCTTTGGGACCGGCAGCGCGCGATGTTAGCGTATCTATTCAGTCACCTCATTTCATCAGAATAATCACCAAGCTGTGATGCGTCATATAAAATGACATACATTAATGTAATCGATGAAGTTTTTTACCTATCACAATTCAAATAATGAAATTTGCAAACAAAACATGTAGAAACGTTGCAATTATTTATTGAGCCATCTGAACTTCGTCCTGTTTCATCAGAATAATCATCAGACTGTACCATTTATTATATAATTCAAATATTGAGGTTATCGTTGAAAATGTTGAGCAATGGTAATGCAAAGAACTACATTTTCTGCACGCGTATGGTCTGGCTTGGTGCAACACCAGAATGGCGGACGAACTGCTTACGTACTTTCCTCGAACAATGTAGATAGCACGCGCTGCACCGTCTAGTATTGATATACGGTCTTTGATGTCAACGGCGGTTGGCGCCTCGTCCCCGGCCGTGCGTCTTGCATAATTCGGTTTCGAAAACTCGCAATTTATGGTTAAAATAAATGTTACATAGATACAACAACACTTCTGAAATTTCATTAATATTCCGTTTATCAACCAGCACCATAGATTTACCGGAGAGCCAGTTACAAGTTTTGAAAATTGTCACCGATCTGGACTGGATCGGCTAATGACGTTCGATGACTTGGTCTTGGAAGACTGCTGAGTCCGCGTGGTTTAAGCGTAATAATGGTTAAAACTATGTAATTATTCAAATAACAGGTAGCGATACAAAGTCAACTATTTCCAAAGTTCATCAAATATGATTCGTGAGCGGAAGCAAGTTGAACGTCGGCCAAACTGAACAATTTACGATTGTGTTAAATACAGCCTCGATCAACGATGGCTGATGCGGGGTCTGTCCTACGCGTATGACAGAGCTAGGTCGGTGCGCTCAGCGGATGACCCTGTTAACGCAGGCACTAACTTCGGTCGAACACTGACGTACAACACACTGGCGGCGGAACGACAAGACGCCGACACACTAACGAAATTGGAATGCGCGCGATTGCTAGTGAACTTCATTTACGTTTGAATTTCCTCAAATAAAAAGTTTGCAATGTTGCATGGGTCACTATTTAATGTAAATTTTCACTTGTCCACCGGATAACCATGTAGAGTCATTTTACTTGTCCGGGCCAAAAATCACTTGTCCCGGACAAACGGACAAGTGCTATTTCGAACGCTGGCACTAAGCTACTGAGAGCGTATACTGGCAGCAACATTGTGGTCACTGTATATATGGCACTAAGCTACTGAGAGTGTATACTGGCAGCAACATTGTGGTCACTGTATATGTGGAACTAAGCTACTGAGAGCGTATACTGGCAGCAACATTGTGGTCACTGTATATATGGCACTAAGCTACTGAGAGCGTATACTGGTAGCAACGTTGTGGTCACTGTATATATGGCACTAAGCTACTGAGAGCGTATACTGGCAGCAACATTGCGGTCACTGTATATATGGCACTAAGCTACTGAGAGTGTATACTGGCAGCAACATTGTGGTCACTGTATATGTATGGCACTAAGCTACTGAGAGCGTATACTGGCAGCAATATTGTGGTCACTGTATATATGGCACTAAGCTACTGAGGCGCGATATCACGGCTTTCAACGGTGTGAAGTTACTGGATGCACCGGCGGCGGCATTCCGGGTTCATTGGCGGGAACCTGGGCTAAACTGAAGGCGGCGTTGCGGGTTAATGGCGGGACGCGGCTGGCAATGACTGTTGGGCAGACCGCCAGGCATGGGCCTGCGCGAGGAAGGGAAATATACTAACCTTGCTGGCACAATTGGATCACTGTATGCTCAGCCAACAACACTAAACTTCATAGAAGTATACTGGCAGCAACATTCGCGGTCACTGTATATATGGCGCAAGCTACTGAGGCATTATAGTGAAGCGGCAACGTTAGTATTGGTCACTGTATATATGGCACTAAGCTACTGAGAACGTATACTGGCAGCAACATTGTGGTCACTGTATATATGGCACTAAGCTACTGAGAACGTATACTGGCAGCAACATTGTGGTCACTGTATATATCGTACTAAGCTACTGAGAGCGTATACTGGCAGCAACATTGTGGTCACTGTATATATGGCACTAAGCTACTGAGAGCGTATACTGGCAGCAACATTGCGGTCACTGTATATATGGCACTAAGCTACTGAGAGCGTATACTGGCAGCAACATTGTGGTCACTGTATATATGGCACTAAGCTACTGAGAGCGTATACTGGCAGCAACATTGCGGTCACTGTATATATGGCACTAAGCTACTGAGAACGTATAGTGGCAGCAACATTGTGGTCACTGTATATGTATAGCACTAAGCTACTGAGAGAATATACTGGCAGCAACATTGCGGTCACTGTATATGTATGGCACTAAGTTACTGAGAGCGTATACTGGCAGCAACATTGTGGTCACTGTATATATGGCACTAAGCTACTGAGAACGTATACTGGCAGCAACATTGCGGTCACTGTATATGTATAGCACTAAGCTACTGAGAGCGTTTACTGGCAGCAACATTGTGGTCTCTGTATATATGGCACTAAGCTACTGAGAGCGTATACTGGCAGCAACATTGTGGTCACTGTATATACGGCACTAAGCTACTGAGAACGTATACTGGCAGCAACATTGCAGTCACTGTATATGTATACCACTAAGCTACTGAGAGCGTATACTGGTAGCAACATTGTGGTCACTGTATATACGGCACTAAGTTACTGAGAGCGTATACTGGCAGCAACATTGTGGTCACTGTATATGTATAGCACTAAGCTACTGAGAGAGTATACGGGCAGCAACATTGTGGTCACTGTATATGTATACCACTAAGCTACTGAGAGCGTATACTGGCAGCAACATTGTGGTCACTGTATATACGGCACTAAGTTACTGAGAGTGTATACTGGCAGCAACATTGTGGTCACTGTATATGTATGGCACTAAGCTACTGAGAACGTATACTGGCATCAACATTGTGGTCACTGTATATATGGCACTAAGCTACTGAGAGCGTATACTGGCAGCAACATTGCGGTCACTGTATATGTATGGCACTAAGCTACTGAGAACGTATACTGGCAGCAACATTGTGGTCACTGTATATATAGCACTAAGTTACTGAGAACGTATACTGGAAGCAACATTGTGGTCACTGTATATATGGCACTAAGCTACTGAGAGCGTATACTGGCAGCAACATTGTGGTCACTGTATATATAGCACTAAGTTACTGAGAACGTATACTGGCAGCAACATTGTGGTCACTGTATATATGGCACTAAGCTACTGAGAGCGTATACTGGCAGCAACATTGCGGTCACTGTATATGTATGGCACTAAGCTACTGAGAACGTATACTGGCAGCAACATTGTGGTCACTGTATATATAGCACTAAGTTACTGAGAACGTATACTGGAAGCAACATTGTGGTCACTGTATATATGGCACTAAGCTACTGAGAGCCTATACTGGCAGCAACATTGTGGTCACTGTATATACGGCACTAAGTTACTGAGAGCGTATACTGGCAGCAACATTGTGGTCACTGTATATATGGCACTAAGCTACTGAGAACGTATACTGGCAGCAACATTGTGGTCACTGTATATATGGCACTAAGCTACTGAGAACGTATACTGGCAGCAACATTGTGGTCACTGTATATATCGCACTAAGCTACTGAGAGCGTATACTGGCAGCAACATTGTGGTCACTGTATATATGGCACTAAGCTACTGAGAGCGTATACTGGCAGCAACATTGCGGTCACTGTATATATGGCACTAAGCTACTGAGAGCGTATACTGGCAGCAACATTGTGGTCACTGTATATATGGCACTAAGCTACTGAGAGCGTATACTGGCAGCAACATTGCGGTCACTGTATATATGGCACTAAGCTACTGAGAACGTATAGTGGCAGCAACATTGTGGTCACTGTATATGTATAGCACTAAGCTACTGAGAGAATATACTGGCAGCAACATTGCGGTCACTGTATATGTATGGCACTAAGCTACTGAGAGCGTATACTGGCAGCAACATTGTGGTCACTGTATATATGGCACTAAGTTACTGAGAGCGTATACTGGCAGCAACATTGTGGTCACTGTATATATGGCACTAAGCTACTGAGAACGTATACTGGCAGCAACATTGCGGTCACTGTATATGTATAGCACTAAGCTACTGAGAGCGTTTACTGGCAGCAACATTGTGGTCACTGTATATACGGCACTAAGTTACTGAGAGCTACACTCTAGTAATAGTGGTTTAGATGTAAACCCAACTGTACCATGTACATGTGACTTCAGGCCACCTACACACTAGTAATAGTGGTTTAGATGTGAACCCAACTGTACCTTGTACATGTGACTTCAGGCCACCTACACTCTAGTAATAGTGGTTTAGATGTGAACCCAACTGTACCATGTACATGTGACTTCAGGCCACCTACACTCTAGTAATAGTGGTTTAGATGTAAACCCAACTGTACCATGTACATGTGACTTCAGGCCACCTACACTCTAGTAATAGTGGTTTAGATGTAAACCCAACTGTACCATGTACATGTGACTTCAGGCCACCTACACTCTAGTAATAGTGGTTTAGATGTAAACCCAACTGTACCATGTACATGTGACTTCAGGCCACCTACACTCTAGTAATAGTGGTTTAGATGTAAACCCAACTGTACCATGTACATGTGACTTCAGGCCACCTACACTCTAGTAATAGTGGTTTAGATGTGAACCCAACTGTACCATGTACATGTGACTTCAGGCCACCTACACTCTAGTAATAGTGGTTTAGATGTGAACCCAACTGTACCATGTACATGTGACTTTAGGCCACCTACACTCTAGTAATAGTGGTTTAGATGTAAACCCAACTGTACCATGTACATGTGACTTCAGGCCACCTACACTCTAGTAATAGTGGTTTAGATGTAAACCCAACTGTACCATGTACATGTGAGTTTAGGCCACCTACACTCTAGTAATAGTGGTTTAGATGTGAACCCAACTGTACCATGTACATGTGACTTCAGGCCACCTACACTCTAGTAATAGTGGTTTAGATGTAAACCCAACTGTACCATGTACATGTGACTTCAGGCCACCTACACTCTAGTAATAGTGGTTTAGATGTGAACCCAACTGTACCTTGTACATGTGACTTCAGGCCACCTACACTCTAGTAATAGTGGTTTAGATGTAAACCCAACTGTACCATGTACATGTGACTTCAGGCCACCTACACTCTAGTAATAGTGGTTTAGATGTAAACCCAACTGTACCATGTACATGTGACTTCAGGCCACCTACACTCTAATAACAGTGGTTTAGATGTAAACCCAAATGTACCATGTACATGTGACTTCAGGCCACCTACACTCTAGTAACAGTGGTTTAGATGTAAACCCAACTGTACCATGTACATGTGACTTCAGGCCACCTACACTCTAGTAATAGTGGTTTAGATGTAAACCCAACTGTACCATGTACATGTGACTTCAGGCCACCTTGCCAAGGAATTTTTAGTTGGCATGTCAGCACATTATGCTCATTTTTTCTCCGATTGTAGGTTTTCATCCAAACCGTTCACAACTGATACTAGTACATGTTTTGCCGTCTATACCCTGACCTTTGATGGCAGTAATTCGGTTAAACCTGTAACCAGCAGGCATGTGCGTTGGTTGAAGAAGCTTGGCAGATGAGAAAGACTGCTTGTGTCATATGGAATTTCCACCCCGTAGAATGTTCACCTCTTGCAGTAAAATGTTCACCCCTGTCTAGGGGTTCAACATAGCCATATCTGACTGTTTTATAGAAACAATTCAGTACAATGCATACACACTATATGTTATGCGTTTTTGTTACGTGATATATTGCAGCTTGATGATCACGCATCATGAAGTGATTCCAAGTATACAAATCCAGATACACAGGGACTAATGCAGGATAACATGTTTGCCCGTCCTGACGGCGACATTCATCATGTGCCCGGAAATTTTACCAGTCCAAATAGTTTGCAATCGACAGGTGCACCACATAAACCTTAACCCTTAGGCACAATATTGCAGTAGCAGCATTAAAAAAACTCTGAACGCGATGACACGGGCAGAGGTGACGGCACCGAACAAGAGACACGGCCAGAGGTATCACTGACGACACAGGCACGGCCACTGGCACAGCCTCCAGTTGGTCCACACCATTGTCTTCCTATTAAACGATGGCAGTCACCATAATTTTTATTTGTTTTGATTAAAAAAATGCGTAATGTCATTTCGACATTTCTTCGATGGTGGCAGCATAGCATAAACAAAAATGCTATATTGCAGTTTCAATTGATAGTGTTACATGCTTTCAATTAACCAGACCCCTCTAGGGAAATAACGAAGCACATGCTTTCAATATATTGGGTGCCAAAACCCCGAACGCTCCCGATTATTTGTATTTGCATACAGAGAATAACGGGCCAGCACGCGAATGCAAAATAAGGAATCTGTAAACTCGGCTAGAAAGATGCCGTCGTAATTTTGGCCGAATTGCATGTTACAAAACAGTTTTAGTGGGCGAAGTTAGCACCATGTTAACAAAGTTAGCACTATGTTAACAAAGTGTAAAATACGGTCATTTTCAAGTACTTTACACCCCGACCACAATTGATTCGTGTGAGTGTCTTTGGAAGGCTTTTTAAAACTAATTAAATAAAATATTTAAATTAATCTAATACAACATTAAACAAGTAATATCCGCCACTGTTGCTGTGATTTATGTGCCCCAAAAACGTGCTGACTACCAAACCACCAGTACATAATAATGTACGTTTTGTTGAATGTTGAGAATGTATGCAACCACTCCTAGATGCTCTGTGATTTGTTTATTGGCAATTCAAACACCGGAAACTTTCCCACAACAGTGCCGACACAAGTCTTTGTAGTGCCAGTTTTTGACTGATACCAGAAATTAACAATGCATGTACACTGTTACATTAAAACAGTATCCATTTGAATATTGCAACAAAGTATACACACACTGCAGGGTGTGTAGAGTATTTCCAGGAACTGCCCTGTGACTGGGGTGCAGCGCCTGTCACATAGCCTGTCGAATATAGCAAGTATAGCATAACGTGGGTCAAACTCATTACACAGTTACCAGTTTGTACCCATCAGTCAAAATTCTTACCCATTTCCGACTGACTCAATCCATGTCCAAATGTTGGGGTGATGTGTCTCTGCAACTGGCCCTCTTGGCTGTCAAAAAATACCTTAATTTATTACCTGTTCAAATGATGGGTTGACACAATTCTTACTCACTCCCAGGGGACACAGCCGTCCAGATAACAGGGTAAAGGGTCACTGCATTAGGCTATGTACACAAAGTAAGATACAGTTGTTATATCATTACATTTATTTGATTCCCTAAAATGTATGAGAGATATAACATGGATAACACTCATTATTGCAACTAGATTGTGTATGTTTAATCTGTAAGGATTTATTAAAAAGAGGTCTTAATAAATTAATATAATTTTATTTTAATCGACAACAAATTTGGGGTGAATTTAAAATAAATAATCATTTAAAAAGTACATCTGAAAAAGGTGTAAATTATTTAGTAAGTAAATAAATCAGTCAAATACAAGAAATAATAGTAAATCCAATAATAAGTAGTAAATAAAAAACAACTGACAGTACAGTGTTAGTGAAAGTCAATCTAGTTGGTAGCTGACAACACTGCCAGAAGCTTATGGTAAAAGTAAAAGATCTTATGCTGTATGAATACACAAATACACTACAAGAGACCAGACACACACACGCATGCATGCAGACACACGTGTGTGCATGCCTCTTGTATATCGGTCTAGCGCATAGTACAAGTCTTAGATGTCAATGTGCTGAGAGCACTGGCTTATAACAGACTGTGTGTCTGTACTGTCTGTATTGTAAACACTGATAGACAACCAGCACTGGCTTAGAACAGACTGTGTGTCTGTACTGTCTGTATTGTAAACACTGATAGACAACCAGCACTGGCTTAGAACAGACTTTGTGTCTGTACTGTCTGTATCGTAAGTACTGATAGACAACCAGCACTGGCTTATAACAGACTGTGTGTCTGTACTGACTGTATTGTAAGCACTGATAGACAACCAGCACTGGCTTAGAACAGACTTTGTATCTGTACTGTCTGTATTGTAAGCACTGATAGACAACCAGCACTGGCTTAGAACAGACTGTGTGTCTGTACTGTCTTTATTGTAAGCACTGATAGACAACCAGCACTGGCTTAGAACAGACTGTGTGTCTGTACTGTCTTTATTGTAAGCACTGATAGACAACCAGCACTGGCTTAGAACAGACTTTGTGTCTGTACTGTCTGTATTGTAAGCACTGATAGACAACCAGCACTGGCTTAGAACAGACTGTGTGTCTGTACTGTCTTTATTGTAAGCACTGATAGACAACCAGCACTGGCTTAGAACAGACTTTGTGTCTGTACTGTCTGTATTGTAAGCACTGATAGACAACCAGCACTGGCTTAGAACAGACTGTGTGTCTGTACTGTCTGTATTGTAAACACTGATAGACAACCAGCACTGGCTTAGAACAGACTTTGTGTCTGTAATGTCTGTATTGTAAGCACTGATAGACAACCAGCACTGGCATATAACAGACTGTGTGTCTGTACCGTCTGTATTGTAAGCACTGATAGACATCAGCACCGGCTGCTTGATGCCACAGTGACATTTCTGATGACATTTCGTAAACCTTCGCACTTTAGCCAATGTGACGTGAGAGGTGGAAGAGTTGAACTGATGTGTTCCACAAACATCTGGTTGAAGCTGGAATGAAAGAGCGACTATGTGGTATGCTAATTGCTATATTTGTATCTCCTCTGTCTACCCTGAACGGTTTACAATGTAGAGAATGCGGTTATGTTTGTTGTTTCTTTTAGATATTTCCAATTTTTTAAACAATATGGATCCATTGGCATTGTTGCTATTTATACTGATTTATAAGTGTTGTTGAGTTTGGATATCTGGCACATCATGTAGTTCAGGTAGCACTATAAGTTTGCCTTTTCTTGTGAAGCTTCACAAAGATGACATGTACAAAATGCATGACCTGCTTACCAAGTGTTAGAATACTACCCCATGAGATATTCACTAGACAAACCAAACACAGTTAATGGCCCTAGGAATCCACATCTCCACACTCTCTGTACACTTTGGCGTTGTTATGGTTTCAAATGAGTTTGGCGCATTTCACGTTTACATATTGGCAAAGTGGTAAACAAATACACACCCTGTGGCATTAAAGTTGAGGCACGTGCCAGTGTTAATAGTTGGGTCCACATTAGACCCTCTTCTACTTGTCAGAGGCTAATGCAACCTGTCTCCAAACCACACTAAAACTAGCCATCTTCCTGACAGCGTTCCTTGTCTGGAGGCTGATATTCACCAGCTCGTATCCAGTGTGCTACATATTGCACCATTGCAATAAAAACTCACACAACCACATAAGAAATATAGCCTTGTGTCTGCCAGCTGTTTTAAATGCACTGATTTTGTCCATTACCAATAGTGAGTCATCAGTGACCAGTCAAAATGTTTTGCCACCGAAATATTGACATTGGAACGTCGATAATCCAGATCCCGATAATTCAGAAATCTTGGCTTCACAAGTTTGAATATACACCGCATTATGTACATGATTTGTTTAGCCAAGACTCGTTAATCCGGATACAAGTATTGAAACCATTGTGTTGAGTTTGACTCAGATTCTAGTGTAAATTCAAACTTCAGAGTACAATCTTTTTTATGTTGGTATTTCAACCTTGTGTCCTAGTTATTTAATTATCTCAGACAATGTAACTGCAGTAGTTTTTTGTTTAATTCAGACCTGCGTCATTGTAAAGATTACCCAATACAATACGGATTCTTGGAATTTTGTTATGAATATAACCATAACCCTTTTTAATACTGATTTGCTTGAAATGTAAAAAAAAACATTTAAAGGGCTATATTCCTGTATAAGCCACACAACTGTATATTTGAATGGCAGATTAATAGCAGTCAAAGACCAAATACGTTTGTTTGAATTTGATGCTAAGCAAATGTCCGACCAAACACCAGGGAGTTTGTTTGAAATATCCTGTGTACGTATATTTTAGACCCTAGTAGATAGCAACACTCGTACACCTACCAATGAACAACATAATATGGTCTATAAGGAATCGCAGATAACAAATATGTATATTTTAGACCCTAGTAGATAGCAACACTCGTACACCTACCAATGAACAACATAATATGGTCTATAAGGAATCGCAGATAACAAATATGTATATTTTAGACCCTAGTAGATAGCAACACTCGTACACCTACCAATGAACAACATAATATGGTCTATAAGGAATCGCAGATAACAAATATGTATATTTTAGACCCTAGTAGATAGCAACACTCGTACACCTACCAATGAACAACATAATATGGTTTATAAGGAATCGCAGATAACAAATATGTATATTTTAGACCCTAGTAGATAGCAACACTCGTACACCTACCAATGAACAACATAATATGGTTTATAAGGAATCGCAGATAACAAATATGTATATTTTAGACCCTGGTAGATAGCAACACTCGTACACCTACCAATGAACAACATAATATGGTTTATAAGGAATCGCAGATAACAAATATGTATATTTTAGACCCTAGTAGATAGCAACACTCGTACACCTACCAATGAACAACATAATATGGTTTATAAGGAATCGCAGATAACAAATATGTATATTTTAGACCCTAGTAGATAGCAACACTCGTGAACAACCCCATGTATGACCCTAGTATAGCAACACTCGTACACCTACCAATGGGTCTATAAGGAATCGCAGATAACAAATATGTATATTTTAGACCCTAGTAGATAGCAACACTCGTACACCTACCAATGAACAACATAATATGGTTTATAAGGAATCGCAGATAACAAATATGTATATTTTAGACCCTAGTAGATAGCAACACTCGTACACCTACCAATGAACAACATAATATGGTTTATAAGGAATCGCAGATAACAAATATGTATATTTTAGACCCTAGTAGATAGCAACACTCGTACACCTACCAATGAACAACATAATATGGTTTATAAGGAATCGCAGATAACAAATATGTATATTTTAGACCCTAGTAGATAGCAACACTCGTACACCTACCAATGAACAACATAATATGGTTTATAAGGAATCGCAGATAACAAATATGTATATTTTAGACCCTAGTAGATAGCAACACTCGTACACCTACCAATGAACAACATAATATGGTTTATAAGGAATCGCAGATAACAAATATGTATATTTTAGACCCTAGTAGATAGCAACACTCGTACACCTACCAATGAACAACATAATATGGTTTATAAGGAATCGCAGATAACAAATATGTATATTTTAGACCCTAGTAGATAGCAACACTCGTACACCTACCAATGAACAACATAATATGGTCTATAAGGAATCGCAGATAACAAATATGTATATTTTAGACCCTAGTAGATAGCAACACTCGTACACCTACCAATGAACAACATAATATGGTTTATAAGGAATCGCAGATAACAAATATGTATATTTTAGACCCTAGTAGATAGCAACACTCGTACACCTACCAATGAACAACATAATATGGTTTATAAGGAATCGCAGATAACAAATATGTATATTTTAGACCCTAGTAGATAGCAACACTCGTACACCTACCAATGAACAACATAATATGGTTTATAAGGAATCGCAGATAACAAATATGTATATTTTAGACCCTGGTAGATAGCAACACTCGTACACCTACCAATGAACAACATAATATGGTTTATAAGGAATCGCAGATAACAAATATGTATATTTTAGACCCTAGTAGATAGCAACACTCGTACACCTACCAATGAACAACATAATATGGTTTATAAGGAATCTCAGATAAAAAATATGTATTTTATTCCAGAAAACATGTCATGTCAGCAATGCATGCAAATATGAATGATGAATGAGCTACCAGTATTATGGTACAGGTAGAGAATCAGTGGATGAATGAGCTACCAGTATTATAGGACAGGTAGAGAATCAGTGGATGAATGAGCTACCAGTATTATAGGACAGGTAGAGAATCAGTGGATGAATGAGCTACCTGTATTATAGTACAGGTAGAGAATCGGTGGATGAATGAGCTACCTGTATTATAGTACCGGTAGAGAATCAGTGGATGAATGAGCTACCAGTATTATACTATTTATAGTACAAGTAGAGAATCAGTGGATGAATGAGCTACCAGTATTATAGGACAGGTAGAGAATCAGTGGATGAATGAGCTACCAGTATTATAGGACAGGTAGAGAATCAGTGGATGAATGAGCTACCTGTATTATAGTACAGGTAGAGAATCGGTGGATGAATGAGCTACCTGTATTATAGTACAGGTAGAGAATCAGTGGATGAATGAGCTACCAGTATTATACTATTTATAGTACAAGTAGAGAATCAGTGGATGAATGAGCTACCAGTATTATAGGACAGGTAGAGAATCAGTGGATGAATGAGCTACCAGTATTATAGGACAGGTAGAGAATCAGTGGATGAATGAGCTACCTGTATTATAGTACAGGTAGAGAATCGGTGGATGAATGAGCTACCTGTATTATAGTACAGGTAGAGAATCAGTGGATGAATGAGCTACCAGTATTATACTATTTATAGTACAAGTAGAGAATCAGTGGATGAATGAGCTACCAGTATTATAGTACAGGTAGAGAATCGGTGGATGAATGAGCTATCAGTATTATAGTACAGGTAGAGAATCAGTGGATGAATGAGCTACCAGTATTATAGTACAGGTAGAGAATCAGTGGATGAATGAGCTACCAGTATTATAGGACAGGTAGAGAATCAGTGGATGAATGAGCTACCAGTATTATAGGACAGGTAGAGAATCAGTGGATGAATGAGCTACCAGTATTATAGTACAGGTAGAGAATCAGTGGATGAATGAGCTACCAGTATTATAGTACAGGTAGAGAATCAGTGGATGAATGAGCTACCAGTATTATGGTACAGGTAGAGAATCAGTGGATGAATGAGCTACCAGTATTATAGGACAGGTAGAGAATCAGTGGATGAATGAGCTACCAGTATTATAGGACAGGTAGAGAATCAGTGGATGAATGAGCTACCTGTATTATAGTACAGGTAGAGAATCAGTGGATGAATGAGCTACCTGTATTATAGTACAGGTAGAGAATCGGTGGATGAATGAGCTACCAGTATTATACTATTTATAGTACAAGTAGAGAATCAGTGGATGAATGAGCTACCAGTATTATAGTACAGGTAGAGAATCGGTGGATGAATGAGCTACCAGTATTATAGTACAGGTAGAGAATCAGTGGATGAATGAGCTACCAGTATTATAGTACAGGTAGAGAATCTGTGGATGAATGAGCTACCAGTATTATAGTACAGGTAGAGAATCAGTGGATGAGTGAGCTACCAGTATTATAGTACAGGTAGAGAATCTGTGGATGAGTGAGCTACCAGTATTATAGTACATGTAGAGAATCAGTGGATGAATGAGCTACCAGTATTATAGTACAGGTAGAGAATCAGTGGATGAGTGAGCTACCAGTATTATAGTACAGGTAGAGAATCTGTGGATGAGTGAGCTACCAGTATTATAGTACATGTAGAGAATCTGTGGATGAATGAGCTACCAGTATTATAGTACAGGTAGAGAATCAGTGGATGAATGAGCTACCAGTATTATAGTACAGGTAGAGAATCAGTGGATGAATGAGCTACCAGTATTATAGTACAGGTAGAGAATCGGTGGATGAATGAGCTACCAGTATTATAGTACAGGTAGAGAATCAGTGGATGAATGAGCTACCAGTATTATAGTACAGGTAGAGAATATGTGGATGAATGAGCTACCAGTATTATAGTACAGGTAGAGAATCAGTGGATGAGTGAGCTACCAGTATTATAGTACAGGTAGAGAATCGGTGGATGAATGAGCTACCAGTATTATAGTACAGGTAGAGAATATGTGGATGAATGAGCTACCAGTATTATAGTACAGGTAGAGAATCAGTGGATGAGTGAGCTACCAGTATTATAGTACAGGTAGAGAATCAGTGGATGAATGAGCTACCAGTATTATAGTACATGTAGAGAATCGGTGGATGAATGAGCTACCAGTATTATAGTACATGTAGAGAATCGGTGGATGAATGAGCTACCAGTATTATAGTACTAGAGAATTGGATGATGAGCTACCAGGTACAGGTAGAATCGGTGGATGAATGAGCTACCAGTATTATAGTACAGGTAGAGAATCAGTGGATGAATGAGCTACCAGTATTATAGTACAGGTAGAGAATCAGTGGATGAATGAGCTACCAGTATTATAGTACAGGTAGAGAATCTGTGGATGAATGAGCTACCAGTATTATAGTACAGGTAGAGAATCAGTGGATGAATGAGCTACCAGTATTATAGTACAGGTAGAGAATCAGTGGATGAGTGAGCTACCAGTATTATAGTACAGGTAGAGAATCAGTGTATGAATGAGCTACCAGTATTATAGTACATGTAGAGAATCGGTGGATGAATGAGCTACCAGTATTATAGTACAGGTAGCGAATCGGTGGATGAATGAGCTACCAGTATTATAGTACAGGTAGAAAATCTGTGGATGAATGAGCTACCAGTATTATAGTACAGGTAGAGAATCGGTGGATGAATGAGCTACCAGTATTATAGTAGAGGTAGAGAATCGGTGGATGAATGAGCTACCAGTATTATAGTAGAGGTAGAGAATTAGTGGATGAATGAGCTACCAGTATTATAGTACAGGATGAATGAGCTACCTGTATTATAGTACAGGATGAATGAGCTACAAGTATTACAGTACAGGTAGAGAATCAGTGGATGAATGAGCTACCAGTATTATAGTACAGGATGAATGAGCTACCAGTATTATAGTACAGGATGAATGAGCTACCAGTATTATAGTACAGGTAGAGAATCGGTGGATGAATGAGCTACCAGTATTATAGTACAGGTAGAGAATCGGTGGATGAATGAGCTACCAGTATTATAGTACAGGTAGAGAATCAGTGGATGAATGAGCTACCAGTATTATAGTACAGGTAGAGAATCAGTGGATGAGTGAGCTACCAGTATTATAGTACAGGTAGAGAATCAGTGAGCTACCAGTATTATAGACAGGTAGAGAATCTATGAATGAGCTACCAGTATTATAGTACAGGTAGAGAATCAGTGGATGAATGAGCTACCAGTATTATAGTACAGGTAGAGAATCAGTGGATGAATGAGCTACCAGTATTATAGTACAGGTAGAGAATCAGTGGATGAATGAGCTACCAGTATTATAGTACAGGTAGAAAAGCAGCTGTTGAAGTGAACTGGTAATTTAGAAGTGTTTCTCTGAGATATCTCAAGGTCTCCCTGGGGGTTTTCAGTTCTGTTAGACACAGGCACCTAGCTGGTGGTGCCATCTGCTGGGAGAACAACTCACTACATTACACTGGTCTGCCCAGCAGCACTTGATCATGACATGATGTTATCAATGTGATCATTTAATGAGCAGTATTTAGTTATCATTATGGTTCAGCTTCCGGTGCAATGACTGATGTGGACCAATTTACATGGCTCTCACTTTCAAACATGCCTGCTAGTGTACAACATATATTTATACCCAGATATTTATCTTTTGTGAATATTTTGTTATAAGTAATTCAGTCTGATCTAACAGTTGTTGTACGTGTCCAGTATTAAAGTCATCAATAGATGGGTGAAACTGCTAGGAGCCGCGGAGAGTAAGCACAACTAAAAATAGTCAGCTTGCTTCAGGGCTACAACTATTTTATTGGGAGCAGAAAAACTTGTTTTCCCATACCCATATCACCTGGAACTTCAAAGGGTGTGTCTATACTAAAGGTAAAAAATGTTTTGATACATTTTTTTGCAAGGTTAAGCCTTTTTATAAGTCTGTATAAAATAATGCTGTAGTGTATCGAGATTGAACTTGCCGAACCTAGACAAGATGTCCAGGTGTTGTGTTTGTGGGCAGGATCACTGTCACACAGCCCCAGGGGGAGATGTACCTACTGTTTGTTGGGGGTCATTCACCCCACCCCACCCCTCAAGGACATGTTTTTTTCTCTGTTCTTCCCTGAGATTCCTCAGACAGTCCCTACCAGCCAACATAAGGCATTCACAGCTGTTGTTCCTGTAATATGCAATTAAGTGCAATGTTACCCTGCCCTGTGAGGGGTGTTTGTGTAGGAGCCCCTGTGAGGGGTGTTTGTACAGTTGCCCCCACCCCCTGGTGGATGTCGAGGTAACAGCTGTCTTCTGAATGCTTGGCTGTTCTACCTGTGGTCATGTGATCATATTTGACATCACAATTCCACATCAGTGGAAAATTTTCTGGAAAAGTTTTATGAGAAGAATGGATTATTTGAAACAGCCAAGATGGTTTGTTTGCCTATGATAAGAGAAATGGTCAAAATGTTCCTGTTGGTTATTGAAGCATTTACAGTTAATTCAAGAGTTTATAAATTGCATTTATTGCCAGCGCTGTCATTATCTTGTCAAACATTTATGAACCAAAGCCTGTGTTTGAAAGTTTTGGATTATTAGAAATAGACAATGCAAAATCAAACTAAGCGAATATGTTAAAAAGTCAAAGTGATATTTTGTGTTCTTTGTGTGTTTTTTTGTAAATGTTCAGCTGAGGGAGAATATTGATTGTGACATTGTAACTTGAAAGGGCTGGGTGAATCACTTTCCCAGGTTTCTATGGGGTGTCTTCTGGTTGCCCACATATTGCTCTCCAGCCAGGGATGCCAGGCTGTTGATCCCCTCACCTGGGGAATAATCCTGCCACCTCTCACAGGGACCTGTTTACACCATCCAACCACTGTAAACAGAGTTTTGGCAGCACCCCTCCCAGCTTTGAGACTCTCCCTGGAGAACTCCCAGCATCTGGGAAGAGAAGGGAGCTGGGCGAATGGGAAGGCACGTCCCAACCCAGATACCTGGCCAGGGATTGGCTGAGGCCCAGAGGTTGTGGATGTGATAAAGCCAGGTGCAGTCAGACCCAGCTCCTGTTGGCCCTTGGTGTATGGAAGCAGGGCTGTGTGGAGCCAACGGAGCAACTCCACCCTTGTGATTGCCTCCACGGCAGGATACATGTCCACTGGGCACTGTCAGTGTCCACTCAGATGGACAGGACACCGTTGCCATGGGAACAAGAACTGGACATGAGGACATGATGTGAAGGATGCCCACACATGGTCGGAGAGTTACCAGCAGCAGCAGCTTCTACATCTTAACTTATTACTATTATTATTATTATTAATTTATTCTCACCAACAATGCTCTATTGAGTTATTTATTTATTTATTATTATTTATTTGTTAATTTATTATCTGTTTGTTTTTCCACCCTACTTGGATTTGTTGTTCCACTGCCGACAGTCGAGTGAAGCCGAATGTTTGAAGTTAACTTATTTCACTATTACTTTATTCGTGAGTGACTGATTCGACCAGGAGTTAGAGTGACTGATTCGACCAGGAGTTAGAGTGACTGATTCAACCAGGAGTTAGAGTGACTATTGTTGCAAGATTCTGTCGAATGGAGCATGAACTCTGTGGATGTTAATGAACGTCGTTAAGAACGCACCGATGACTGTGAAAGTGCGCAAGAGGAAGTTGGCGGAGATTGCCACCGATGAAGAGCCACCTAGTGGTGAGTACCTGAACTACTCGTTAGCCCTACTCTGTCACAAACTGATTCCCATTAATGCTCTCAGTCCTGATGACCACAGTCACTATCTGCTGTGATGTGGCTTCAGAGGCTGGTTTGTATCAGCATCAGTACCCTCAGTAGGAAGATCCCCTGCCCTTTGCCAGTCTTAGGGCTGGTGCAAATTGCATCTAGTAGGGTGCATTTCCTTCCTTTCAGATGAGGGATGTATAGGAACAGTGATTGCGTAAGAGGAATGGTGGATACGCCTGCTGTCGTCGCGATACAGATGCCGTGGCAGCACCGTTGCACGGACCCAGCTCATGACAAAAATCTCATTCATGGGGTCAATTTCCGCTCTGTTTCTGAGCACTTGTAGTAGAAGCTTATCGAGTGAAGGAACCAAGCTGTTGATAGTGGTCTTATGTCAGATAGCCCGGTCAGGATGGCAGCGGTGTGTAGCGGTGCTGGTGTGGTGCTGGTGCGGTGCTGGTGCTTTAGCGGTGCTGGTGCGGTGCTGTAGCGGTGTTTTAGAGGTGCTATAGCAGTGCTGTACCAGTGTTGTAGAGGTGCTATAGCAGTGCTGTAGCAGTGCTGTAGCAGTGTTGTAAAGGTGCTGTAGCGATGCTTTACAGGTGCTGTGGCGGTGTTATAGAGGTGCTGTGGCGGTGCTTTAAAGGTGCTGTGGCAGTGTTATAGAGGTGCTGTGGCGGTGCTTTAAAGGTGCTGTGGCGGTGTTATAGAGGTGCTGTAGCGGTGTTTTAGAGGTGATGTGGTGGTGCTGTAGCGGTGCTGGTGTGTATCTAATGTAATGTTCAGCCTCTCATTGTTGCTTACATAATTGGACACTGACGATCTTTGTGCTGAGAAAAGAAACGATGATATCAGTTTGCGATCCGTGCATTGAGATTTCAAAACAAGTAGTAGTTGTTGAGTTGTCAATTGTATATAACTGGCCATCAGAGTGTACTGAGGTGGGGTGACAGACAGTACCTTCTGTCACAGCAGGGTGACAGACTGGGGTGATTGCTACACAGTAAGGCCCTGATAACCCCCACCCCATGGCACGTGGCACGTGGCACCACTCCTATGCAAGCAGGAAACTGTGGAATCAAAGACAGACAAGTGTTATCACAATGACTCCACTGGCAGGGATTGGGGCCAATTATGATAGGCCACAATATTGTACCTAATGTGGCAGCACACTCCTCATGTACAGATTAAACCCTGATTATTTACACTGCTCAAGGCTGTGAGTTTGTTTACATGTTTCCCCAGCTTGATTAGGGTGGTTGCCAAGTGGGGTGTTGTTATCACCACAACTGTGTTTTTTCTTGTGCAAGAATTCCAACTTGCCTGAGAATTGAAACTGGCAGAGATGGTTATCTGAAGCAGATGAAGCCCAAGGGCCACAGCAATAGGGAGTGATTATTTAGCTTTTTTATCAGCCAGTCTAAAGGGGTTAATGCCCTATCTCTTACTCACAGTGTGATTAGATTATTCCAATGAACTGTGCCTTAGCACTTAGCAACAAGTTGCTAATTTTACCTTTAGTAGAGATATCTTTGAAGTATACAGTTGAACCTTGCTATTAAGGTCAGCGTCAGGACTGGGCAAGAGTTCCCTGGATAGCGAGGTGACTGTATTAGTACGACTAACTTCCTATCTTTTACTGTTACCAAATTAATTTGGGACTGTCCTAGGGGGGCCTTAATTGTGAGGTGGCTGTATTACTGAGATGGCCGTAAAGTGAGGTTCCTCTGTATTTATAAGTGTTAGACTCTGTAAATAAAATGCTGTTTTTCTTTGTAAAACATTTACTAATTTACATACTAAAATGTTTTTAAAAATATTCAGCTACATAAGCCAAATGGGTAGCTTACTGGACTCTAATGTAAATAAGTCGTAATGACTTGTTGGATTATACTTTGTGGACACTATGTTTATCATAATTAACAGTGTCACTTTATCAATTGTGTTGTACCTTGTTTAAAATACAAATCACTATTGGTGCCTTTAGCTGAACAAATGTAATCAGTCATAACTACTGTTTTGGTCTGATGACTCTGATTATAAAACAGAAGTATTGGACAATGAGGAAGTATGTAAGTTTTTGCTGCGGTAATGTCAGCAGTATCTTTTGATTGGTTATCTGCATGTCTGAGTCCCGGTGAAATGGTTTGTGTGTTTCTCAGATTGTGTACATAAAGCAGGAGCTGAGCCATTCGTCAGTGGTCTGACATGGATGAGCCACTCCTAGCCCTCGTAGTGTTCCCTGCTTTTTACATACACAGTTGCCCTTTAGAAGCTGTCTTTGCACCCAGTCAAGTTTGTAGAGTTCTTTTTATCTTTTTGAGTTCCTTGTTTGAGTGTTCCTCTCTTCCTTCCTCATTTTCTTGTTGCACCTAATTGTTATGTGATGGAGTCATTATATGATGAATCATCTGTAGTTTCTTCTTCATTGTATTCTAAAGGAGAGTTGGCAGATGGTCCACACTGTCTGGTAAAATAAGTTTATTACCATCCAAAAACAGCAAAAGAAACATGAAAAATGTAGTCATAGTTTTGTTAATAAATGAACACAATTTCATTATCCTTTGCCTTATGGGTATTGGACAGTTTTGCCACAGTTGTTTCAATGTTTGTAGAGTTTCCACAAGTTTGTGCAATGTTTGCTAACATTTTTGGTACAATATATAGTAAAATCACACTTTGATTCATTTTTAATAACCAACCTTGCAAAACAATATTTTGCTGGTAAAACGTAAACTTGTTCTAAGTAGTATGTGACTCGATATGTTTAATTAGTTTCAGAGCTCATGGTCCAGAAATGAACATAATTCAGTAGATTTCATCATAATACTTGCATGCTATTTGTGAGACATTGCCTATATATATCTCAGATGCTGTAACAAATACACCCTGTTCTGTTGAGGGTGTTTTCACCAGAACTGAAAGACTTGCCAATACTACCCTATGTAGATGTCTGGTGATCACCAAGGATTGTTAGATGTTTGTCTACTCATTACCCACATCTCAGCACTGGGTGTTTGTAAGAACATACCAAGAACTTTTTGTGGAATTAGTACCAAGTGATACAGATGGACTGCGCAATGCACACAACCAGACAGAGCCTCCTCACGTTCTTTGTATATGCACAACACTTGTTTTGAGATTATTCTCCCGCGGCAGTGTTGTAACATTGCGTTATCTCAGCATTGTTGAATGTCGGTGATGAGTGTATATATATATGTAAGGAGTCAGCGAAACAGGTCTACTTCACAAGAGGTACATTAATTATCCTTCTTTTTCAGCTGCTTTCTTTTCTTCTTCTTGCTGTTCTAATAATCACCTGTTGGCCATCGTTCACCTTTGTCCTGACTGTCTTGCTTGGGCATCCCTTGTTGTGGCAGTAATGGGCATTCTTCATGTGGTCCTAGTAATAACAGATGCACCTGTGGTGTTCTCCTACTTCGTAGCGCTCTCTTTAGCATCCAGTTCATTCTCTGGCCTCCTTTGCTTCCTTCACATAGATGGGTAGTTGGGAAGTTAGTTATGTTTAGTGGGTTTCGTTGAACCGTAATGATCGTATCTTGTTATAATCACTCTGGTTGTATCCTGTGGTGTAACTGTGGATGTTTTCATCTCTTCAGCTGGTGACAACAGGCTACATGTGAACTCACTGATGCCAGGGCTCACGTTGTACAGCGCATTGGCAGAAAAACTGCTTTTCAGCGAGCTGTATGTACTAGACTGTGTTAGATGATGTGAACACATGGAGAGGGGAGAGAGAGGAGGGAAGAGAGGGGAGAGAGGGGAGGGAGAGAGGGGAGGGGAGGGAGAGAGGAGGGGAGAGAAGGGAGGGGAGAGAGGAGAGGGGTGAGAGAGGAGAAAGGGGAGGGGTTAGAGGGGTGAGAGAGGATGGGAAAGAGGGGAGAGGAGGGAGGGGAGAGAGGAGAAAGGGAGGGGTGAGAGAGGTGGGGGAAAAGGGGAGAGAGGGGAGGGGAGGGGAGAGAGGGGAGGGAGGGGAGAGAGGGGAGAGAGGAGAGGGATGAGAGAGGAGAAAGGGGATGGGAGAGAGGGGGGAAAGAGGGGAGAGAGGGGAGGGGTGAGAGAGGAGAAAGGAAAGGGGTGAGAGGGGAGGGTAGGTAGAGAGAGGCCAGAAGAGAGGGGTATAGGGCAGCTGTGGCAGCTGTCAGTGTGTGATGTAGCCTGTCAGTCTCTGGTCCACCCTTGTGGCAGGGGTAGAGGTCATAAAATACCTGTGTGGGTGAGAGTTTCTGTTAACCAACATGTGGGCCAGTTGTGGGCAGTGCTAATGGCACCCTCAAGGGTGATGTACATGGGTAGGCTGTCTCCCTAGTTGTTGGTCTGCCTGTGCCCTTGGAATGCATGGATAACCCAATCAAGGTACTGCCATTTCTCCCAACAACCCCTCCTGACTCTTGCCAGACATGTCGTTCCTGGTCACTCCCCCCCTGTCTATCAGTTATTGGCAGATGTTTTTCTTCTTCATTTATTTACTATTAAGGAAATATTTCTTAATGTATTTCTTTACTACTAAATAAATGTAGGTGTAATAATGTAGGCCGTGACCCAGGCGTAGACTGTACCGTTAGATAAATCAACTGATCAATTATTACTTATAAAATATTGTTTTTACTACAAAACAAAATAGAGAAAATAGTCCGTTTAGTTGGTGGAATATGTGTGGTCAGCCCCACACACTGTATCACCAAAGGTGTTTATTAGACAGGCCCAGAGAGAATCCCTGCCAAAGCCTGTCTGGCCAAGTTGAGCAAACACAACACCATCAATGAACACTTGATAGAGCCCACATGTTGGCTGGCTGCTATCTCTTCAGGTATGAATCCAACAACAACCATGGATGAGAGCAGTTAATTGATAGCTTACATGTGCTGCAGCTATCCAGGCAGGAAGAGATTCAGGAAGTCAGGTTAAATCAAATGTCACTAGCAGCAAAAACTAGTCGTTTCCAGGCTGTCATTAGGAAGGAAATGCATGCTGGTACAAACTTGATTTACCATGTGTGAGGTGGTGGTCCTCATGTGCTTATTTAATGCTTGGATTAACACATTGGGTGGAAGCAGTTTATAGAGTAGGTTATAGGGAACATCAACATAGAGTAGGTTATAGGGAGCATCAACATAGAGTAGGTTATAGGAGCATCAACATAGAGTAGGTTTTAGGGAGCATCAACATAGAGTAGGTTATAGGGAGCATCAACATAGAGTAGGTTATAGGGAGCATCAACATAGAGTAGGTTATAGGGAACATCAACATAGAGTAGGTTATAGGGAGCATCAACATAAAGTAGGTTTTAGGGAGCATCAACATAGAGTAGGTTATAGGGAGCATCAACATAGAGTAGGTTATAGGGAACATCAACATAGAGTAGGTTATAGGGAGCATCAACATAGAGTAGGTTATAGGGAACATCAACATAGAGTAGGTTATAGGGAGCATCAACATAGAGTAGGTTATAGGGAGGATCAACATAGATTAGGTTATAGGGAGCATCAACATAGAGTAGGTTATAGGGAGCTTCAACAAATAATGAAATAAATTAGTGTACACAAATTAAAGGTGCGATGTCCCTCCCTCTTTTATTAACATTTATATTTGATTCTTAATATTAGAACAAATGTGTTGTTTTTCTCCTACCCTGCAAATTGCATTTAATAAGCCCAAAAAATGTGAATGTTGCGTCCCTGAAATGTTAAAATTGTAAAAAAAACATTCAGTTTGTAAACAGCTGTTATTTGAACTTCTTGTTTTGAAGTTGGCTCATTCCCGCTCACTGAACCAAATCAAGTCTAAGTGCTACTGATTCAGTAAACTTCCTTCTAATAAATGCATAATGGCGCAGACAACCTCCGTTAATGGAAATATACCATAAGCTATAAAGTAATTTAAAAGAACATGTTATTGCCACAAACAGGATGCAGTAGGTGGCTGCAGAGTGGCACTATTAGAATAAATCAAACCACTGCTGGCTGACTTCTTGTGTAAATAGAAAAATAAATGTTGGCAATGTCTTGAAGGGCAACTGAGACAAATGAGGAGGGGGTGGACAGCTGGGGTTGATGGTCCTCTAAATGGGGCTAATAGTGCTCTCTTCCTGAGACAAGGGGTAGTAGTTGATGGGGAGGCTTCAAACTGGAAATCAGTTTTGAGTGGGGTACCACATGGATCAGTACTGGGACCTATATTATTCTTAATATATATCAACGATTTGGACGATGATATAACAAGCAAGGTTTTGAAATTTGCAGACGATACAAAAGTGTTTAGAAGGATTAAACGTGATGGAGATAGACAGCATTTACAAGATGATCTTGACAGGTTGATCAAATGGTCTGAAAAGTGGCTAATGTTGTTAAGTTTTTGGGGAAATGTAAATGCCTCCACACAGGACATGGGAACCAACATGTACAATATATAATGGAGGGGGGTACTGTACTAAGTACTACTGTAAAAGAAAAGAACTTAGGGTTAACCATTAGAGCTGATATGAAGGTTTCAGAGCAGTGCGGAATTGCAGCTACAAAGGGAAAAGAAATCCTTGGATTGATTAGCGGAAATACATCATACAAGGAAAAAGAAAATAATACCATTGTACAAAACAATTATAATTATAATAGTGAGGCCTCATTTAGAATATTGTATGCAAACGTGGAGGCCATACCGCAAGAAGGACATAGATATGCTAGAAAGAGTACAGAGGAGAGCGACAAATATTATGCCAAAACTGAGGGATCTTAGTTACAAAATATTACGCCTAAAAGAATGTGGTTTAATAACACTAGAGACCAGGAGATTGAGAGGAGATCAGATAGAAGTGTTTAAAATATTGAATGGTTATGAAAATATTGATAGAAATATTTTGTTTTTTCAGTTAAGAAAGATAGAAGGACTAGAGGACATGAAGTTACATTAGTAAAGGAGCAGTGTAGATTAGATATAAGAAAGTTCTCATTTTCATAAAAGACTGTAAATGAATGGAACATATTATCTGCTGATTGTGCTAGTAGCATGAATATGTTTTAAAAAAAAATCGACACATCTCAGAAAGGCGGGATACACATAGATAAAAAGGGTTGGACTCTAATAAGCCAAAGGGCTTCTTTGTCCACCTGGCATCTAGAGTTAATTCTCTGGGTGGCAATCTTGTTAAATCTTGTACCAAGGTCACCCTGAATCAGGGACAAATGTAGGATAATATTTTTGACTGTCATATCAGCACCATGCATCATGTGCCCGGAAATTTTACTGGTCCAAATGACGGGTTGACACAATCTGTGGTGTGGCGCCTGTCACACAGCCCATGGTATATAAAGGGCTAGTTCAGGTCATTACATAGTTGACAGGTTTGTAGAGGTCAGTCCAAATTCATACCTGCTGCCAGCCGACTCAGCCTGTCCAAATGACAGGGTGACTGGTCTCTGCATTAGTTTATGCCCTGACTGGGCAGCTCTGGCAAACTAAACTGACTAAACTGTATTAAAGGCGAGGCTTCTGGGTTGGTTTTGATGGAGCTAGGATTGTTGGTTCTTAGTCAGGGATGATGTCGCAAGTGGCGTTGTGCTCCCAGGAAGACATCAGGGAAGATGTCCCAACTGGCGTTGTGCTCCCGGGAAGACATCACGGAAGATGTCCCAACTGGTGTTATGATTCCTGGAAAGACATCAGGGAAGATGTCCCAACTGGCGTTGTGCTAACGGGAAGACATCAGGGAAGATGTCCCAACTGGTGTTATGATTCCTGGAAAGACATCAGGGAAGATGTCCCAACTGGCATTGTGCTAACGGGAAGACATCAGGGAAGATGTCCCAACTGGTGTTATGATTCCTGGAAAGACATCAGGGAAGATGTCCCAACTGGCGTTGTGCTAACGGGAAGACATTATGGAAGATGTCCCAACTGGTGTTATGATTCCTGGGAAGACATCCATACATTCGGGAGGCTACATTACTGAGTACATTTATTCCACTTCTGCTGCAGACAAAACTGACACATGTCCTAGTCTTACAGCTCCAGCAACAACTGATATCCAGGTTCTGTTGTCAGCAGTGAGCTGTTTGCAAGGTCCAGACTTTTGGTGCCAGGAACTTGTGATGAATAGCTTGTTGTAACTGCAGTGCCTGCATGCTTGACAGTGATTCAGTGATACTGCACCTCATTACTGCCTGCTGGGGACAAGAAGGGGGCCAGACTCAGGTAAATCATATCATGCACCATCGCAGAACATCCATGCAGATTTATGGAGCATGCCTGTAGCTTGCCACATCCTTGCGCAGGACAGGTCATTCCAGAAGTCATTATCCCAACGACCTAGTAATAAATATGACACTGTGCGAGATGTCCAGACTGCAAGCTACTGGAAGAGGAGACTGCAAGCTACTGGAAGAGGAGACTGCAAGCTACTGGAAGGGGGGACGGCAAGCTACTGGAAGAGGAGACTGCAAGCTACTGGAAGAGGAGACTGCAAGCTACTGGAAGAGGAGACTGCAAGCTACTGGAAGGGGAGACTGCAAGCTACTGGAAGAGGAGACTGCAAGCTACTGGAAGGGGAGACTGCAAGCTACTGGAAGGGGAGACGGCAAGCTACTGGAAGAGGAGACTGCAAGCTACTCGAAGAGGAGACTGCAAGCTACTGGAAGAGGAGACTTTAAACTACTGGAAGGGGAGACTGCAAGCTACTGGAAGAGGAGACTGCAAGCTACTGGAAGAGGAGACTGCAAGCTACTGGAAGAGGAGACTGCAAGCTACTGGAAGAGGAGACGGCAAGCTACTGGAAGAGGAGACGGCAAGCTACTGGAAGAGGAGACTGCAAGCTACTGGAAGAGGAGACTGCAAGCTACTGGAAGAGGAGACGGCAAGCTACTGGAAGAGGAACACACGGTTTTATTTTACTGTGTTGGCCATGTGAAAGAAATGTTGTGTTTGGTGTAAGCAATGGAACCTGCTCAGTTGCTAGTTGGAGTAAAAATGAGCTGAAGTATTGACTGCTTCATGAGATGAACAGCTAGATGAGGTGATGGGTACATCTGGAGACTGCAAACAGTGCAAGAAAGTATTAACTGAAGCTGACTTCACCCTAGGTAGATGGCTGATTCTACAGGAATAGTCACACATATACAAGCACCTGGATGGTATAAAAACACATGCCTGTGACCGAATGTGTTCGTGGCTTCCTGATCAGTAACGACTTGCTTCTACTGTCGATAAAAAGTCTTTCCCACCAGAGTTCCGCCCTTGGTGTATCACCGCCAGCTCTTGTCCTTTTTTTCAGATGAGATAGTTGTAAACTGGGTGAAAGTTTGGGAGAAACCAAGGGGCTGGCGCCAGCTGTAGGCATCACCTTGGTGCACTTGGAGCAGGCAATCTACCCTAGTGTTGCTTCCAGGGTGTGTACAGTGGTGCTTGTTTCTCTGCATAATTACTCAAGTAGTGTTCTATTGCCATGACAAAAAGTGTTCTGTTCCAGAGGTTTTACTGTTCAAAATGGATACATTGATCAGCTAGATATGGTTGATTTGCAACTGCAAGGGGACATCAGAGAGAAGATTAACAGTGGCCATTTGATGTCTTCATTGTCTCATTCTTGTCTAGTGGTGGTAATGGTGGTAATGGTGGTAATGGTGGTAGTGGTGGTTGTAGTTGTGGTGGTGGTGGTTGTAGTTGTGGTGGTGGTTGTGGTGGAGGTGGTTGTGGTGGTAGTGGTGGTAGTGGTGGTAGTGGTGGTAGTGGTGGTTGTAGTTGTGGTGGTGGTGGTTGTAGTTGTGGTGGTGGTTGTGGTGGAGGTGGTTGTGGTGGTAGTGGTGGTAATGGTGGTAATGGTGGTAGTGGTGGTTGTAGTTGTGGTGGTGGTGGTTGTAGTTGTGGTGGTGGTTGTGGTGGAGGTGGTTGTGGTGGTAGTGGTGGTAGTGGTGGTTGTGGTGGTAGTGGTGGTTGTGGTTGTGGTGGTGGTGGTTGTAGTTGTGGTGGTGGTTGTGGTGGTGGAGGTCGTAGTGGTAGTTGTAGTGGTGGTAGTGGTGGTTGTGGTGGTGGTAGTTGTGGTGGTGGTTGTGGTGGTGGTGGTAGTGGTGGTTGTGGTAGTGGTGGTAGTGGTGGTAGTGGTGGTTGTAGTTATGGTGGTAGTGGTGGTTGTAGTTGTGGTGGTGGTGGAGGTCGTAGTGGTGGTTGTGGTGGTAGTGGTGGTAGTGGTGGTAGTTGTGGTTGTAGTTGTGGTTGTAGTTGTGGTTGTAGTTGTGGTGGTGGTGGTTGTAGTTGTGGTGGTGGTGGTGGAGGTCGTAGTGGTGGTTGTGGTGGTAGTGGTGGTTGTGGTGGTGGTAGTTGTGGTGGTGGTTGTGGTGGTGGAGGTGGTAGTGGTGGTTGTGGTGGTAGTGGTGGTGGTGGTGGTGGTGGTGGTGGTGGTGGGTAGCTATAGATGCTTTAGTTGTTGGAAGTTAGATTGGGAATGTGTGTATATTTCATCAGCAATGCCCGTTGGGAAGACTTGACATAACGGTGTGTCCAGACTGTGACGTGTTGATGGAAGTCACCATATTGAGAACAAAATGGAAGGATCCAGAGACTGCTAAAGAATGACCTGAGAACAGCTGTGAAAGAAGGTGTTAAGACCTGGAAGACAACAGCATTTGATTATGTAGAAGGTGGTGGTGGTTGTAATGGCAGTAATGGTCATGATGATGGTGGTGGTGATGGTGGACTGGTGAAGGTGATGATGGTGATGATGATGGTAGTGGTGATGATGATGGTGATGATAGTGGTGGTGATGATGATGGTGGTGGTGATGATGATGGTTATGATGGTGGTGGTGATGATTATGGTGGTGATGATGGTTATGAAGGTGGTGGTGGTGATGATGATGTTGGTGGTGATGATGGTTATGATGGTTGTAGTGATGATGATGGTTATGATGGTGGTGATGATGATGATGGTGGTGATGATGATGGTGATGATAGTGGTGGTGATGATGATGGTGATGATAGTGGTGGTGATGATGATGGTGGTGGTGATGATTATGGTGATGATGATGGTTATGATGGTGGTGGTGATGATGATGGTGATGATGGTTATGATGGTGGTGGTGGTGATGATGATGTTGGTGGTGATGATGATGGTTATGATGGTTGTAGTGATGATGATGGTTATGATGGTGGTGATGATGATGATGGTTATGATGGTGGTGGTATATATACACATGTATATATAATACATTACCAGTGAAATATGTAAGTAAATTAATAAAATTAACACCCATACGAAAGCAGATCATAAAAGTATAGCATGGCACACTGTATCATTTGTTACCAGTAAATTGGGTACAGTTGAAGCATCTAACAGACAGGTATCATAGTCTTTATCTTACAAAGTTTCATGCTTCTTACACAAGGCTCTGGTCAGCTGCAGTTATATCTTCATGACACTGCTGGAAGTCCAGTAATTGTTGGTGTGCCCTCTCTATCAGCCCCAGCTCTCCACAGCAATCACTTAAAGATGTTCCATTGCCTGAGGCTATTTGTCATGTCTGCATGCTATCATCACTGCCTCCTTGCCAGCCCTGCGACTCAGTGCTGCCTGTTTACTCTGATGCCCACAGTTCTCTAGGGTCTGGTGTAAGAACAGATAATCTGGTCACAGACCACTACTTATTGCTTAGCTTCAGCAGCATTTGAACTGAGTAACTAATTGTGAGGTTGCTCTTGTTTATATGGTTGGTATAAACTATCTTTATTAGGTCTTAAATGCTGTAGTCAAGCCCAGTTGTAAATACGAAATACTTACAATATAAGGCGAATGTTAAGCGAATCAATGATTGACTTCATTCCAGATGTTTTCACAAAAAAGGACTCGCTCATCATGTCCAATTATACTCTGATCAGAGGAGCAGAGTAGTTTCAATAAACAGAAATATCTATTCAAACAAAAGAAATAGATTGTCATTTAAAAAAGATTCCCCATTGGTTACGACTTCTTACTGGTTTTAGGGTTCGATTGTTCATAACATTACACATACTTTCTGTGTTTGAACTTGGGACTGCCAGTCAGTTGGCAATGTTTTATATAACATGCATTAACGCAAAACACTATTTCACATTTACACCATAACAAATTCAATAAAAAAATTGATGAATTCTGCAGGGAACCATCTTCTACACTTGTGTGTGATACTATTAGCGCTGCATTAGAGGATGGCCATTCTTGTCTGTATACCAAGTAGTAGTAACAAACCAGACGATAAGACTCACTTTGCAGTAATAAATAACTGAATTGAGAATAGCATAACTATCTTCCTCCACCTCGCCTGTCTTTCCCTGGCTGCCTTTCTACCTCCTGCAGTACGCCTCTGACCCTGCAGGAATTCAGGCTACAAGGAAGGTGAATGAATATGTTGGATGAGTGGGCAGTAAGCCAGAATGACCAGTGGACAGGCCCAGGTAGTGGCTGATGTTGATGACCAGTGTTGTTGACTGCCAGTAACAGCTGGTCACTACTGACCCCTACAGACTAGAGCTCTATTAATTATCATTGGGAGTGAGGTGGGAGTGACTGGGTGCAGGGGAGACCCTGGATCCATCATCAGGCAGGTGGGATACTGTGTGCATCACTTAGGTATGTTTGTTGTCCCAGAGTTAGTGTTAGAATCACAGGAATTGTTTGATGTTGTTGACAGACTTCTTCCTTTCCTTGAGGGATGGGGCATAATAACCTTCTAGATGATGATCCATGCCTACCCTCTAGATGATGATCCGTACCTACCCTCTAGATGATGATCCATTACTACCCTGTAGATGATGATCCATACCTACCATCTAGATGATGATCCATTACTATCCTCTAGATAGTGATCGGTACCTACCCTCTAAATGATGATCTGTACCTACCCTCTAGATGATGATCCATTACTACCCTGTAGATAATGATCCGTACCTACCCTCTAGATGATGATGATCCGTATCTACCATCTAGATGATGATATGTACCTACCCTATAGATGATGATTCATACCTACCCTCTAGATGATGATCTGTACCTACCCTCTAGATGATGATCCATTACTACCCTCTAGATGATGATCTGTGCCTACCCTCTAGATGATGATGATCCGTATCTACCATCTAGATGATGATCTGTACCTACCCTATAGATGATGATTCGTACCTACCCTCTAGATGATGATCCATACCTACCCTCTAGATGATGATCCATTACTACCCTCTAGATGATGATCTGTGCCTACCCTCTAAATGATGATCTGTACCTACCATCTAGATGATGATCTGTACTTACCCTATAGATGATGATCCGTACCTACCATCTAGATGATGATCTGTACCTACCCTCTAGATGATGATCCGTACCTACCCTCTAGATAGTGATCCGTACCTACCATCTAGATGATGATCCGTACCTACCATCTAGATGATGATCCATTACTACCCTGTAGATAGTGATTGGTACCTACCCTCTAAATGATGATCCGTACCTACCTTCTAGATGATGATCCATTACTACCCTGTAGATAATGATCCGTACCTACCCTCTAGATAATGATGATCCGTACCTACCATCTAGATGATGATCTGTACCTACCCTATAGATTATGATTCATACCTACCCTCTAGATGATGATCCGTACCTACCCTGTAGATGATGATCCATTACTACCCTCTAGATGACGATCTGTGCCTACCCTCTAGATGATGATCCGTACCTACCATCTAGATGATGATCCGACCTACCCTATAGATGATGATCCGTACCTACCATCTAGATGATGATCCATTACTACCCTGTAGATAGTGATCGGTACCTACCCTCTAGATGATGATGATCCGTACCTACCATCTAGATGATGATCCGTACCTACCGTCTAGATGATGATTTATACCTACCCTCTAGATGATGATCCGTACTACCCTCTAGATGATGATCCGTACCTACCATCTAGATGATGATCCGTACCTACCCTCTAGGTGATGATCCGTACCTACCCTCTAGATGATGATCCATTACAACCCTCTAGATGATGATCCATTACTACCCTCTAGATGATGATCCATACATACCCTCTAGATGATAATTCATACCTACCCTCTAGATGATAATTCATACCTACTCTCTAGATGATGATCCATACCTACCCTCTAGATGATAATCCATACCTACCCTCTAGATGATGATCCATACATACCCTCTAGATGATAATTCATACCTACCTTCTAGATGATAATTCATACCTACCCTCTAGATGATAATTCATACCTACCCTCTAGATGATAATCCATACCTACCCTCTAGATGATGATCCATACATACCCTCTAGATGATAATTCATACCTACCCTCCAGATGGTAGCTCTCTAGATCTTTCTTTGTCTTCTGCAATCTTCTTCCAAGTTCAGCACTTTGTATCAGTAGCATTGTTCATACCTGTTCTTTTGAAATATTTCCTTGTGCTGTTTCTCATGCTAATTTTTAGTTTTCCTCTTCTCCTTCTTCTGTTTTCCACATGTTCTCTCTGTCGCTCTCTTGCTCATTCTCTGTCCAGTTGTTGCTAGCATACTGTCATCATGGTACAGCGTATTGCCAACAATAGAGACTAGAGACTAGAGACACTTTAATGAGGAGCTCTCTACACCTTCACAGTGTCACAACAGAAGAGAAAGCACAAAGTAGACCCAGCATGTTTACTTATCTCTCTTGTGTGGTAGTTCTTGTGGCTCCCCAGCTTTTGTATAACATTGATGGAGAAAAGCAGTAAGTTTCTTACTTGAATGTTATAAATGGTGGATGAGATGTTCTGGTCAATAGTTGTTTGCCTTCCAAATATTGCATCAAATTCATGCAACTGTACAATCATACCTGGATGCATGCACGTACCCACAAATGTAGTCGATAGAATAACTTGGAAAAAATAGCAGAGCTAGAGGGGAGAACTACACAAGAGGTATGCAGCTGCATGTTGGCAGGATGACCCAAATTCACCAATAGTCTGGCTATCATAGAGTCTAGGGACTCATACCAGTACCAGTGCCTGTGTCAGTCGTAGGTGCATGCATGTGCCTGTGTCAGTCGTAGGTGCATGCATGTGCCTGTGTCAGTCGTAGGTGCATTAATGTGTGTGGGTGCCTGTGTCAGTCGTAGGTGCATGCATGTGTGTGGGTGCCTGTGTCAGTCGTAGGTGCATGCATGTGCCTGTGTCAGTCGTAGGTGCATTAATGTGTGTGGGTGCCTGTGTCAGTCGTAGGTGCATGCATGTGCCTGTGTCAGTCGTAGGTGCATTAATGTGTGTGGGTGCCTGTGTCAGTCGTAGGTGCATGCATGTGTGTGGGTGCCTGTGTCAGTCGTAGGTGCATGCATGTGTGTGGGTGCCTGTGTCAGTCGTAGGTGCATGCATGTGTGTCTGTGCCTGTGTCAGTCGTAGGTGCATGCATGTGTGTGGGTGCCTGTGTCAGTCGTAGGTGCATGCATGTGTGTGGGTGCCTGTGTCAGTCGTAGGTGCATGCATGTGTGTGGGTGCCTGTGTCAGTCGTAGTTGCATGCATGGGTGTGGGTGCCTGTGTCAGTCATAGGTGCATGCATGTGCCTGTGTCAGTCGTAGGTGCATTAATGTGTGTGGGTGCCTGTGTCAGTCGTAGGTCCATGCATGTGCCTGTGTCAGTCGTAGGTGCATGCGTGTGTGTGGGTGCCTGTGTCAGTCGTAGGTGCATGCATGTGCCTGTGTCAGTCGTAGGTGCATTAATGTGTGTGGGTGCCTGTGTCAGTCGTAGGTGCATGCATGTGCCTGTGTCAGTCATAGGTGCATTAATGTGTGTGGGTGCCTGTGTCAGTCGTAGGTGCATGCATGTATGTGGGTGCCTGTGTCAGTCGTATCTGTCTGACAGCCACTACACAATAACTGCTCTGCTATTTATTTGTGAGCCGGGATGTATTGAGGATGTATTGAGGATGTATTGAGGTTGTATTGAGGACTCTGTGTTTATGCAAAACTACTTACTGATTGATAGTTGCGACATATTGCAACCATTTCTGTGAAAATTCACTTTGGAAATCATGTGAGAGATTTTGCCTACTTCACTGATGTTTTATACACCAAGAACTTTTAAAAGAAATGAGGGGAGATATTTTGAAGGAGTCAATCAAGCGTTGTACCGGTTGCCAGTGAATTCTAACTACTGCCTGACCCGGCCATCAGCTGCAGTAGTTCATATTCCATGACCACCTGTGAGCTAGCTCTATGAACCAGCAGTCCATCCTGTTTGTCTGCAGTAACTCACCAGCTTGTGTCAACTTGTGTGAACATGCTAAGCTCATACCGGAGATATAAAAACACTGGCCCATAGCCAGTGGCTTGTAGATAGTTTCTGGCTGCGGTGAAATAGAAATCTAGCCCACTAGATCACTGCAGTGTGGAGGTATTTCTTCCACAAGTCTCTCCACGGCTTATGCTAGGAACACACCAGCCGATTTTCGGCACACGCCAACCGACTAGTCGGCATAAAAACCGTCGGCGGATGGCATCGGTTGGTGTGTGCCGAATTTAAACCCGACTGTCAGCCTTATAGTGCCAACTAACGCCGATTCGAATGTTGATTCGGCAGTCAGCGTTAATCGGCAGTCGGCGTTAGATAAGAAGGTATCCGGTGACAAGTCGGCGCATATCCGATGACGAGTCGGCTGGTATGTGCAGGTTTTTTGTCATAACACGACGGTCGGCAGTAACTTGGTCAATAAGAAATCATAGCGCAATCATGTGATAGGCCTCGATATTAGGCTAAGCCCGGCGTCTTTTTTTAGTTTTCAAGTAAATTTGGGCCACAAGTTTTCATTTTTTACTTTCATATTTTACCGACCTGGCGGGTAACAAACGTTTCAGAAATTGACCATCATCGGTTTTTTATCGCTTGTTCTTAAAACAGGCGCCACAAATAAACCTAATTTCCACCTGACTTTGTTTCCCGCTTCTGACAGGAATCGCCATTTTGTCTTGTAAAAAAACGCTACCTCTAATGGCGCTACCAGGCGCACATATAAGCGATGCTAGTGGTGGAAAGCGTTTTTGACGAATTCGTTGGGTGCGACTGATTACACTTCAACATAACTGTTAACTGAAACAGCTAAATATAACGTTCTGCGTACAGATATAAAACATAGCTCGACGCTATGCGTTTCTTTGCTGGAGGATACGCTAAATGCTCCAGCCATATCGTCGTGAAGGCTGACGGCGAAGCTCCGACTTACTATGTAACACGTTTTGTTTTTCTGATAGCCGTTTTGGCCTACTTTTTACAAATGTTTTGTGTGTTTATTGTAGGCGTATCGAAATCCATAGTAAACATGCATATTTATAGTGGATTTGTTTTCCACAAGGATCACGCCGAGCACCAACGGTTGTTTGGACCGACTGGCAACCCAAGTTGGCATTAGTCGGCTGGTGTGTGCAGGCAGAAGTCAGCACATGACTGTTGTTCTGAGATCACTCCATCGCTGTGATCACAGTCAGCACATGACTGTTGTTCTGAGATCACTCCATCGCTGTGATCACAGTCAGCACATTCTGAAATCACTCCATCGCTGTGATCACAGTCAGCACATGACTGTTGTTCTGAGATCACTCCATTGCTGTGATCACAGTCAGCACATGACTGTTGTTATGAGATCACTCCATCACTGTGATCACAGTCAGCACATGACTTGTTATGAGATCACTCCATCGCTGTGATCACAGTCAGCACATGACTGTTGTTCTGAGATCACTCCATCGTTGTGATCACAGTCAGCACATGACTGTTGTTCTGAGATCACTCCATAGCTGTGATCACAGTCAGCACATTCTGAAATCACTCCATCGCTGTGATCACAGTCAGCAAATGACTGTTGTTATGAGATCACTCCATCACTGTGATCACAGTCAGCACATTACTGTTATGAGATCACTCCATCACTGTGATCACAGTCAGCACATGACTGTTGTTATGAGATCACTCCATCGCTGTGATCACAGTCAGCACATGACTGTTGTTCTGAGATCACTCCATCGCTGTGATCACAGTCAGCACATGACTGTTGTTCTGAGATCATTCCATAGCTGTGATCACAGTCAGCACATTCTGAAATCACTCCATCGCTGTGATCACAGTCAGCAAATGACTGTTGTTCTGAGATCACTCCATTGCTGTGATCACAGTCAGCACATGACTTGTTATGAGATCACTCCATCGCTGTGATCACAGTCAGCACATGACTGTTGTTCTGAGATCACTCCATCGCTGTGATCACAGTCAGCACATGACTGTTGTTCTGAGATCACTCCATAGCTGTGATCACAGTCAGCACATTCTGAAATCACTCCATCGCTGTGATCACAGTCAGCAAATGACTGTTGTTATGAGATCACTCCATCACTGTGATCACAGTCAGCACATTACTGTTATGAGATCACTCCATCACTGTGATCACAGTCAGCACATGACTGTTGTTATGAGATCACTCCATCGCTGTGATCACAGTCAGCACATGACTGTTGTTCTGAGATCACTCCATCGCTGTGATCACAGTCAGCACATGACTGTTGTTCTGAGATCATTCCATAGCTGTGATCACAGTCAGCACATTCTGAAATCACTCCATCGCTGTGATCACAGTCAGCAAATGACTGTTGTTCTGAGATCACTCCATTGCTGTGATCACAGTCAGCACATGACTGTTGTTCTGAGATCACTCCATCGCTGTGATCACAGTCAGCACATGACTGTTGTTCTGAGATCACTCCATCGCTGTGATCACAGTCAGCACATTCTGAAATCACTCCATCGCTGTGATCACAGTCAGCACATGACTGTTGTTCTGAGATCACTCCATTGCTGTGATCACAGTCAGCACATGACTGTTGTTCTGAGATAACTCCATCACTATGATCACAGTCAGCACATGACTGTTGTTCTGAGATCACTCCATCGCTATGATCACAGTCAGCACATGACTGTTGTTCTGAGATCACTCCATCACTATGACCACAGTCAGCACATGATTGTTTTTGTGAGATCACTCCACCATTATGATCCTGAGATCACTCCACCACTACGATCCTCTCCATTTCTTTTACCTTTCCTTGGACATGATCCCTGCTCACCATTTCTTTTTTCCAGTTCCACAAATACGATCCTGTCCATTTCTTTTATCAGATCAACTACACAATCTACTCCATTTATTTTATGAGTTCCACATAAAATAATTATTGTCTCTATTTCTTTTCTCGTTCCACAAACATGACCATCGTACATTCCTTTCACCAAACACACTTAGACGATATACGATAGTAAAGTAGGTTGACAATATTTATTCTGGTGAATTGGTGAATACTATTTTTTAATGTACTTAAATTGATACCAAATTTATAACATGTCATGTATCCATGTTGATGTGTTGATCAGATCAGCTTTATTACAAGACAGTAACCATATGGACCATATGGACCTTATGGACCATATGGACCATGTGTGCGAGTTGATTGAATTGTGTAATTGTTGTTATTATGCTTGCTGACATTTATTCTGGCATGTCTGATTACTGTCAACCAACCCCAGCATGGGCCTTCATTTCATAGGGTTTTTACCCCCACCTCTAGCCATGCCCCCGTTAGTCTGCTGTGGTCGTGTGTCTAGAAGTAACCCTAGGACTGTGGCCTGTCAGTCATGCCTCATAGGGCAGCACCAGCCAGCCCAAGGGGGTAATCATATCACCCTGTATTTGTCATCAGAGGTGTTGAGTGGAAGTTTGCAGTGTTTCTAATTACCCTGTCAGACCAGGGGTGTGTAGACAGGGTCTGGAGAAGTGTTTTTGCTATGCTGAGGACACGTGTGTTTGATATCAGTTGATGGTACTAGAGTGAGGAGTAAGTGAACTGGATCTGGATGTGTGGTCGTCTGGTTTATTAATAATTGTTATGGTACTCAGTGGGCTATAGAGGGTCAGCTTTGTGCCATGTCTCTGGGGGTTTTAATAAGATTAGATAAGTCTGGCACCCCCCATGGTGTGAACATGTTCCAGGTGGTCTATGCACAATTAAGCAATTGGATTATTGAGAGTTCATCGGTTTTCTTCTCAGCCAGTGCCAATGTCAAGTATTTAAGCTGACTCTAGCACGGTTTAGTCACAAGTTATTACAAGTTGTGTAGCAGGATAGCAGTAATGTTGTGTTGCTGTTGTGTAGCAGGATAGCAGTAATGTTGTGTTGCTGTTGTGTAGCAGGATAGCAGTAATGTTGTGTAGCAGGATAGCAGTAATGTTGTGTTACTGTTGTGTAGCAGGATAGCAGTAATGTTGTGTTGCTGTTGTGTATCAAGATAGCAGTAATGTTGTGTTGCTGTTGTGTAGCAGGATAGCAGTAATGTTGTGTTGCTGTTGTGTAGCAGGATAGCAGTAATGTTGTGTTGCTGTTGTGTAGCAGGATAGCAGTAATGTTGTGTTGCTGTTGTGTATCAAGATAGCAGTAATGTTGTGTTGCTGTTGTGTATCAAGATAGCAGTAATGTTGTGTTACTGTTGTGTATCAGGATAGCAGTAATGTTGTTGCTGTTGTGTATCAGGATAGCAGTAATGTTGTGTTGCTGTTGTGTAGCAGGATAGCAGTAATGTTGTGTTGCTGTTGTGTATCAAGATAGCAGTAATGTTGTGTTGCTGTTGTGTATCAAGATAGCAGTAATGTTGTGTTGCTGTTGTGTATCAGGATAGCAGTAATGTTGTGTTGCTGTTGTGTATCAGGATAGCAGTAATGTTGTGTTGCTGTTGTGTAGCAGGATAGCAGTAATGTTGTGTTGCTGTTGTGTATCAAGATAGCAGTAATGTTGTGTTGCTGTTGTGTATCAGGATAGCAGTAATGTTGTGTTGCTGTTGTGTATCAGGATAGCAGTAATGTTGTGTTGCTGTTGTGTAGCAGGATAGCAGTAATGTTGTCTTACTGTTGTGTATCAGGATAGCAGTAATGTTGTGTTGCTGTTGTGTATCAAGATAGCAGTAATGTTGTGTTGCTGTTGTGTATCAGGATAGCAGTAATGTTGTGTTGCTGTTGTGTATCAGGATAGCAGTAATGTTGTGTTGCTGTTGTGTATCAAGATAGCAGTAATGTTGTGTTACTGTTGTGTATCAGGATAGCAGTAATGTTGTGTTGCTGTTGTGTAGCAGGATAGCGGTAATGTTGTGTTGCTGTTGTGTATCAAGATAGCAGTAATGTTGTCTTACTGTTGTGTATCAGGATAGCAGTAATGTTGTGTTGCTGTTGTGTATCAGGATAGCAGTAATGTTGTGTTGCTGTTGTGTAGCAGGATAGCAGTAATGTTGTCTTACTGTTGTGTAGCAGGATAGCAGTAATGCTGTGTTACTGTTGTAGGGTTTCTTATGACAATAATTTATTAGATAAAGTCAGTTAGTAAGACATTTGTTATTACCCTTGTAGGTAAAACCTTATAAAGTCACATGTAGAATAACTACGGGGTTGTACCATATAACCAGTCACTTGGTAATATGCAAAGTCAATTATGAGTATTAATTTACTTGCCAGTAAGAAGTAATTTGCTGGTGTTAGGTCACTTTCTAGTATAACTTTGTCAGTTTCTGGTCAGTGGTCAAAGTCATTGATCCAGTTCATTGGTAGCAAGAGACTGGTTGGTGCAGTGACAACTGACAGGACTACAATACAGGGTCTTCTCCTCCACAGCTGGAGGAGCTTCCCTGTCACACCCAGATGGTTCCCAGTAGATGTGGGTTTGGGTTGGCCACTGCCCTGTGGGGCTACAGAACGTGCAGGTGGTTTGTGTGTAAGAGAACCCTACACTGTTACTACAAGCCAGCTCTGGCTGTGTCAACCTCTTGTCTAGTATAGGGCAACCCAGGAACAAGGAAGAGGGACAGTCCGACAGGTGATAGAGGCTGAGAAGTGGAGGTCATTAAGATGCTGTGGTTGTAGTTAAGTAGCTGAGATGATAGCTTTTGGGAAGGCAGCTGAGGGCCTTGGCAGTAGCCCCAGGGAAAACAGTCCAGTTCCCTATAGCAAAGTGCACCCCTCACCAATAATTAATTTGGAGGGGTGTAATTACCCCAGGCCCTGGGGTGGAGGGAATGTGACCAGTTTGCCCTAGACAGCTGTGAGTTCTTTCCTGCTACCTTAATGGCAGTACCTGTGTTTACATTATTGGTGTAGCCCCTCACAGTTAAGGCATGAACAGGGACAGGACATGTTAAAGAGGGAAGGTGCACACTATCCCTGGAAATAGGAGGCAATTTAGTTTTTTTGCTGTATGGATACAGGGAAGTAGACTTTATAAACAACTAGGGCTGAGGTAATTGGGTGGAATGGAGAGATGGCAGAGGTGAGAGAAACTGGCTGATAGGTTGAGTGGGTAATCAGTTTAGAAAGTGAAAGTACACAGGGGTAGTAAAAATATATACAGGGCGCCAATCACGTGTAGTGATGCTGCCCCCCCCCACGCACGCCCACGCTGCCCATGCCCGCAAACCTTTGACTTTTGAATGGCTAACATCAACAAGGCTAGTAAGTTGAAATAAGAAACCCTGATTTCCTGTAGGTTTCACTGCAGCTGTCACATGCAGGGTGTGATGCAGAGTGAATGTCTTGCCCTTGTCTATTAATAGACCTGCCAGGAATGCAGTGTTACGTGTTAGTATTGCCTAGCAACCGGACCTATTCAGATTGCAAAACTGTCTTGTATGATATGAGCCTGGTGAAACGTCTGTTGGATGTACAGACTGTGGCATCGACAGCATTCCCGCGCTGCTACGCTTAGTGCTCAGTTGACTTTCAAGTTGTAATGAAGCCAGTTGAGTAGTGGAGAGGAGTGTGACTGTGTGAGGTGTGGGCAGCCAGCCAGGTAGGTTCAGGTTGTCCCTTTCAATCAAGGTCATGTACCTCTGTTGTTTCTGGTTGGTTCTGGGTGCAGGTTTCCCAGACTCCTCTGGCAGTCAACCACAGTTGCACTCTGGTTTCTAGTTTTTATTCTTATTGTCATTTCTGGTAAACTGTTTTTCTGTCACATTATTTTAACAATTTAAATTTAACAAGATTGCCAATATTCAGCAAGATTGCCTAAAGCAAAACCTGTAGTGGCAAGGGGACAAGGCATCCTTTGTCTTATAGAGAGAGACCCCACAACTTGTCTTTACAGTGTAACCCACACTGTTTAGATATTTATGGCAATTTTGTTTTTTAAATATACTTACACTGCTAGCTTTTTGTTTAGATGTGTGCATGTGCGTGCGCATGTCTTCATGGGTGCTTGTGTACGTACTTGTTCTCGCAAAACAAATTGTGTTGGTGACCTTGATGACATGACATGAAATACTCAAACTGGAGCATAGTAAATGTATAGGTAATTGCTATACAGATTTTCCAAAAAAATTCAAATATTTCTTAAGTGATTAGAACATTAATCCTGCCAGATGATTCACTGCACATTGTCTAAATTGACCGTTAAGCTCAATTTAATTTGTCTGTGTTCCACACCAGCATATGGTTAGGTACTCAGTACTTCCTGGCAGGGTAGAAGTGTGCAAATCGTCATCTTTGGTGTGGCATAAAATGTGTAATCACTGTTACTAAATTTAATTATTTTCCATGACAAAAACGTCATCGGTGCACTGAGTTGACTCCTCTTTTTTTACTATTCCCAGAAATGCTTTGCACCACGTCTCATGCTTCTTATCCTCTGTCTAACTCATTATCTATTGTACATATCTGCAGCTTCCAAGTTGTTATCTCCCTTTGAAAATCTTACTGAGAATTGAGTGTGTAGATACTTGAGATATTTCAGGTAGTATTGATACAACAAACAGCAGGCAGGTATCACCTGACATCGTACCACCTGACATCGTTCCCTGCTGCCAGACCTACTTGTTATTTCACACTCCATTTCTAGTCAGCAAGCTGCTAAAAGCAGTCCCATAATTCATTGATTGAATTAATTAACTAACTGAAATGACAGAAATACCGGTAGTTTTATTAGTTTTTTGTTTTGTTAATTATACATCTGTATCTTTGGCTTTGTTCTATCATTGGTCTATAAGTCATTTAATTTTGTTTTATAATGTTTTGAGGTGCTATTCTTGTCCTGGCTTATAACCAAGCTTATGTATAAAGTGGCTTTGTAAAGTGTAATACATATCATTAATTACATCATGTTAATTATACAGTTGCAATATTGTGTGTTTATTAGAATGCAAAAGTAAGACAATTAACAGTAAAATCTAGAATAATAGATACAGGTGTCTTATTTATGCTTACTGTGTAATATACTTGCTGTATAATATGACGTTGCATCATAGTGCAGTCAGTATAATGCTGTCACATGGCTCAGTTACAATGGTACTGCTGTGTGACTCTGACAGTTGGTATGGTGCCGCCATGTGACTCTGACAGTTGGTATTGTACCGCTGTGTGACTCTGACAATTGGTATGGCACCGCTGTGTGACCCTGACAGTTGGTATGGTACCGCTGTGTGACTCTGACAGTTGGTATGGCACCGCTGTGTGACCCTGACAGTTGGTATGGTACCGCTGTGTGACTCTGACAGTTGGTATGGTGCCACTGTGTGACTCTGACAATTGGTATGGCACCGCTGTGTGACCCTGACAATTGGTATGGCACCGATGTGTGACCCTGACAATTGGTATGGCACCACTGTGTGACCCTGACAATTGGTATGGTACTGCTGTGTGACTCTGACAGTTGGTATGGTGCCGCCATGTGACTCTGACAGTTGGTATTGTACCGCTGTGTGACTGACAATTGGTATGGCACCGCTGTGTGACCCTGACAATTGGTATGGTACCGCTGTGTGACTCTGACAGTTGGTATGGCACCGCTGTGTGACTCTGACAGTTGGTATGGTGCCACAGTGTGACTCTGACAGTTGGTATGGTGCCACTGTGTGACTCTGACAGTTGGTATGGTGCCACTGTGTGACTCTGACAGTTGGTATGGTACCGCTGTGTGACTCTGACAGTTGGTATGGTGCTGCTATGAGACTCTGACAGTTGGTATGGTGCCACTGTGTGACTCTGACAGTTGGTATGGTGCCACTGTGTGACTCTGACAGTTGGTATGGTGCCACTGTGTGACTCTGACAGTTGGTATGGTTCCGCTGTGTGACTCTGACAGTTGGTATGGTGCCGCTGTGTGACTCTGACAGTTGGTATGGTGCCGCTGTGTGACTCTGACAGTTGGTATTGTGCCGCTGTGTGACTCTGACAGTTGGTATGGTGCCGCTGTGTGACTCTGACAGTCAGCCTTCTGGGAACATGGTGAGATGTTACAAAGGAAGATGTGCCTCATGGATGCCACCGAGTGGTAGGTTCCTCACAGCTGGCATGTAAACCAGGGCAGGAATACTCTCACCTGCAAGGACGAATGTGTTTACAAACTGCTGTCTTTTACAAACTGTTGTTCGCTTACGCCATCCCTGTTGTTAGCTGTCCCATGTAAACCCAGACAGAACCCACACCAAGACAAGAACATTGAGTTAGGTTTAGATGGTAGCAACCTTCCCAAGTTGGCCTTCTTTCTACACAATGGCATTGCGGCAGGTGTTGTGTGCCCCATTGCGGCAGGTGTTGTGTGCCCCATTGAGGCAGGTGTTGTGTGCCCCATTGAGGCAGGTGTTATGTGCCCCATTGAGGCAGGTGTTGTGTGCCCCATTGAGGCAGGTGTTGTGTGCCCCATTGAGGCAGGTGTTGTGTGCCCCATTGAGGCAGGTGTTGTGTGCCCCATTGTGGCAGGTGTTGTGTGCCCCATTGAGGCAGGTGTTGTGTGCCCCCATTGCGGCAGGTGTTGTGTGCCCCATTGCGGCAGGTGTTGTGTGCCCCATTGAGGCAGGTATTGTGTGCCCCCATTGCGGCAGGTGTTGTGTGCCCCATTGCGGCAGGTATTGTGTGCCCCATTGAGGCAGGTGTTGTGTGCCACATTGCGGCAGGTGTTGTGTGCCCTATTGAAGCAGGTGTTGTGTGCCCCATTGAGGCAGGTGTTGTGTGCCCCATTGAGGCAGGTATTGTGTGCCCCATTGTGGCAGGTGTTGTGTGCCCCATTGAGGCAGGTGTCGTGTGCCCCATTGCGGCAGGTGTCGTGTGGCCCATTGAGGCAGGTGTCATGTGCCCCATTGCGGCAGGTGTTGTGTGCCCCATTGAGGCAGGTGTTGTGTGCCCCATTGAGGCAGGTGTTGTGTGCCCCATTGCGGCAGGTGTCGTGTGGCCCATTGAGGCAGGTGTCATGTGCCCCATTGAGGCAGGTGTTGTGTGCCCCATTGAGGGCAGGTGTTGTGTGCCCCATTGTTGTGTGCCCCATTGAGGCAGGTGTTGTGTGCCCCATTGAGGCAGGTGTTGTGTGCCCCATTGCGGCAGGTGTTGTGTGCCCCATTGAGGCAGGTGTTGTGTGCCCCATTGAGGCAGGTATTGTGTGCCCCATTGTGGCAGGTGTTGTGTGCCCCATTGAGGCAGGTGTCGTGTGCCCCATTGCGGCAGGTGTCGTGTGGCCCATTGAGGCAGGTGTCATGTGCCCCATTGCGGCAGGTGTTGTGTGCCCCATTGAGGCAGGTGTTGTGTGCCCCATTGAGGCAGGTGTTGTGTGCCCCATTGCGGCAGGTGTCGTGTGGCCCATTGAGGCAGGTGTCATGTGCCCCATTGAGGCAGGTGTTGTGTGCCCCATTGCGGCAGGTGTTGTGTGCCCCATTGAGGCAGGTGTTGTGTGCCCCATTGAGGCAGGTGTTGTGTGCCCCATTGCGGCAGGTGTTGTGTGCCCTATTGAGGCAGGTGTTGTGTGCCCCATTGAGGCAGGTGTTGTGTGCCCCATTGAGGCAGGTGTTGTGTGCCCTATTGAGGCAGGTGTTGTGTGCCCCATTGAGGCAGGTGTTGTGTGCCCCATTGAGGCAGGTGTTGTGTGCCCCATTGAGGCAGGTGTTGTGTGCCCCATTGCGGCAGGTGTTGTGTGGCCCATTGAGGCAGGTGTCTTGTGCCCCATTGCTGCAGGCCTGAGGTGGATGTGAATAGACTGTGTTCTATGCATGCTGTTAGAAGCACACTCTTCAGCAGTGGTTCAGAAGTGTGCCTGGAATGCGTGGCTGTAAGGGGTGTCTTGCAGTATATATACAGGTGTCTCTCCTCCGGAGGGTGTCAGACGTGTTTCGGGGGGTGTCAGAAGTGTTCCGGGAGTGTCAGACATATGCTGGGGTGTCAGACATGTTCCGGGGGTGTCAGACGTGTTCTGGGGGTGTCAGACGTGTTCCAGTGGTGTCAGTGTTCCGGGGGAGGGGGGGGTGTCATACATGTTGTCCAAGGTCAAGGTCGGCTGTGGTCTACCCTTATGTTGGGTAGACCACAGGGTAGAGACTGGCTTTCTCCAGCAGTAACCCTGGAAACTCTGTTTCGGGCACTTATGGCTGCTTGTGTACAGTTTTTGCCTGCGTAGATGGTAGTGTGGGAACCTGCCCTGTCTTTCCACGTAGGGTGAGATCTGTTTGTAGGGCCTAAGCAGTCTGGAAATCAGTTATATAACACTTCAGGAGCTTGCTGGATATTCTCATTTATAACCACTTTGCATGTAATCTGTATCAGTGTCCTGCACTGATGTGATATCGTGGTGCAGCATGTCACAGACAGTATGATGCAAGATGAACAAATGAAGATGTCTAAAATACTTTGACACCATCATGCTAATTTTGTGAAATACGGAACACTAATAATATCAACTTCTAAATGTTGTGTTAAAATATGTTTATAACAACACATGAACAAAGCTGCACAAAACCTTATAGCATCAATGGTTCATTCAGTATTTATTATTATAACTTAATAAGATTTCCAGTTAAGAACGACATGAAATGTGAATATATTTATATTATTACACAGAACGCAATATAGTGTGATCAGTTCTGCAGCATTGACATAACAATATCATTAATAAACCTACACTACAAAGATGGTCATTTGTTAAGTCTTGCTAAATTAATCTACTGGAGAGACTGAAAAAGAAACATGAAAATAATGTCAACATTGCAGAAAGCCTGATTGCATTAATATGTAGCTTGTCTGCAGATGAGCATGTCTTGTGGTACATCTGCAGATGAGCTTGTTTGATGCAGTGCTGATGTTGTCTGTCGTCTATTGCAGACTCCACAATCCAGCCGGCGTGGTCTCCTCTGTACGAGACTGCCAAGTTGAACTCTGACGCCATCAACTACATCCACCGCATCTACTGTCGCGAATGTAGGATGGAGGAACAGAAGAAACAGCAGCAGCAGCAGGACCAGGCTCTGCCTCCCACCAGCCCTCAGATACAGGTGGAGGAGTCATCTCTCCAACAGACCATGGACAAGAATAAGGAGTGTAAGTAGTCCTAGCATCACCAGGGGATGTTCTTCAGGTTGTAAGATGGTCACATCTACAATGAGTTGTCACAAACTGATCCTATATTCCTCTATATGGTTGTGTCTCTCAACTTGTCTGTTGGCAGTTTTGTTGTATCCCTGATCTCATCCATCTCATATGGTCTCCCTCTCATTGCTGTCTCCCTGACCTCATCCATCTCATATGGTCCCCCTCTGTCTGCTGTATCCCTGATCTCATCCATCTCATATGGTTCCCTTCTCTTTGCTGTCTCCCTGATCTCATCCATCTCATATGGTCCCCCTCTGTCTGCTGTATCCCTGATCTCATCTATCTCATATGGTCCCCCTCTGTCTGCTGTATCCCTGATCTCATCTATCTCATATGGTCCCCCTCTGTCTGCTGTATCCCTGATCTCATCCATCTCATATGGTCCCCTTCTCGTTGCTGTATCCCTGATCTCATCCATCTCATACGGTCTCCCTCTCTTTGTTGTCCCCTTATCTCATCCATCTCTTATGGTCTCCCTCTCTTTGTTGTATCCGTGATCTCATCCATCTCATATGGTCTCCCTCTCGTTGCTGTATCCCTGATCTCATCCATCTCATACGGTCTCCCTCTCGTTGTTGTATCCGTGATCTCATCCATCTCATATGGTCTCCCTCTCGTTGCTGTATCCCTGATCTCATCCATCTCGTACGGTCTCCCTCTCTTTGTTGTCTCCCTGATCTCATCCATCTCATATGGTCTCCCTCTCTTTGTTGTATCCCTGATCTCATCCATCTCATACGGTCTCCCTCTCTTTGTTGTCTCCCTGATCTCATCTATCTCATACGGTCTCCGTCTCTTTGTTGTATCCCTGATCTCATCCATGTCATATGGTCTCCCTCTTCTACACAAAGTATGTGTTTGCAGTACCACAGATTCTGTTTTGTGATGAAAACCTCTTGTTTTGATGTGCCTCCGAGCTTGGTTTCCAAGGATGACATGAAAGAAGTTATGTTATTAATATGTCAGAAGTAACTAGAATCAGAAAAGAGACAAGATAAAGGAAGTCAGTAGTGGCTACTGCTCTATAGCAGGGATCATGGGCCACAAGATCACTTACCACACACAGTACCCTGGGCCAGTGTATCTGTGGCTGCAGATTCACCAAAATACACCGGATAACGATGAACGTGGTATAAATAATGCGGCCCTGAATTAGTTGGTCTCTTAATAGCACCGAAGTCAGGAACAAGAAATGTATTGCTAATGAGACATTTCCTGCTGACCAGAACACCCACAGACACACACAGACACACACAGACACAAGCTGGCCTTGTCATTGATAGCGCGCCTATAGCTTACACATTGAAGGAGGCTTCATTGATCACTGGCTGAGGTAACTTATGGAGACTGCCCAGTGCTGTTGGTTCTTGCAGAGGTCCTTTGGCAGCTGCGCCTCGTCAGACTGGGATGTTCACCTGGAATACTCTACATTAACTGCCAGTGCCACTCACCATACGTATATTGACTCGGCTGTTCGCACAAAAACAGTTGCACGCAGCAGTCTTATGGACACTTTCTTTCATGCATTCCATTGCTGTCTTCCATCGTGGTAATTGGCCGCATTCCGAGTTGGTTAAAGTCCACAGTTTATGCTGTTCTCGGCTGAAGTTGATTAAAGTATTGGTGGAGTGGCTGTGGATGGGTACAGGATGGAGGGGCTTGGTGATCTACGTCTTGTAGACAGTCTGCAGTTACTGCACAGACACACACACACACATAAAGAACACAGTAGTAGGAATCCACGCCCCAAAGTATCATTCTTGTCTGTGTGTCCATATGTCTGTCAGTCAGTCAGTCACTCTGTCTCTCCACTCGTCCATCTTTCCATACATCCATCTGTACATCTGTCTGTCATCCATCCTGTGCAGTGTTTATGCTGAATAATAAAACAAAAACTGCAATAATAACACTCGATAATAACACTCAATGATAACACTCAATAATAACACTCAATGATAACACTCAATCGTATTATTTAGTATTACTTGACATATTTAATTATATTGATTATGTTGCAATATTCAGTGAAGTCTTTACTCACCCTCAGATTGACTGTAATCATATGATATATACACCCCACCCACCCCACGCACCCACACGCACCGCACCCACGCATGCACACACACACACCCACACACCCACCCACCCACACATGCACACACACGCACCCACCCATACATGCACACACATGCACGCACCGCACCAACACATGCACACATGTATGCACTCACACACGCACGCACGCACGCACGTATGCAGGCACACACACACACACACACACTCACACATTAGATATAGGTACACACGTGTATATTGATATGACATTGTTTAATAAAATGTGTCACAAAGCTGTATTTGTCAGAACATATTTAAAATTTGCTACATTTAGGTGAGCTTATTCACTGCAAATCTAGTCTACTTTCTGACACAGAAATCTAAACTGATACAAGTTGTTTGTTGTTTATATTCATCTTCTCCTGGTGCAGCCCTCAAGAGGAAGTTGATGCTGAGACGGTCCGTCAATGAACTGGTCGACCAGGGCATCTACCCCCGTAAGTACACCCTGTTTCCTTAAGTCCCTTCAACCCTATGCTCCAGTTGTACCAAGGCATCTACCCCCGTAAATACACCCTGCCTGCCTTAAGATCCTCCAACCCTACCGTCCAGTTGTATCAGGGCATCTACCCCCATAAGTACACTTTGTTTTTGTTAAGTCCCTTCAACCCTATCATCCAGTTGTATCAGGGCATCTACCCCCATAAGTACACTTTGTTTTTGTTAAGTCCCTTCAACCCTATCCTCCAGTTGTTCCAGGGCATCTACCCCCATAAGTACACTTTGTTTTTGTTAAGTCCCTTCAACCCTATCCTCCAGTTGTTCCAGGGCATCTACCCCCATAAGTATACTTTGTTTTCGTTAAGTCCCTTCTACCCTATCCTCCAGTTGTTCCAGGGCATCAACCCCCATAAGTATACATTGTCTTCCTTAAGTCCCTTCAACCCTATCCTCCAGTTGTTCCAGGGCATCTACCCCCATAAGTACACTTTGTTTTGTTAAGTCCCTTCTACCCTATCCTCCAGTTGTTCCAGGGCATCTACCCCCTTAAGTATACATTGTCTTCCTTAAGTCCCTTCAACCCTATCCTCCAGTTGTTCCAGGGCATCTACCCCCTTAAGTATACATTGTCTTCCTTAAGTCCCTTCAACCCTATCCTCCAGTTGTACCAGGGCATCTACCCCCGTAAGTATACTTTGTTTTTGTTAAGTCCCTTCAACCCTATCCTCCAGTTGTTCCAGGGCATCTACCCCCATAAGTACACTTTGTTTTTGTTAAGTCCCTTCTACCCTATCCTCCAGTTGTTCCAGGGCATCTACCCCCTTAAGTATACATTGTCTTCCTTAAGTCCCTTCAACCCTATCCTCCAGTTGTACCAGGGCATCTACCCCCGTAAGTACACTTTGTCTTCCTTAAGTCCCTTCTACCCTATCCTCCAGTTATTCCAGGGCATCTACCCCCATAAGTACACTTTGTTTTTGTTAAGTCCCTTCAACCCTATCCTCCAGTTGTTCCAGGGCATCTACCCGCATAAGTTTACTTTGTTTTCGTTAAGTCCCTTCTACCCTATCCTCCAGTTGTTCCAGGGCATCTACCCCCATAAGTATACATTGTCTTCCTTAAGTCCCTTCAACCCTATCCTCCAGTTCTACCAGGGCATCTACCCCCATAAGGACACTTTGTTTTTGTTAAGTCCCTTCAACCCTATCCTCCAGTTGTTCCAGGGCATCTACCCCCATAAGTACACTTTGTTTTTGTTAAGTCCCTTCTACCCTATCCTCCAGTTGTTCCAGGGCATCTACCCCCATAAGTATACATTGTCTTCCTTAAGTCCCTTCAACCCTATCCTCCAGTTGTACCAGGGCATCTACCCCCGTAAGTACACTTTGTCTTCCTTAAGTCCCTTCTACCCTATCCTCCAGTTATTCCAGGGCATCTACCCCCATATGTATACATTGTCTTCCTTAAGTACCTTCAACCCTATCCTCCAGTTGTACCAGGGCATCTACCCCCGTAAGTACACCCTGCCTGCCTTAAGATCCTCCAACCCTACCGTCCAGTTGTATCAGGGCAACTACCCCCATAAGTACACTTTGTTTTTGTTAAGTCCCTTCAACCCTATGCTCCAGTTGTACCAAGGCATCTACCCCCGTAAGTACACCCTGCCTGCCTTAAGATCCTCCAACCCTACCGTCCAGTTGTATCAGGGCATCTACTCCCATAAGTACACTTTGTTTTTGTTAAGTCCCTTCAACCCTATCCTCCAGTTGTTCCAGGGCATCTACCCCCATAAGTACACTTTGTTTTTGTTAAGTCCCTTCAACCCTATCCTCCAGTTGTTCCAGGGCATCTACCCCCATAAGTATACTTTGTTTTCGTTAAGTCCCTTCTACCCTATCCTCCAGTTGTTCCAGGGCACCTACCCCCATAAGTATACATTGTCTTCCTTAAGTCCCTTCAACCCTATCCTCCAGTTGTACCAGGGCATCTACCCCCATAAGAATACTTTGTCTTCCTTAAGTCCCTTCTACCCTATCCTCCAGTTGTTCCAGGGCATCTACCCCCATAAGTATACTTTGTCTTCCTTAAGTCCCTTCTACCCTACCCTCCAGTTGTTCCAGGGCATCTACCCCCATAAGTACACTTGGTCTTCCTTAAGTCCCTTCTACCCTACCCTCCAGTTGTTCCAGGGCATCTACCCCCATAAGTATACTTTGTCTTCCTTAAGTCCCTTCTACCCTACCCTCCAGTTGTTCCAGGGCATCTACCCCCATAAGTATACTTTGTCTTCCTTAAGTCCTTTCTACCCTACCCTCCAGTTGTTCCAGGACATCTACCCCCATAAATACACTTTGTCTTCCTTAAGTCCCTTCAACCCTATCCTCCAGTTGTACCAGGGCATCTACCCCCGTAAGTATACTTTGTCTTCCTTAAGTCCCTTCTACCCTACCCTCCAGTTGTTCCAGGGCATCTACCCCCATAAGTACACTTTGTTTTTGTTAAGTCCCTTCAACCCTATCCTCCAGTTGTTCCAGGGCATCTACACCCATAAATATACATTGTCTTCCTTAAGTCCCTTCAACCCTATCCTCCAGTTGTACCAGGGCATCTACCCCCATAAGTATACTTTGTCTTCCTTAAGTCCCTTCTACCCTATCCTCCAGTTGTTCCAGCGCATCTACCCCCATAAGTATACTTTGTCTTCCTTAAGTCCCTTCAACCCTATCCTCCAGTTATTCCAGGGCATCTACCCCCATAAGTACACTTTGTCTTCCTTAAATCCCTTCTACCCTACCCTCCAGTTGTTCCAGGGCATCTACCCCCATAAGTACACATTGTTTTCCATAAGTCCCTTCAACCATATCCTCCAGTTCCAGGGCATCTACCCCCATAAGTACACTTTGTCTTTCTTAAGTCCCTTCTACCCTACCCTCCAGTTGTTCCAGGGCATCTACCCCCATAAGTACACTTTGTCTTCCTTAAGTCCCTTCAACCCTATCCTCCAGTTGTTCCAGGGCATCTACCCCCATAAGTACACTTTGTCTTCCTTAAGTCCCTTCAACCCTATCCTCCAGTTGTTCCAGGGCATCTACCCCCATAAGTACACTTTGTCTTCCTTAAGTCCCTTCTACCCTACCCTCCAGTTGTTCCAGGGCATCTACCCCCATAAGTATACTTTGTTTTCGTTAAGTCCCTTCTACCCTATCCTCCAGTTGTTCCAGGGCACCTACCCCCATAAGTATACATTGTCTTCCTTAAGTCCCTTCAACCCTATCCTCCAGTTGTACCAGGGCATCTACCCCCATAAGTATACTTTGTCTTCCTTAAGTCCCTTCTACCCTATCCTCCAGTTGTTCCAGGGCATCTACCCCCATAAGTATACTTTGTCTTCCTTAAGTCCCTTCTACCCTACCCTCCAGTTGTTCCAGGGCATCTACCCCCATAAGTACACTTGGTCTTCCTTAAGTCCCTTCTACCCTACCCTCCAGTTGTTCCAGGGCATCTACCCCCATAAGTATACTTTGTCTTCCTTAAGTCCTTTCTACCCTACCCTCCAGTTGTTCCAGGACATCTACCCCCATAAATACACTTTGTCTTCCTTAAGTCCCTTCAACCCTATCCTCCAGTTGTACCAGGGCATCTACCCCCATAAGTATACTTTGTCTTCCTTAAGTCCCTTCTACCCTACCCTCCAGTTGTTCCAGGGCATCTACCCCCATAAGTACACTTTGTTTTTGTTAAGTCCCTTCAACCATATCCTCCAGTTGTTCCAGGGCATCTACGCCCATAAGTATACATTGTCTTCCTTAAGTCCCTTCAACCCTATCCTCCAGTTGTACCAGGGCATCTACCCCCATAAGTATACTTTGTCTTCCTTAAGTCCCTTCTACCCTATCCTCCAGTTGTTCCAGCGCATCTACCCCCATAAGTACACTTTGTCTTCCTTAAATCCCTTCTACCCTACCCTCCAGTTGTTCCAGGGCATCTACCCCCATAAGTTCACATTGTTTTCCATAAGTCCCTTTAACCATATCCTCCAGTTGTTCCAGGGCATCTACCCCCATAAGTACACTTTGTCTTTCTTAAGTCCCTTCTACCCTACCCTCCAGTTGTTCCAGGGCATCTACCCCCATAAGTACACTTTGTCTTCCTTAAGTCCCTTCAACCCTATCCTCCAGTTGTTCCAGGGCATCTACCCCCATAAGTACACTTTGTCTTTCTTAAGTCCCTTCTACCCTACCCTCCAGTTGTTCCAGGGCATCTACCCCCATAAGTACACTTTGTCTTCCTTAAGTCCCTTCAACCCTATCCTCCAGTTGTTCCAGGGCATCTACCCCCATAAGTACACTTTGTCTTCCTTAAGTCCCTTCAACCCTATCCTCCAGTTGTTCCAGGGCATCTACCCCCATAAGTACACTTTGTCTTCCTTAAGTCCCTTCTACCCTACCCTCCAGTTGTTCCAGGGCATCTACCCCCATAAGTACACTTTGTCTTCCTTAAGTCCCTTCATCCCTATCGTCTGTAAGTCTCCTTTCTGTTATCCTTTTGCTATACTTTTCCTGATATGGACTGACTCAAAGGTTCAGTTGGTTGCAGTGCAAGTTATGTGTTTCACACTGGCTAACTCAAAGAATGGAATGGCTCTAGTGCAAGTTATGTGTTTCACACTGGCTAACTCAAAGAATGGAATGGCTCTAGTGCAAGTTATGTGTTTCACACTGGCTAACTCAAAGAATGGAATGGCTCTAGTGCAAGTTATGTGTTTCACACTGGCTAACTCAAAGAATGGAATGGCTCTAGTGCAAGTTATGTGTTTCACACTGGCTAACTCAAAGAATGGAATGGCTCTAGTGCAAGTTATGTGTTTCACACTGGCTAACTCAAAGAATGGAATGGCTCTAGTGCAAGTTATGTGTTTCACACTGGCTAACTCAAAGAATGGAATGGCTCTAGTGCAAGTTATGTGTTTCACACTGGCTAACTCAAAGAATGGAATGGCTCTAGTGCAAGTTATGTGTTTCACACTGGCTAACTCAAAGAATGGAATGGCTCTAGTGCAAGTTATGTGTTTCACACTGGCTAACTCAAAGAATGGAATGGCTCTAGTGCAAGTTATGTGTTTCACACTGGCTAACTCAAAGAATGGAATGGCTCTAGTGCAAGTTATGTGTTTCACACTGGCTAACTCAAAGAATGGAATGGCTCTAGTGCAAGTTATGTGTTTCACACTGGCTAACTCAAAGAATGGAATGGCTCTAGTGCAAGTTATGTGTTTCACACTGGCTAACTCAATGAATGGAATGGCTCTAGTGCAAGTTATGTATTTCAGGAGGGCAGACACAAAGTTTGGGATTTTTCTGGGGCAGTTTAAGCCTGGAAGGGGGTTTGAAAGGTGGCTGGAAGGAGGCAAAGGGAGGGGTCTGTGTTGGCTGTGTGGTCTTGTCCCTGAGTCCTCCAGCATGTCAGGTGTCAATCCACTGAACCCATCCCTGCTGAAAGACACTTGTACCTTTCTGTACACATTTTGGAATTAGATTTTAAGAATCTGACCACGTTTCCATTTGTCCTGTCTCCAGCCTTTTTTCAAATACTGAAATACATTTCTTTTAGAAAATCAAGAAACACAGTTTGCTATAGCTGCTTGGCTATATATGGATGTACTGTAAGTTGGGTAGGAACCTCAGCGTGGGTTTACAAACAGAGTGGGTGTTAGAGTGTGGAACATGGACCGACTACAAACAGAGTGGGTGTTAGAGTGTGGGACATGGACAGACTACAAACAGAGTGGGTGTTAGAGTGTGGAACATGGACAGACTACAAACAGAGTGGGTGTTAGAGTGCGGGACATGGACAGACTACAAACAGAGTGGGTGTTAGAGTGCGGGACATGGACAGACTACAAACAGAGTGGGTGTTAGAGTGTGGGACATGGACAGACTACAAACAGAGTGGGTGTTAGAGTGTGGGACATGGACAGACTACAAACAGAGTGGGTGTTAGAGTGCGGAACATGGACAGACTACAAATAGAGTGGGTGTTAGAGTGTGGGACATGGACAGACTACAAACAGAGTGGGTGTTAGAGTGCGGGACATGGACAGACTACAAACAGAGTGGGTGTTAGAGTGTGGGACATGGACAGACTACAAACAGAGTGGGTGTTAGAGTGCGGGACATGGACAGACTACAAACAGAGTGGGTGTTAGAGTGTGGGACATGGACAGACTACAAACAGAGTGGGTGTTAGAGTGTGGGACATGGACAGACTACAAACAGAGTGGGTGTTAGAGTGCGGGACATGGACAGACTACAAACAGAGTGGGTGTTAGAGTGCGGGACATGGACAGACTACAAACAGAGTGGGTGTTAGAGTGTGGGACATGGACAGACTACAAACAGAGTGAGTGTTAGAGTGCGGGACATGGACAGACTACAAACAGAGTGGGTGTTAGAGTGCGGGACATGGACAGACTACAAACAGAGTGGGTGTTAGAGTGTGGGACATGGACAGACTACAAACAGAGTGGGTGTTAGAGTGTGGGACATGGACAGACTACAAACAGAGTGGGTGTTAGAGTGCGGGACATGGACAGACTACAAACAGAGTGGGTGTTAGAGTGTGGGACATGGACAGACTACAAACAGAGTGGGTGTTAGAGTGTGGGACATGGACAGACTACAAACAGAGTGGGTGTTAGAGTGTGGGAAATGGACAGACTACAAACAGAGTGGGTGTTAGAGTGTGGGAAATGGACAGACTACAAACAGAGTGGGTGTTAGAGTGTGGGACATGGACAGACTACAAACAGAGTGAAGAGACATGGACAGACTACAGAAGTAGTGTTAGAGTGCGGGACATGGACAGACTACAAACAGAGTGGGTGTTAGAGTGTGGGACATGGACAGACTACAAACAGAGTGGGTGTTAGAGTGCGGGACATGGACAGACTACAAACAGAGTGAGTGTTAGAGTGTGGGACATGGACAGACTACAAACAGAGTGGGTGTTAGAGTGCGGGACATGGACAGACTACAAATAGAGTGGGTGTTAGAGTGCGGGACATGGACAGACTACAAACAGAGTGGGTTTTAGAGTGTGGGACATGGACAGACTACAAACAGAGTGGGTGTTAGAGTGCGGGACATGGACAGACTACAAACAGAGTAGGTGTTAGAGTGTGGGAAATGGACAGACTACAAACAGAGTGGGTTTTAGAGTGTGGGACATGGACAGACTACAAACAGAGTGGGTGTTAGAGTGCGGGACATGGACAGACTACAAACAGAGTAGGTATTAGAGTGTGGGAAATGGACAGACTACAAACAGAGTAGGTGTTAGAGTGCGGAACATGGACAGACTACAAACAGAGTGGGTGTTAGAGTGCGGGACATGGACAGACTACAAACAGAGTGGGTGTTAGAGTGTGGGACATGGACAGACTACAAACAGAGTGGGTGTTAGAGTGTGGGACATGGACAGACTACAAACAGAGTGGGTGTTAGAGTGTGGGAAATGGACAGACTACAAACAGAGTGGGTGTTAGAGTGTGGGACATGGACAGACTACAAACAGAGTAGGTGTTAGAGTGTGGGAAATGGACAGACTACAAACAGAGTGGGTGTTAGAGTGCGGGACATGGACAGACTACAAACAGAGTAGGTATTAGAGTGTGGGAAATGGACAGACTACAAACAGAGTAGGTGTTAGAGTGCGGAACATGGACAGATTACAAACAGAGTGGGTGTTAGAGTGCGGGACATGGACAGACTACAAACAGAGTGGGTGTTAGAGTGTGGGACATGGACAGACTACAAACAGAGTGGGTGTTAGAGTGTGGGACATGGACAGACTACAAACAGAGTGGGTGTTAGAGTGTGGGAAATGGACAGACTACAAACAGAGTGGGTGTTAGAGTGTGGGACATGGACAGACTACAAACAGAGTGGGTGTTAGAGTGTGGGACATGGACAGACTACAAACAGAGTAGGTGTTAGAGTGTGGGAAATGGACAGACTACAAACAGAGTGGGTGTTAGAGTGTGGGACATGGACAGACTACAAACAGAGTGGGTGTTAGAGTGTGGGAAATGGACAGACTACAAACAGAGTAGGTGTTAGAGTGTGGGACATGGACAGACTACAAACAGAGTGGGTGTTAGAGTGTGGGAAATGGACAGACTACAAACAGAGTGGGTGTTAGAGTGTGGGACATGGACAGACTACAAACAGAGTGGGTGTTAGAGTGTGGGAAATGGACAGACTACAAACAGAGTAGGTGTTAGAGTGTGGGAAATGGACAGACTACAAACAGAGTAGGTGTTAGAGTGTGGGAAATGGACAGACTACAAACAGAGTGGGTGTTAGAGTGTGGGAAATGGACAGACTACAAACAGAGTGGGTGTTAGAGTGGGGGATATGGACAAACATTGATCAAGTAGTTTTTCACAGTGTAAGGAAGGCTCACAAAGGGGTATTTCATCAAAACAACCAGGACCATCTGAATATGAAGAAAGCAGAAGTAAAACACTGATCTGCCTCTGTGGCCGTGTTATCTGTGTGCTGGCTGGGGTTGGGTTGATCAGCACCTACATGCTTTCTGGTGAACCGTCAGCCACTAGAACCCTGGGTTGTTTTTGTCTTGTGGCACAAGCCAGTTGATTATTTCTTGCAGATTGCAGTCTGATGTGTTATCTCTGCACTCAATTAGGTCTATCTCACCCACAGATATGTTGACAAGTCAGAGCAGTGTCCACCCTCTCTCATGCAGATGCATTATCAACATCTCTACAACAAAGGAGAACTTAGCACCAACATATGCTGCAATTGTTGCTCAAATGCTGTGACAATGCATGTGTGCGTGTGTGTGCATGCGTGTGTGTGTGTGTGTGCATGCATGTGTGCGTGTGTGTGTGTGCATGCATGTGTGCATGTGTGAGTGCGAGTACATGCATGTGTGTGTGTGTGTGTGCATGCATGTGTGTGCATGTATACGTGTGTCCGTGTGCATGTATGTGTGCATGTGTGAGTGCAAGTACGTGCGTGTGTGCATGCATGTGTGCATGCATGTGTGCATGTGTGAGTGCGAGTACATGCATGTGTGCGTGTGTGTGTGTGCATGCATGTGTGTTCATGCGTGCGTGTGTCCGTGTGCATGTATGTGTGCATATGTGAGTGCAAGTACATGCATGTGTGCGTGTGTGTGTGTGTGTGTGCATGCATGTGTGTGCATGCGTGCATGTGTCCGTGTGCATGTATGTGTGCATGTGTGAGTGCAAGTACATGCATGTGTGCGTGTGCATGCATGTGTGCGTGTGCATGCATGTGTGAGTGCGAGTACATGCATGTGTGCGTGTGTGTGTGTGTGTGCATGCATGTGTGTGCATGCGTGCATGTGTCAGTGTGCATGTATGTGTGCATGTGTGAGTGCGAGTACATGCATGTGTGCGTGTGTGTGTGTGTGTGCATGCATGTGTGTGCGTGTGTCCGTGTGCGTGCATGTGTGTGTGTGTGTGCATGCATGTGTGTGTGCATGCATGTGTGTGCGTGTGTCCGTGTGCGTGCATGTGTGAGTGCGAGTACATGCATGTGTGCGTGTGTGTGTGTGTGTGTGTGTGTGTGTGCATGTGTGTGTGCATGCATGTGTGTGCGTGTGTCCGTGTGCATGTATGTGTGCATGTGTGAGTGCGAGTACAACATGTGTGCGTGCATGAGCATGTAATATATGATATACCATATTCGACTGATTAATTTGAAATCATAAAAGTTATTATTGTGTGTGTATATATATATATATATGGCCAAATATATATATATATATATATATATATTCATATATACCTTAATGTCCAAAATAAATGGTCATTATTAATATTATTATTATAAAAGATTACAGTACGGTTGAACAAAATTTCAGTCTAGTAATTTCACAAATCTGTTTTAACAATACTGATCATAGCGAGTGAGGAAGCTGTTCCACACCAGGTGGTGCCACTGGTACAGGAGCGAACATGGGAGTCCGTCTCTCCGATGATAAATCATGTGTTTCTCTACTCACATATTACTCCATTTTAATTTATCTTTCTGTATTGAGACGTGGATTCTAACTGAGACCCTGAGTGTGTGGGTTGATGGCTGCATCCTGGCAGAGGTCTAGTTCCTCCACTGATGTGACAGGGCACTGGGAGATGGTCTATGACATGTCTGTAAGCAGTCTGTTGTACATATCAGATCCATCTCCAGTTCAGTTTTGTCAGCTTGTCTTCCTTCTCACATTCTGTCCTTTAGCAGGCTCCACATGCAGCCAGCACATGTTGACATGTTACCTTGGCTAGTCTAGTATCAAGGCTGTATTTCAGAGGCCAGACATGATGACTCAGTTCTGGCTGTCTCTCCACAACAGTAACTGAAGCCAAGACAGGCCTCTGTATCCACGGCAATAGGTGTTGTGCTCTCTGCCATAGCAATAGGGGTTGGCTCTCTACAAAGGCAGTAGGGACTGTGCTCTCTGCAAGGACAATAGGGTTTGTGCTCTCTGCAAGGACAATAAGGGTTGTGCTCTCTACTGTAGTAATAGGGCTTTTGCTATCTGCCAGGGCAATAGGGGTTGTGCTCTCTGCTATAGCTATAGGGCTTGTGCTCTCTGCCATAGCAATAGGGCTTGTGCTCTCTGCCAGGGCAATAGGGCTTGTGCTCTCTGCCATAGCAATAGGGCTTGTGCTCTCTGCCAGGGCAGTAAGGAATGTGGTCTCTGCCAGGGTAATAGGGTTGTTCTCTATGCCACGGCAATGGGGATGTGCTCTCTGCCAGGGCAATAGGGTCTGTGCTCTCTTCCAGGGCAATAGGGTTTGTGCTCTCTGCCAGGGCAATAGTGTTTGTGCTCTCTTCTATGGCAAGAGGGGTTGTGCTTTTTGCCAGGGCAATGGGGATGTGCTCTTTGCCATTGCAATAGGGGTTGTGCTCTCTGCCATTGCAATAGGGGTTGTGCTCTCTGCCATTGCAATAGGGGTGGTGCTCTGCCATAGCAATAGGGGTTGTGTTCTCTTCAAACGGGTGGTGCTCTGCTATAGCAATAGGGTTTGTGCTCTCTGCCACTGTTGACTATTTTGATATGTCATTGATAGCTGGTGTTATTAGTGCTAATTATGTTATATTTACTGGACCAGTTTAATCACTGATTGACAACATTTAAGACAGTGATAATGCGTTTGATAAAATCTAATGATTTTCTAACTTTTGTTCAACTAGAACATGTATGCAGGTGCACAAACATTCTATAATTTATATGTGTAAATTCATTTTCCAAATACACAACTAAATTTTGAAAATAAAAAATAATTTTTTTAGTTTTTTACATTAATTAATGGTTTTAATATAACTAACTTAATTTGGTGGAGAGACGAACCAGACGCATACTGGAAAGGCACCATCTGGCAGAGGATAGAGCAAGACAGGCAGATCTGGAAACAACATGCTGAAGTCTGCCCAACCACTGAATACTATGATGTTGATGACGATGATGATGAACTTAATTTGTTCTACATTTTATCTGTAGTTTCTTTTTTGCCGTTTTTATGATATACATTAAATTGCTTGATCAAATTTAGATTGTACAACGCTTTGGGCATTTTATGGAAATTATGCTCTATGAGTATTGAATATTATTATTAATTGAATAGATTGCCCTATTTTGAACTTGTGATAAAAACATGCCAGGGGCCTGTAATAGTGAGATGTTGTCCACTCCTATCAGAGTCTGCAGTCTAATTGACCTCAATCCCAGCCTTCAAATCACCCTCCATAAAGCACAGTAGATACCAGCAGGGGAAGTTATAATGATATGGCATGGGGATGGATGTCCAACTGTCCACTATCTGCCCAGTAGGGAGCAGTGCCCACTGGGGGTGTGACCACCAGCAATTTCCTGGTGCACTCCTAGTAAACAAGATAATGTTGGCAAGTGCTATGTCAATTACATCACAAACTTATCTTTTATTCCCCCCACCCCCACCCCCCCTCAGTTATCTTGTGATATCTGGTCTGCTGTCCTCTCTTGCTCAGTGTGTCTTGTTGTGTGCAACTGGAAGTGGTGTTGTGGGTGGAGATCTGCTGGAGGTCTCTCGATGTCATCTCTCCATCTCATTCTAGTACCTTTATTGACTCTATAAGTGTCATGTGCACTTTTGGTTTGTTTATGCATCCTTCAGTCAATGTTTATTGAATTATTAAACAACATGTGTCCATATCACAGTGACTGTTGATCATCATACCATCATACAGGATTTAGTGCATATCACAGTGACTGTTGATCATCATACCATCATACAGGATTTAGTGCATATCACAGTGACTGTTGATCATCATACCATGATACAGGATTTAGTGCATATCACAGTGACTGTTGATCATCATACCATGATACAGGATTTAGTGCATATCACAGTGACTGTTGATCATCATACCATCATACAGGATTTAGTGCATATCACAGTGACTATTGATCATCATACCATCATACAGGATTTAGTGCATATCACAGTGACTATTGATCATCATACCATCATACAGGATTTAGTGCATATCACAGTGACTGTTGATGATCATACCATCATACAGGATTTAGTGCATATCACAGTGACTGTTGATCATCATACCATGATACAGGATTTAGTGCATATCACAGTGACTATTGATCATCATACCATCATACAGGATTTAGTGCATATCACAGTGACTGTTGATCATCATACCATCATACAGGATTTAGTGCATATCACAGTGACTGTTGACCATCATACCATCATACAGGATTTAGTGCATATCACAGTGACTATTGATCATCATACCATCATACAGGATTTAGTGCATATCACAGTGACTATTGATCATCATACCATCATACAGGATTTAGTGCATATCACAGTGACTGTTGATCATCATACCATCATACAGGATTTAGTGCATATCACAGTGACTGTTGATCATCATACCATGATACAGGATTTAGTGCATATCACAGTGACTATTGATCATCATACCATGATACAGGATTTAGTGCATATCACAGTGACTGTTGATCATCATACCATGATTCAGGATTTAGTGCATATCACAGTGACTGTTGATCATCATACCATGATACAGGATTTAGTGCATATCACAGTGACTGTTGATCATCATACCATAATACAGGATTTAGTGCATATCACAGTGACTGTTGATCATCATACCATCATACAGGATTTAGTGCATATCACAGTGACTGTTGACCATCATACCATCATACAGGATTTAGTGCATATCACAGTGACTGTTGATCATCATACCATCATACAGGATTTAGTGCATATCACAGTGACTATTGATCATCATACCATCATACAGGATTTAGTGCATATCACATTGACTATTGATCATCATACCATGATACAGGATTTAGTGCATATCACAGTGACTGTTGATCATCATACCATGATACAGGATTTAGTGCATATCACAGTGACTGTTGATCATCATACCATGATACAGGATTTAGTGCATATCACAGTGACTATTGATCATCATACCATCATACAGGATTTAGTGCATATCACAGTGACTGTTGATCATCATACCATGATACAGGATTTAGTGCATATCACAGTGACTATTGATCATCATACCATCATACAGGATTTAGTGCATATCACAGTGACTATTGATCATCATGGTCATGCTTAACAAATATGTTATGTTTTTTGGAAGACATCACTAAGTGGGTAGATGAGGGATCACCAGTAGATATCGTCTACTTAGATTTTCAAAAAGCTTTCGACAAAGTACCACATCAAAGATTACTGCTTAAACTAAAGGCCCATGGCATAGGAAATGGTATAATAAACTGGATAGAACAATGGTTGATTGACAGAAGACAACGTGTAGTAGTTGATGGGGAGGCTTCAAACTGGAAATCAGTATTGAGTGGGGTACCACAGGGATCAGTATTAGGTCCTATATTATTCTTAATATATATCAACGATTTGGATGATGAAATAACAAGCAAGGTGTTGAAATTTGCGGATGATACAAAAGTGTTTAGAAGGATTAAAAGTGATGGAGATAGACAGCATTTACAAGATGATCTTGACAGGTTGATCAAATGGTCTGAAAAGTGGCAAATGCTGTTCAATTTTGGGAAATGTAAATGCCTCCACACAGGACATGGGAACGAAGAGGTAGAATATACAATGGGGGGTACTGTACTAAGTACTACTGTAAAAGAAAAGGACTTAGGGTTAACCATTAGTGCTGATATGAAGGTTTCAGAGCAGTGCGGAATTGCAGCTTCAAAGGGAAATCAAATCCTTGGATTAATTAGGCGAAACATAACGTATAAGGAAAAAGAGCTAATAATACCGCTGTACAAAACAATTGTTAGGCCTCATTTAGAATATTGTATTCAAGCGTGGAGGCCATATCGCAGGAAGGACATAGATATGCTAGAAAGAGTGCAGAGGAGAGCAACTAAAATGATACCAAAACTGAGGGATCTTAGTTACGAAATACGCCTAAAAAAATGCGGTTTAACAACACTAGAGACCAGGAGATTGAGAGGAGATCAGATAGAAGTGTTTAAAATATTGAAGGGTTATGAAAATATTGATAGAAATATTTTTTTCTCAGTTAAGAAAGATAGAAGGACTAGAGGACATGAACTTACATTGGCAAAGGAGCAGAGTAGATTGGATATAAGAAAGTTTTCATTTTCACAAAGGACTGTAAATGAATGGAACAGATTACCTGCTGATTGTGTGGGTGCTAGTAGCGTGAATATGTTTAAAAATAAAATCGACACATACCTCAGACGGGCGGGATACACATAGATAAAAGGGTCGGACTCTCGATAAGCCAAAGGGCTTCCTTGTCCACCTGCCACCTAGAGTTAATTCTCTGGGTGGCAATCTTGTTAAATCTTGTTAAATCATACCATGATACAGGATTTAGTGCATATCACAGTGACTATTGATCATCATACCATCATACAGGATTTAGTGCATAATATCACAGTGACTGTTGATCATCATACCATCATACAGGATTTAGTGCATATCACAGTGACTGTTGATCATCATACCATGATACAGGATTTAGTGCATATCACAGTGACTATTGATCATCATACCATCATACAGGATTTAGTGCATATCACAGTGACTGTTGATCATCATACCATGATACAGGATTTAGTGCATATCACAGTGACCATTGATTATCATACCATCATACAGGATTTAGTGCATATCACAGTGACTGTTGATCATCATGCCATCATACAGGATTTAGTGCATATCACAGTGAATATTGATCATCATACCATCATACAGGATTTAGTGCATATCACAGTGACTGTTGATCATCATACCATGATACAGGATTTAGTGCATATCACAGTGACTATTGATCATCATACCATCATACAGGATTTAGTGCATATCACAGTGACTGTTGATCATCATACCATCATACAGGATTTAGTGCATATCACAGTGACTATTGATCATCATACCATCATACAGGATTTAGTGCATATCACAGTGACTGTTGATCATCATACCATGATACAGGATTTAGTGCATATCACAGTGACTGTTGATCATCATACCATCATACAGGATTTAGTGCATATCACAGTGACTGTTGATCATCATACCATCATACAGGATTTAGTGCATATCACAGTGACTGTTGATCATCATACCATCATACAGGATTTAGTGCATATCACAGTGACTATTGATCATCATACCATCATACAGGATTTAGTGCATATCACAGTGACTGTTGATCATCATACCATCATACAGGATTTAGTGCATATCACAGTGACTATTGATCATCATACCATCATACAGGATTTAGTGCATATCACAGTGACTGTTGATCATCATATCATGATACAGGATTTAGTGCATATCACAGTGACTATTGATCATCATACCATCATACAGGATTTAGTGCATATCACAGTGACTGTTGATCATCATACCATGATACAGGATTTAGTGCATATCACAGTGACTGGTGATCATCATACCATCATACAGGATTTAGTGCATATCACAGTGACTGTTGATCATCATACCATGATACAGGATTTAGTGCATATCACAGTGACTATTGATCATCACACCATCATACAGGATTTAGTGCATATCACAGTGACTGTTGATCATCATACCATCATACAGGATTTAGTGCATATCACAGTGACTGTTGATCGTCATACCATGATACATGATTTAGTGCATATCACAGTGACTATTGATCATCATACCATCATACAGGATTTAGTGCATATCACAGTGACTGTTGATCATCATACCATCATACAGGATTTAGTGCATATCACAGTGACTGTTGACCATCATACCATCATACAGGATTTAGTGCATATCACAGTGACTGTTGATCATCATACCATCATACAGGATTTAGTGCATATCACAGTGACTATTGATCATCATACCATCATACAGGATTTAGTGCATATCACAGTGACTGTTGATCATCATACCATGATACAGGATTTAGTGCATATCACAGTGACTATTGATCATCATACCATGATACAGGATTTAGTGCATATCACAGTGACTATTGATCATCATACCATCATACAGGATTTAGTGCATATCACAGTGACTGTTGATCATCATACCATGATACAGGATTTAGTGCATATCACAGTGACTATTGATCATCACACCATCATACAGGATTTAGTGCATATCACAGTGACTGTTGATCATCACACCATCATACAGGATTTAATGCATATCACAGTGACTGTTGATCGTCATACCATGATACAGGATTTAGTGCATATCACAGTGACTGTTGATCATCATACCATGATACAGGATTTAGTGCATATCACAGTGACTGTTGATCATCATACCATAATACAGGATTTAGTGCATATCACAGTGACTGTTGATAATCATACCATGATACAGGATTTAGTGCATATCACAGTGACTGTTGATCATCATACCATGATACAGGATTTAGTGCATATCACAGTGACTGTTGATCATCATACCATGATACAGGATTTAGTGCATATCACAGTGACTGTTGACCATCATACCATCATACAGGATTTAGTGCATATCACAGTGACTGTTGATCATCATACCATGATACAGGATTTAGTGCATATCACAGTGACTGTTGATCATCATACCATGATACAGGATTTAGTGCATATCACAGTGACTGTTGATCATCATACCATGATACAGGATTTAGTGCATATCACAGTGACTGTTGATCATCATACCATCATACAGGATTTAGTGCATATCACAGTGACTGTTGATCATTATACCATCATACTGGATTTAGTGCATATCACAGTGACTGTTGACCATCATACCATCATACAGGATTTAGTGCATATCACAGTGACTATTGATCATCATACAATCATACAGGATTTATTGCATATCACAGTGACTGTTGATCATCATACCATCATACAGGATTTAGTGCATATCACAGTGACTATTGATCATCATACCATGATACAGGATTTAGTGCATATCACAGTGACTGTTGATCATCATACCATGATACAGGATTTAGTGCATATCACAGTGACTATTGATCATCATACCATGATACAGGATTTAGTGCATATCACAGTGACTGTTGATCATCATACCATGATTCAGGATTTAGTGCATATCACAGTGACTGTTGATCATCATACCATGATACAGGATTTAGTGCATATCACAGTGACTGTTGATCATCATACCATGATACAGGATTTAGTGCATATCACAGTGACTGTTGATCATCATACCATCATACAGGATTTAGTGCATATCACAGTGACTGTTGACCATCATACCATCATACAGGATTTAGTGCATATCACAGTGACTGTTGATCATCATACCATCATACAGGATTTAGTGCATATCACAGTGACTATTGATCATCATACCATCATACAGGATTTAGTGCATATCACATTGACTATTGATCATCATACCATGATACAGGATTTAGTGCATATCACAGTGACTGTTGATCATCATACCATGATACAGGATTTAGTGCATATCACAGTGACTGTTGATCATCATACCATGATACAGGATTTAGTGCATATCACAGTGACTATTGATCATCATACCATCATACAGGATTTAGTGCATATCACAGTGACTGTTGATCATACCATACAGGATTTAGTGCATATCACAGTGACTGTTGATCATCATACCATCATACAGGATTTAGTGCATATCACAGTGACTGTTGATCATCATACCATCATACAGGATTTAGTGCATATCACAGTGACTGTTGATCATCATACCATCATACAGGATTTAGTGCATATCACAGTGACTGTTGATCATCATACCATCATACAGGATTTAGTGCATATCACAGTGACTATTGATCATCATACCATCATACAGGATTTAGTGCATATCACAGTGACTGTTGATCATCATACCATGATACAGGATTTAGTGCATATCACAGTGACTATTGATCATCATACCATGATACAGGATTTAGTGCATATCACAGTGACTGTTGATCATCATACCATGATACAGGATTTAGTGCATATCACAGTGACTGTTGATCATCATACCATGATACAGGATTTAGTGCATATCACAGTGACTGTTGATCATCATACAGGATTTAGTGTATATTAGCGTTTCGAAGATAAAATAGTTTAACTCACTCAACTTTGTCTGTCTTTCACAAGGACAGTAAAAGTGGTTGGTCCCTTCTACTTGGTGCTGATGGTGTTAATATTCACTCATTTATTCATATGTTAGTTCATTCATTCATTTATTTGATAATTCATTTGTTGGTTTGTTCATTCATACGTTCATTCATTCATATGTGCAGTCATTAATATTTTCATTCATTCGTTTGTTCGTTGTCCATTCGTTCTTTTGTTCATTCATTCGTTTGTTTGTTCGTTCGTTCGTTCGATCGTTCATGCAGGAAAATGGAGAAGAAACATGAGCCATGTTTCTGTGACTTCAGACCTGTTGGAACTGAATAAATAAATGTGTGCACAAAATCATTAAAGTCTTTTAATTAAATGTCAGAGTTCTTTTAGAAAGATCTCACATGCATATGTGCTGCATATTTAATGATAACCAAATTGCAATATTTTGATTAGTGACTCGTTTGGATTTGGGTGGACGTTTGGATTTGGGTGGACGTTTGGATTTGAGTGGACGTTCATGTGCATTAATTTTTTATTATGTTATTGTATTTAATAAAAATACATTGAATTTGAAAAGTTGTTGATTGGATGGATATTTCTGACTACACCAAGATGTGAGGTGTTTACCCCCTTCCCCAGTCAGTGCGTCCTTGGTGCATTAACCCATGCACCACACCAAAGCAGGTAGATTTCTGCAAGGAACTCAACCGAAACACATTTCGAGGAAGGGTACAGGACGATCTGGTGAAAGTGCTGCATGTGGAAGAAGTTACCTCCATGAATTGTGTGACAGCAGACTGTCCGTGGGGCAATCAGATGCACTACAGACTTTCTGTAGCTGGATTGAACCAGCGTCGCCCGATTGTAAAATAAACAACAAGTAACCAACGTGCCTACCCACTGAGCTATCGGGATCAGCGGAAACTGTCTAATTGATTTAAGTTGTTATAATAAATTGTACAACTCCTTCATATATCGATATTCTAGTGATATTATGAGATTATACACGTTACTTTCTGTAGCTGGATACGATATATGTTTGCTATGTATGTTTATTGGTGTAGATTATCTCCCGTTGGTTGCATTCGATATAATTATTCTGAAAACGAGCCCAAGCTCGGCGAAACCTAGTCGACTTGTAGGCCCATTCGCATTCGTTGTTTTGAATAAAATTCGATTCATGTGGAACCGTAAGATAACTGCTTGTTCCTCTATGATGACTAGTGTTTGTATTACGTCGGAAAATTGCACAATAACTCATTCTGACGCTCGTTTCGACCCAAAAATTATACTTGTAAACATGCTCTGAATGCATGGAAAGGGTCAGCCTGATGCGAGTTTGAGTCATAAGTGACGTCACATCTCAGCATCCCGAAAAGCGCGCTAAAAATATGCATATTCAAAAATGTTCGGATGTACAGCATAAAATGTGGAATTTCTAATTCACTGAATTTTTTTGCTTTTTTTTGCTTGGTGGACGTGGAAATAGATAGCAGGATGTAATGTAACATGAATTCAAGCAATAGATGTTTTTATTCCCTTTAATGTCTCATTTTTAACATGAAATTCTCCATTAATCCAATATTCTGATGATTCAACCCCAGAAGTAATCACCTCTTGTATAAGTCTGACTTCACTTTGATGACTTTGTTGTTAACCTAATGTCAACACAGCTAGGTATGATATGTTGTTTACAAAGTCATATTAGGATTTCTTCCCTCTATGTAGCCTCTCGTTAGTTTCCTTTGGCTCTTTCCGAGGGTGTTTCTTGTTGCCCCTCTGTTTGTCTGCCCCCTCTTCCTGTCTTGTTTTCTCCTCCAACCAGGACCAGTGTGAGGAGATGACCAAAGAAGCAGTTTGCCCTTTTACTGGCTCTGTGCTGGGTGAAAGTCAGATGAAGCAGTAGATGTACGGCTATATACACTGTTTGATCCCCATTGCCCCACAATTTGGCTGCCACAGGTGTCTTACCTGCTGCCACAGGTGTCTTACCTGCTGCCACAGGTGTCTTACCTGCTGCCACAGATGTCTTACCTGCCGCCACAGGTGTCTTACCTGTTGCCACAGATGTCTTACCTGTATCAGTTGTCGCCACAATTACATAAGACATTTGTGCATTGATGTACAAATTCTGTAGCACCAAATTGTTGCTTTCTTCTTTGTCCCAGGAGTTTGACGTGAGGCTGGCCTCGACACTGATCCTTGACTTTTATCTTCTCTCTCCCGTTACTGATGCCATTTCACTGTTGTTCCCATTCTCGTCACCACACTCCCTACCCCCTTCTCTCTCTCTCTCCCCCCTCTCTCTCCCCCCCCCTCTCTCTCTCTCTCTCTCCCTCTCCCTCTCCCTGCTCAGTCCCAGTCTTTGAGACAAAGTTCTTCTGATGCTCAGCTCATTACGTTTGTGGCCAGAGACCTGTCAAACTTCTACTATCCACTCTGAGTGCAACTCCTCTTTTCAATAATCATACCCTTTCCGTTGTGTCTCCCTCTGCTTTTCTGTCTGTGCTTTGGTTGCTAAGTCAGCATGTATAATATAGGTAAAAACATGCTTTGTGAAGGACTGGATTTCTGTCTGGTTATTTTTGTTTTGATGTATGTAGCCAGGTACCACCAGCCTCTCTCAGAACCTGACAAAAACTGCAGGGCTTGCTTCTGAAAATACAGCTCAAATTGCGCCTCAATTTTTCAAACATTTGTTTAAAAATTGATTAACAACTATTTTGTAAAGCCTAATATTTCAATGAAGTGATGTTGTACAAGTGCAAGCTGTATAGGATAGTCAAATAAAGGACATCAAAAAGGTAGCTGGAAGCTGCCCACCATGACTGACACTATGTGATTAGATGGTGACAAATACATCAACAGTATAACTGTACCCATTGACCTCTGGCTCATTTGGAAGGGCATGGGAGGGGGCATGTAAGGGGGGAGGGGGGTTGGGTTGTGCAAGACTGTTACCTCACCTGCAGCCTCTTACATCAGTGTCAATGCATTCCTTGCCAGGAGCAGCTAAGAGCAGCTCCATTAGACATTAACAAATCCTGTTAACAAATCACTGACAGCCGTGCGGGAACCAAGGATGTCTGGGGCGCTTGCGATGTTTAGGGCGATGTCTGTAGCATTGTCTGGGCGCTTGCGATGTCTGGGGTGCTTGTGTAATGTTGGCACAGACTGTAGCAGTCTTTATCTGGTGTTCCTTACTGATGATGTACACTTACGTGTGTATGCAGTGTGTGTCTTTATGGATGTTGTTGATCATAATGCTCCATTTGACATCACTTAACCTATCTCGAAAGATTGAGGCTGTTAAACAAGGTCTGTTGGAGTTACATGTTGGCAGTTGTTGTTTCTGTTCTCTGCCAGGGCAATAGGGGATGTTGTCTGCCAGGGTAATAGGGGATGTACTCTCTGCCAGGGCAATAGGGGATGTTGTCTGCCAGGGCAATAGGGGATGTTGTCTGCCAGGGCAATAGGGGATGTACTCTCTGCCAGGGCAATAGGGGATGTTCTCTGCCAGGGCAATAGGGGATGTTGTCTGCCAGGGCAATAGGGGATGTTGTCTGCCAGGACAATAGGGGATGTGTTCTCTGCAAGGGCAATAGGGGATGTGTTCTCTGCAAGGGCAATAGGGGATGTGTTCTCTGCCAGGGCAATAGGGGATGTGCTCTCTGCCAGGGCAATAGCGGATGTACTCTCTGCCAGGGCAGTAGGGGATGTGCTCTCTGCCAGGGTAATAGGGGATGTGTTCTCTGCCAGGGCAATAGGGGATGTGTTCTTTGCCAGGGCATTAGGGGATGTGTTCTCTGCCAGGGCAATAGGGGATGTGTTCTCTGCCAAGGCAATAGGGGATGTTGTCTGCCAGGGCAATAGGGGATGTGTTCTCTGCAAGGGCAATAGGGGATGTGTTCTCTGCCAGGGCAATAGGGGTGTGCTGTCTGCCAGGGCAGTAGGGGATGTGTTCTCTGCCAGGACAATAGGGGATGTTGTCTGCCAGGGCAATAGGGGATGTGTTCTCTGCAAGGGCAATAGGGGATGTGTTCTCTGCCAGGGCAATAGGGGATGTGCTCTCTGCCAGGGCAATAGCGGATGTACTCTCTGCCAGGGCAGTAGGGGATGTGCTCTCTGCCAGGGTAATAGGGGATGTGTTCTCTGCCAGGGCAATAGGGGATGTGTTCTCTGCCAGGGCATTAGGGGATGTGTTCTCTGCCAGGGCAATAGGGGATGTGTTCTCTGCCAAGGCAATAGGGGATGTTGTCTGCCAGGGCAATAGGGGATGTGTTCTCTGCAAGGGCAATAGGGGATGTGTTCTCTGCCAGGGCAATAGGGGTGTGCTCTCTGCCAGGGCAGTAGGGGATGTGATCTCTGCCAGGGCAGTAGGGGATGTGTTCTCTGTCAGGGCAATAGGGGATGTGTTCTCCGCAAGGGCAGTAGGAGTTGTGCTCTCTGTCAAGACAAAAGGGGTTGAGCTCGGCCGGGGCAATAAGAAATGTGACGTTTCTGTTTCGTCTTCTGTAATTTTGTGTTTCTGAATCTTACTCAGCAGGTTGTTGTCCCGAGGTAATACATTAGAATAAAAAAAAAAAACTAAACTGCAACCCTGGAAATGCCTTCCCTAAGTGTTCCGGTCTATGGTATGCCTAAAATAGGCCTACATGTTAGAGTGAAGAGAAATATATCCTCTCAGGGTACAGTTTAATAAGATCAACCTTGCCATTGGCCAGATAATAAATGCTTTTGAATTTTGAAATAATGCAGAAAGAATTTGTAATACTGTTAAGTAAAATTTACAAAAACTTAAAATTGGAACTCGCGTGTTCAAGTTCAAAACATCATACAGGAACAACACTTTCTTCAAAAGAAACATCATGGCAGCAAATTACAAGTTCAGGAGTATCGTTAGTGTGTGGATGCACTGTATTGCATTATGACATCACCAGGTATCCTCAGTGGGTAAACCCACGGGCTAGAAAGCCCAAACCCCTTTCTGCTGACTTTGTTATGAGACAAGCCTGAGGTGATCTGTCTGCTGGTTCTGGCAGTAAATGCAGCAAGATTGATTTGTTTGTTTTTGTTCCTCCCAGCCACCCACTTCTTTTCCCTTCCCACTCTCCCTATCTGACTGGGAGACAGATCTTCCCCCTGGTATAAGGTTACCTTTAGTGTGAAATGTCAGTGTCTCTCTCTGGCGCGTGCCTTGGCTCTGTGTACAACGGCTCTCTCTACACCCACGTGCCATATTGAAGAGGCACGCAGTAAAAAAGTGATGAAAAGTAACATTATAGCGGGGGGCCTGGAGGGGAACCCCACTGCGGGGGAGTGTAAACCTGAATTGTGGTTTTATGTGGTTGAATTTATTGGCAGATTCCTGATGGTGCTACTGGTGTGGGGAAACAAAGTCGCTCCAAGCATCTGGTTCCGCTTGCTGATCCCATAGAAGGGAGATTAGTTCACTTGTGGCACTACCATCAAGTTGAATGTTTTTGTTATTGAAACCACATTGAAACTAATAACCGGTGTGTAGTTATTTGCAGAACATTTTGTGGGTTCTTGGTGCAGTTGTGTGGAGTCGTTTTATTGATTCATTGTCATGATTAAAATTTGTTGAATGAAACAGTTGGTAAGATACATTGATTACATATATATATATATATATGTCTATATATATATATATATGTATATATATATAATATGTCATATTGATTGTTAATGTTAAAATATTACAAACAGACTATGGTTGGACTAACCAAGGCAAATAGAACAGCTTTAGAAAACTAACAATTAACACTACTCACACTACACACCTTAATCACAGCTGTTGTCTATATTTGACAGTTGTTTCAATTAATGTTTTGTTTGACCTTTTAGCACTGAAGACACCCCCTGCCTTCGCGGAACAGATGAAACACTTAGAGAGAGCAAAGGTGAGTAACCTCCTTCCCTCATTTACTTCTGTCTGCAGTTGTTAAAGGTGAGTAACCTCCTTCCTCCATTTCCTTCTGTCTGCAGTTGTTAAAGGTGAGTAACCTCCTTCCCTCACTTCAATATGCAGTTGTTAAAGGTGAGTAACCTCCTTCCCTCACTTACTTCAGTCTGCAGTTGTTTAAGGGGAGTAACCTCCTTCCCCCACTTACTTCTGTCTGCAGTTGTTAAAGGTGAGTAACCTCCTTCCCTCACTTACTTCAGTCTGCAGTTGTTAAAGGTGAGTAACCTCCTTCCCTCACTTACTTCTGTCTGCAGTTGTTCTTGTCCCTCATACAATGTGCTGCATCAATCTGCCCATCGTTTATAGCACTGCTGCGCACTCACTTTCAGTATTCTGTGTCTTTCAAACATACCTCAGCATAACTTATTGTTTACCAGGTCGACACGTGTGTGATGGATCGTCTAGCTAATGCTTTACTGTCTGGTTGTATACGCGCCGCGTGTGTGTTTGTGTGTGTGTGTGTTTGTGTATGTTTGTATGTATGTATGTATGTATGTTCATACATATGGATGTGTACACACACAAAAACTACACATGTTTGTATGTATGTGTGTATGTGTTCATGTGCGTGTTCGTGTGCATGAGACTGTCATGTGTATGTATCTATGTATGTATGTTTGAATGTATGTGTGTATGTATGTATGGACGTATGGATGAATATATAATATATATGTGTAGTATGTACATATGTGTGTGTGTGTATGTATATATATATTTATTACTGACATACATGTACATAAAATGATACGTACATATGTGCATACAGGTGGTTGATTGAATGGATGGATGGGTGGGTGGGTGGGTGGGTGGGTGTTTGGATGGATGGGACATATATATATTAATATATAACACACCCTACTTGGGTGGTAGAGTGGGTCCACTTGGTTCACCTAGACAAGCCCCCACTCTCATTGTCCACAATTGAGGATACTGACCAGAGATGTCCAGTTGGAATGTGCAATGGCTGTGGCGCCCTCCTGCCCTGGTACCACCATCGCCCTGGTACCCCCATCGCCCTGGTACCACTATCGGCATGTCTCTGAGCATGTCTCTCTTCTTGACATCATTCAACAAACATAGGCTTTTTATTTTGAATATTATGTGATGCTCTGAAGTGCTTTCACATTGTTACGTTAAAAACAAGGGTACGCTATATTTATTTTGGATAAGACTAACATGATTTGTGTTGTACGCAAGCAGCCCTGGTTGGAAGTATTTGAACGTGAACAGAATTATATACTGTCAATGATAATTAGTATAATTTGTTTTGGTCAGTACCTATATCTAGGTACAAGAGAGTAACCAATAATGAAAACTTAACATATAGAAGTTACACATGGAAATGTTACACACATATGTATCAACATCAAGACATATATGTATCAACATCAAGACATATATGTATCAACATCAAGACATATATGTATCAACATCAAGACATATATGTATCAACATCAAGACATATATGTATCAACATCAAGACATATATGTATCAACATCAAGACATTTGTGGTGTCGTTTTTTAACAAACGAAAACTACGAATAATGTAATGGTTAGTCGATATTAATGTTTTAAAAAAGGAAGTTAGTTGACGCAGCGTTGATGTTTTGATCAGGAAGACTAGTTTATTTGTGTTCATCTAAAGACTAATATCCCTGTGATAATTTCAGACTGGAGACTTCCTGAGACACAAGTTGCAGCAGAGACCAGACAGACAGTTGCTGGTACAGCACAATATTCTAGAAGGTACGTCCCTTCCCACAATACCTCACTCCCACAGCTAAGGCCCTCACAGGCAGGGTGTGAGGGTGTCAGTGCTGCCATCTGGTGCAGGCAGTAACACTAATATGTACTTCTGCGTATACATTGATAACTTTCTAATATGGATGGTATTTTCTTGAAACTAAATTACTAAACATGAAACAGGTGGGGATATATTGGCTGTGTCCTTAGAATGACACCAGTGAGAACATTAAAGGCAATGCAGACAAACCACCAGGACATCCAAAGTAAACCTTTAACCATCTTAAAAGAGGCATTACACCATAACTAATACTATAAGACCCAACAAATAAGGACAACAGGACCCAGAAAATAAAGACAATAGGACACAGAAAGTAAAGACAATATGACCCAGAAAGTAAAGACAATAAAGACAACAGGACCCAGAAATAATGACAATAGGACCCAGAAAATAGAGAGAATAGGACCCAGAAAATAAAGAAATAGGACCCAGGAAATAAAAACAATAGGACCCAGAAAATAAAGGCAATAGGACTGAGAAAGTAAAGATAATAGTATCCATAAAATAAAGACAACATGACCCAGAAAGTAAAGACAATAGGACCCAGAAACTAAAGACAACCGGATCCAGAAAATAAAGACAACACGACCCATAAAGTAAAGACAATAGGATCCAGACAGTAAAGACAATAGGATCCAGAAAGTAAAGAGTTAGGATCCAGGAAGTAAAGAGAATAGGATCCAGAAAATATAAACAGTATGACCCAGAAATTAAAGACAATACGATCTAGATATTAAAGACTTAGGATCCAGGAAGTAAAGACAATATGACCCAGAAAGTAAATACAATAGGATCTAGGAAGACAAGACAATAGGATCCAGAAAGTAAATACAATAGGATCTAGGAAGACAAGACAATAGGATCCAGAAAGTAAATACAATAGGATCTAGGAAGACAAGACAATAGTATCCAGAAAGTAAATATGATAGGATCTAGGAAGACAAGACAATAGGATCCAGAAAGAAAAGACAGTAGGATCCAGAAAGTAAACGATAGGACCCTGAAAATAAATACAATAGGATCTAGAAAGTAAAGACAATAGGATCCTGAAAGTCAAAGGGACCCAGAAAGAATGGCTGGCAACAAAAAGAATGACAGCAATTACTCTGTGCCTTGTGTACCTGCTCACGCATGTAGTCATTCAATCAGTTTTGGGTCTTGGTTACTTGTTGTCATGTTTCTCATTCCATGCTATAAATGTTACATGGTGATATTCACTGGCCTACAAGTATACAACAGGTGGTGTCAGAAGTGGGATACTTTTTAACTACCTACAAACTGTGTCGACATGCTTCAGTGAGTACATGCCTGAACTGGCTCTGAACTGCAGACAATAGGCTACTGTCTGAGTATCTTGTTTACTGACTGTCATTCAAGCATGGCACACCAGTTTGACCGGTTCGACCCAGATAGAGAGCGATGGTCGTCCTACTTGATGCGTGCGGAGTTCTACTTTGACTCAAATAACATCACAACAGAACCAAAGAAAAAGGCTGCTCTGTGTTCAACCATGTCACCAGAAACATTTCCACTTCTTCAGAATCTACTGACTAAGGAAGTGACAGAAGCTTCCTACGAAGAAGTGAAAGCGGCGCTTAAACAGCATTTCGAGGAAAAACGTAACTTTCTTGCTGCGCGTCTCGACTCCTTCCGCACGTTTCAGCAGGAAGGTCAATCCATCACTGATTTCCTGGCCGAACTGCGCACTAAAGCCAAAGAGTGACTTCGAAGAGCAGTGCTGTGTAAAGTGTCAGGACATTGCACTACGAGATAGGCTTGTCATGGGCTGTAGGCACACTTTTATACAGCAGGCAATACTGAAAGAAACAGACGCTTCACTGACGAACGTACTACAGTGTGCTAAAATGGCAGAACTGCTTAGCAAAGAGCTGAACAAAATGCACGAACAAACAACAGGCCACCCTCAGCAGATGGCCTCAAGCCGTCTGAGGAACGCGTCAACGCCATCATCAAGTTTCCGACGCCAGAGAACGTTAAACAGCTGGAAAGCTTCATCAGCAAGCTGAACTATTACGGAAAGTTCTTGCCATCATTCTCTACCATCTGCGCCCCTCTAAACCGACTGAGCAGACAGGACGTCAAAAGGGCCTGGTCTGCTGAGTGCGACCAGGCGTTCAACCGACTGAAGGAGATGCTGGCCCAGAAAACGCGCTTGGTCCACTACGATCCAACTAGGCCAATATCTCTGGCCGCCGACGCATCGCCATATGGCATCGGGGCTGTTATTTCTCAGTGTGCACCGGATGGTACTGAGGAACCGATCGCCTTTGCCTCCAAAAAGCTTGCGTCGGCAGAGAAGAATTACAGCCAGGTGGAGAATGAGGCACTGTCAATCATTTTCGGTGTGAGGAAATTCCATCAGGACCTGAATGGTCGCCACTTCCAGCTCACCACAGATCACAAACCTCTGCTGACCATCTTCAGTCCAGAGAAGAGTCTACAAGTGATGACGCTACAGCGACTGCAGCAATGGGCACTGGTAATGATGGGCTACGATTACCACATTGTCTACAGACAGTCTGCTGATCACACCAACGCAGATGCTCTGTCTCGCCTGCCCATTGGTCCCGATCCGAGTTTCGACAAAGAGGAGAACATAGCCAAAATTGACAATGAAGTGAACTTGCACGACATGCAGGTCATTCTCAATTTACCGCTCTCTGCGAAAACCGTCGCTGACTACACCAGAAAGGACCCGATTCTGACAAAGGTGCTAGACTTCGTTGCAAATGGGTGGCCATCCACATGGCCGCATAATCATGATAAGGACAAAGTTCGTACTTACCTGAACGCCCAGACGGAGATCACATCGAAGGATGGTGTCCTTCTACGCGACTCCCGAGTCATCATTCCGACTGCACTTCGCGCTAGGGTCCTCAACATGCTGCACTTGACGCACATTGGAATAGTGCGCATGAAGTCGCTCGCACGCATGCATGTGTGGTGGCCTAATATCGAGGTCGACATCGCCGCCCACTGCAAGGACTGCACAGCTTGTGCTGAAACAGGCCCAAATCAACCTGAAAATCTGTCTGCATGGCCCGTTCCGGACCGCCCATGGCAGCACATTCATATTGATTTTGCCGGTCCGTTCCTAGATGACATGTGGTTGGTCGTGATGGATGCCCACTCGAAATGGCCGCACGTTCTTAAATTAAACAAGTATCCGACATCTGAGACTACTACGTCCGCACTCGATGATTTGTTTGCTATGTGGGGCCTGCCTGAGACAATTGTATCCGACAATGGCCGGCAGTTCGCCTCAAAGACGTTCGCTGACTGGTGCAATGCACACTCGATCGCACATCTGACTTCTGCGCCATTTCACCCACCATCGAACGGTGAAGCTGAACGGCTTGTTGGCATTTTCAAACAGGCCATGAAACGAGCTGTCCGAGGGGAGAGGAAGTCGAAACATCTGGCATTGCGAGAATTCCTCCAGCAATACCGTGTCACTCCAAATTGCACGACTGGTCGTACTCCAGCTGAACTGATGCTCGGACACCAGCTGCGGTCTTCTCTCCGTTCTACAACCACCTGTGCACAAAGCAAAAACACAGAAGAAATCAACATTGCCGGCCAAGCCGAAATTCTCAATCGGTGCATATGTCCATTACAGAGATTTCACCAAAAATCGTCCAAAATGGGTGGCTGGAAAAGTGACTGGTCATATCGGAAAGAAAATGTTCATTGTCCAAGGACCTGATGGACGTTGCCGCCGACACGAAGATCAGCTGAAGTCACGTTCCGTTCCAAAAACGAACCGCCGACGCAATCTGAAGCGTTCTGCTGCACTCGCGACTAAACGTCCTACAAAGACGGATCAGCAGCAATACGACAACGGTGTTCCCGACTTGCCCGTTCCCGAAATTGACGAACACCTGCCTGACGAAGCCATGAACGATGAACCACCTGTGCCTGTTGATCAGCCAGTGATACCTCGTCGTTCGACTCGCGTTAATTTCGGTATTCTGCCGAAGAGGCTCATTGAGGAATGAGCAACAAACAATCTGGAAGGGAGGACTGTCATGTTTCTCATTCCATGCTATATGAACTATATGTTGTGTTAGCTGACATTGCAGTCAATGCTATTATGTGTCAGTGGCACTCATTGTTATTATTGGACCACCCTCTAGTGACCACTGACCAGACACTGACCAATTGCTTTACAGTGTCTGCCATCTTGTTTTGTGGAAGTGACCACATGTATTTTCAGTTGTTCTGCCAATTAAATGTTTTTTGAATTATGCAAATGTTACATGGTGATATTCACTGGCATACAAGTACACAACACTTGTAAAATGAAGGTTAGTGTGCAGCGTACACCTGTTGTCTAGGACTTAAGGCAGTCAGTAATGTACGTCAATTGTTTGTGCGGTTGAAGGTTCCTAGCACTGGATGCCTCCTCCACATTGCTGGGTGTGTGTGGGCTGTGGCTGTATCTAAGTGTATCAGATCCACACAACCCTTGGCACGTAGATTAACAGTTGTTGCACCAGCAAACGTGAAAGGACAGCCACTTGGCAGTTTTAATATCTCCCGTGGTAATTTTCGATGACATGAGGGGCCACACGGTGTGGAATTTTATGGAGGGCCACTTAGTAGAATGTTTTCTCCATCTTTAGACAAACTATAAAGACGCCTGATATAGCTGAAAATAAAGTTATGTCTTCAGTTTGTTAAGTTGGATGTGAGAAATAATAACTTACATTGGTTTGAATATATACTAAATGGCTACTTGTGTATACAACAACATAAAGCCTCCATATAGTTTCACCACTTACCCACTACATATAGCAACATTACTAAAACTCATTTACTTAGCTGAAAATAAAGTAGCATTAGTTCTCTCTATAATACAATCCTTAAAACCGTGATGGTAAACATTGTTTTAAAAATAAACTCCGGCAAAGCTTCTATGCTTTGTACATTGTCATTTTACATTCGTTTTGTATCAGAATAATTTTGCAATAAGTGTAACTTATCTTGTGTGAACTATGACTTCCAAATGTGTTAGTTAGCTGTGATGAAATACTGCACAAACTATTAAGCTAACTAGTAAAAAAGTGTAACTTTTCTTCCGAAGGGTCGTTAACAAATTGCTGAAAGTTTGGTACCCAGTATGCTAACCATCTAGGAAGAAAACATTAACATGCCCCCCCACACACGCACACAAACATACAAACACACATGTGTACACGCACGCACGCACACACGCACGCACGGTTTGCAGAATGAGTTGCAGAGTTGTGTTCTACTTGCAGACTCGAATGCGGACCCATCTCTGCAGGAACTACAGAAGAAACTGAAGAAGTCTCGTCTCCAGGACAGTCTGAGAGGACGCATCGCAAACAGACCAGGCCCCCTTGAGCTGGTCGAGGGCAATATCCTTCAGACTGACCCCCACCTCAAGGACGCTATCATAGGTAGGCTGATGACATCATGGGTAGGCTGACATCACCATAGGCTGATGTGATTGTAGCTAGGCTGATGTGACCATAGATAGGCTGATGTCATCATAGGTAGGCTGACGTCATCGTAGGTAGGCTGACGTCATCGTAGGTAGGCTGACATCATCATTGGTAGGCTAATATCATCGCAGGCTGACGTTATCATAGACAGGCTGACGGCATCATAGGTAGGCTGATGTCAGCATAGGTAAGAAGACGTCTTGTGATTTTTTGCGATGTATTTTTGTGTGGATTCATGATAAAGTAAAGTAGAACTTGGTAAGCCCGAAGTTTGATAAGCCATCACAGCTGACACCTCTAAATATGCACCACCTCATCTGAAACATTGATTGTTACAAAGTGTTTTCTGTGTACAGATGGAACACTGACATTCACGAAGACGTCTGACCTGACGGAGGATGCCGTCGGACGAATTCACTTCCGCCTTGACTCAGAGGAGAGTAGTTCCAGCGAGATGGTGCTGTCACCTAGCAGCCAGAGTGACACTAGTGATTCGATGGCACTATCTCAGTCCACCGTTACCGTGGCGACCAACGTTATCCCTACGCCCCCCGACATAACCCCCCTCCTACAGCGCCTGCAACAGCAGGAGTTTGCCTTCGCGCACAATATTCCACCTATCACGTCCCAGTCGTTCACGGGAGGGGTGACGGCAAGTCTTGGATCGGCCGTTGTCACGGCAACGACACTGTTGAACAGTCGAAGTAGTGGGTGCTTCAGCAGCAGTGGTAGCAGCAACAACTTGAGCAACATCAGCAAGTTGTCACGCATCAAGAAGCCAAAGCCCAAGACGATCCCAAAGAGTAAAGTGATCAAGTTCCACGAGTACAAGGGTCCTTCGAGTCTCATGAAGACTCAGCCCATCGTGTCATCATCCACGTCAACCAGCTGTGTGTCGACATCAAACGCTGGTGTCACTGTAGACACGCCCTACCACGTCCTGCTGCAGCAACAACAGCTGTTCCTGCAGTGGCAGCTGGAGCTGCAGCAGAAGAACATGCCGCTCATTCTGCCCATACAACCAACACCCCAGCAACAACAGCAGCAACAACCACAGCAGCAGCAGACGCCCCCTCATCAGCCGACCAAACAAATGGTGCCTAGTCCGGGGGTTCCGTCGCCCCCTCCACCCCCACCCCTTCCTGTGGTCATCTCCCCCACTGAGCCCCCCGTTGTTGCCACGGCAATCGCCCAACCACCCACACTCTCAGAGACCCTCATGGTGGCGCTGTCACCCCCGCAACCAGCCATCGCCATGACAACCAACTCACCATCAGCGTCATCGACCACATCATTGTCACGCTCTCACGGTGGTCATACTCCGGTGAAGGCCACAAAGCTTGAGGACATGAAGGTCGCTGATCTGAAGATCGAGCTGAAGAAGCGCGGACTTCATGTGTCAGGGCCAAAGCCACACTTGATCGAGCGACTCAAGCCGTACATCGAAGAGATCCTCGGCACTGCATTGTCAATCACTGAACCAGGAAGCGTAGCCGCTCTCAGCGAAGTCTCGCTGATGTCACCGCCACCTAGTGTCCAGAGCAGCAACGGCAGTGTTCAGCCGATGATGCAACCGGCGACACCTATGAACGACGACATGTCAGCAATACCACTCGTGTCCCCCCCGGAGTCCCCTAGCAGCAACCTGGACGACCTCAACCTATCCCTGTCATCTCAGATGTCACAGCCAATGTCACCTGACATGCCCCCTATGGACGTCACTCCGGTCTTCAACAACCAGCAGCTGGTGAAGCGACCGAGTAGCGCTGTCGTCATGGCCTACGAACCCATGCAGCAGCAGCAACAGCAGCAACAGCAGCAGCGGCCGGCATCGGTTGCCCCGATGGACATTGACCTGTCGTTGGGTCAGCTGTCGGGTCATCATAGTGACCTTGGTCAGACTGACCTGGCTGAGATGACCAGTCAGACGACCCTTGACCATAATCAAAACCAGGCAGTGCCGACAGCAACGGTGGCACCACAGATCATCACGGTGGCACCCCAGGCCCAGGGGAGTGTCGCCCTCAAGCCGGCGCTGCAGGCGGGGCCAGTGGTGCAAACGGGGCAGGCAGTGCAAGGGGTGCTCCCAGCACAGACTCAGATCTCTGCCGACGCTCTCACTCAGATGTTGCAGGTTCAGGTCCTCCAGGCCCAGGCACAGCTGCTGCAGCAGGCCAGGGACATCCAGCTACAGCTGCCACAGCTAAGACAACAGCAGCCCCCCATGGGACAGCAGCCTACTGTGGGACAGCAGCCCCCTGTGGGACAGCAGCCCCCCGTGGGACAGCCGCAGGTACTAACTCAGGAGGAGCTGGTCCGACAGCAGCAGAAGAAGATTGAGGAGCTTCAACAGCTGCTGCAGAAGTCACAGCAGCAGCTGCAGCAGCACGTTGACCAGCAGCGACTGCTCAAGATGACCCTGGCAGCAGCGGCAGCCAATGCTGTCCAGCAGCCCCCCGGACAGACGTTCGTGGCTCCACTTGCGTCACAGGTCTTCACACAGTTCAACATGCAGCAGCCACAACAGTCGCAACAACAGGTGGCAGCACCGTCGGCCGCCATGACAACCAGCCCGACGAAGCCAGTCGATAGCAAGGCTGCGCTCAGCAACATGCTACACAACCAGGCCCTGCAGCAGCAGCTACAGCAGCTGCAGCAGCAGCAACAACAACAGCAGCATCAACAGCAGCTACAACAGAAGCAGCAGTTACAGCAGCAGCAGAAGCACGTAGTTCCGAAGGTGTTCTCATTTGCGGCCACTGTGCCCAATGGGCAGCAGTTCATCTTCACCGCCCAGCCGCAGGTGAAGCTCGAGAAGTTGCCGATTGTCAGCACGGTGGCGCCGTCTAACACCAGCACAACAAACAACAGTAGCAAGTAAGTGTCATTACCACGTCTCCTGTCCTCTATCTGATTTACATTATTATTACTTGTGATATATATTTTATTCTTTTTTAGATATTTCAGTATGTTTACTTTTCTCTTCATTTGTTCGTCCTGTCGTGTCCTATACTCTATTTGATCTGTCAGATGTCAGCGGAGTTTCAGTTTCCTTGCAACAGAGCTTGATGACTTGTGGTTTGTGTAAATAAGAACGTCAGAGATTGCTTTGAGTGGGAGGCAACAAGAGGGGTGGAGGGCATCCATCCGCTCAGTCTGGGGCAAGGCTAACTAGGGGCATTGTTGTCAGCAGTCGTTGCCTGTAATAATCATAACTTGTTGTGTGGAGATATGGAAGTTCTTGTGGTTGTGGTAGTTCTTGTGGTCATGGCAGCTCTTGTGGTTGTGGTAGTTCTTGTGTTTGTGGTAGTTCTTGTGGTCATGGCAGCTCATGTGGTTGTGGTAGTTCTTGTGTTTGTGGTAGTTCTTGTGTTTGTGGTAGTTCTTGTGTTTGTGGTAGTTCTTGTGTTTGTGGTAGTTCTTGTGGTCATGGCAGCTCTTGTGGTTGTGGTAGTTCTTGTGTTTGTGGTAGTTCTTGTGGTCATGGCAGCTCTTGTGGTTGTGGTAGTTCTTGTGTTTGTGGTAGTTCTTGTGTTTGGTAATTCTTGTGTTTGTGGTAGTTCTTGTGTTTGTGGTAGTTCTTGTGGTCGTGGCAGCTCTTGTGGTTGTGGTAGTTCTTGTGTTTGTGGTAGTTCTTGTGGTCATGGCAGCTCATGTGGTTGTGGTAGTTTTTGTGTTTGTGGTAGTTCTTGTGTTTGTGGTAGTTCTTGTGGTCGTGGCAGCTCTTGTGGTTGTGGTAGTTCTTGTGGTCGTGGCAGCTCTTGTGGTTGTGGTAGTTCTTGTGTTTGTGGTAGTTCTTGTGGTCATGGCAGCTCTTGTAGTTATGGTAGTTCTTGTGTTTGTGGTAGTTCTTGTGTTTGTGGTAGTTCTTGTGTTTGTGGTAGTTCTTGTGTCTGTGGTAATTCTTGTGTCTGTGGTAGTTCTTGTGTTTGTGGTAGTTCTTGTGGTCATAGCAGTTCTTGTGGTTGTGGTAGTTCTTGTCTTTGTGGTAGTTCTTGTGTTTGTGGTAGTTATTGTGTTCGTGGTAGTTCTTGTGATCGTGGCAGTTCTTGTGGTCGTGGTAGTTCTTATGGTTGTGGTAGTTCTTGTGGTTGTGGTAGTTTGTGTGGTCATGGTAGTTCCTGTGGTAGTTGTGGTCATTGTAGTTCCCATGGTCATGGTAGTTCTTGTGGTTGTGGTAACTCTTGTGTTTGTGGTAGTTCTTGTGTTTGTGGTATTTCTTGTGTTTGTGGCAGTTCTTGTGGTCATGGTAGTTCTTGTGATCGTCATAGTTCCTGTGGTTGTGGTAGTTGTGGTCATGGTAGTTCTTGTGGTTGTGGTTGTTGTGATTGTGGTAGTTCCTGTGGTTGTGGTAGTTCCTGTAGTTGTGGTTTGTGGTAGTTCCTGTGGTTGTGGTAGTTCCTGTGGTTGTGGTAGTTCCTGTAGTTGTGGTTTGTGGTAGTTCCTGTGGTTGTGGTCGTGGTAGTTCCTATGGTCAAGGTAATTGTGGTTGTGATAGTTCCTGTAGTAGTTGTGGTCGTGGTAGTTCCTGTGGTCATGGTAGATGTGGTCATGATAGTTCCTGTGGTTGTGGTAGTTGTGGTCGTGGTAGTTCCTGTGGTTGTGCTAGTTGTGGTTATGATAGTTGTGGTCATTGTTGTTCCTGTGGTGGTGGTAGTTGTGGTCGTGGTAATTCCTGTGGTTGTGCTAGTTGTGGTCATGATAGTTGTGGTCATTGTAGTTCCTGTGGTTGTGGTAGTTGTGGTCGTGGTATTTTCTGTGGTTGTGGTAGTGGTGGTTGTGGTAGTTCCCGTGGTTGTGGTAGTTGTGGTCATAGTAGATGTGGTAGTTCCTGTGGTTGTGGTAGTTATGGTCGTGGTAGTTCCTGTGGTCGTGGTAGGTCCTGTGGTTGTGGTAGTTGTGGTCGTAGTAGGTCCTGTGGTTGTGGTAGTTGTGGTTGTGGTAGTTCCTGTGGTCGTGGTAGTTGTGGTCTTGGTAGTTCCAGTGGTAGTTGTGGTCGTGGTAGTTGTGGTGTGGTAGGTGTCTGGGACTGCTGTCTCCCACTCCCTCCCTCCAGCCCATTGATTTATGTCTCCCCAACGGCCCTGAGACTTCTCTCCCCACCCTGTGTCTTACTACACAGTGTACCGATGCATTGACACTCTGGCATTTGTTTTTGCTGTCTCGAACAAGTTTGTTTTCGGCGTGGAGACTGTAAATGAGATCGGCAGTGAATAGTGGAGTCAGTGTTCTGGCACGACTGCCTCAGCTGGCTGGATGTATCTCACAGACATCTTGGAATGGTGTTGAGAGTTATTAATGAGACACAGGGTCTGTATCTTGGGGGGCCAGTCATGTCTGAGTCACACTCTCCACAGATGTCTAGATGTGTTTCTCCACAATCATTCCCGACCTGCAGCGTGTCCTTGTAGCCTGATGTAATCTCTTGCAAACTTAATGTTCACCTTCATTATGGGTACTGGGTGGCATAGACTAATGCAGTGACCTGTCACCTTGTCATTTGGACTGGCTGTTGGAAGGGGGGGTCGGGCCATGTGATGAGCCTTTCTCTGACGTTGGCACAGCCTTCACAGGGCAGTTTCTGGACCTACGCACCTGCAACATGTATACAGTTTGTTTGTTTGCAATATTCAGATGGATACTGTTTTAATGCAACAGCATAGATACATTGTTAATTACTGCTGTTAGTAAAAAACTGGCACTACAAAGACTTGTGTCGGCACTGTTGTGGGAAAGTTTCCGGTGTTTTAATTGCCAATAAACAAATCGCAGAGCATCTAGGAGTGGTTGCATACATTCTCAACATTCAACAAAACGTACATTATTATGTACTGGTGGTTTGGTAGTCAGCACGTTTTTGGGGCACATAAATCACAGCAACAGTGGCGGATATTACTTGTATAATGTTGTATTAGATGAATTTAAATATTTTATTTAATTAGTTTTAAAAAGCCTTCCAAAGACATTCACATGAATCAATTATAAAAGTAAAGTACGTGAAAATTATAGGTTTTACACTTTGTTAATATGGTGCTAACTTTGCACATTAAAACTGTTTTGTAACATGCGATTCGGCGAAAATTATGACGGCATCGTTTTAGCCAAGTTTATGGACGATTTCCTTATTTAGCATTTGCATACTGGCCCGTTATTCTCCGTATTCAAAGATGAGTAATCGGGAACGTTCGGGGTTTTGGCGCCCAATATACTGAAAGCATGTGCTTCTTTATTTCCCTAGAGGGGTCTGGTTAATTGAAAGCACGTGACACTATCAATTGAAACTGCAATATCACATTTTTGTTTTCGCTATGCTTCCGCCGCCGAAGAAATGTCGAAATGACATTACGCGTTTTTCGAATCAAAACCAACGAAAATTATGGTGACTGCCATCGTTCAACAGGAAGACAATGGCGTGGACCAACTGGAGAGAGCGCCAGTGGCTGTGCCTGTGTTGTCAGTGATACCTCTGGCCATGCCTTTGTATTCGGTGCCGTCACCTCATCCGTGTCATCGCGTTCAAAGCATCTCATCCGTGTCATCGCGTTCAAAGCACCTCATCCGTGTCATCGCGTTCAAAGCACCTCATCCGTGTCATCGCGTTCAAAGTACCTCATCCGTGTCATCGCGTTCAAAGCACCTCATCCGTGTCATCGCGTTCAAAGTTTTTTTTTAATGCTGCCACTTCAATATTGTGTCTAAGGTTTTTGTCGACTGCAGACTATTTGGACTGATAAAATTTCCGGGTACATGACGCATGGCGCTGTCAGGACGGACCAAAATATTATTATACATCATCAGTCCCTGCTGGGTGGTGTGTCTGCTTCTATATTTTTTTATAGGTATCATGATTTTTGTAGAATTTTCATACAATGGGGTCATATAATTGTTATACTGTACTTTCTGGGCCAGAATTGGGCAACGTGTATCCCCACACCCACAGTGACCTGTCTACACTCCCCACCCCCACACTGTGACCTGTCTACATTCCCCACCCTCATACTGACCTGTCTACACCCCCACCCCCAAACTGTGACCTATGTACATTCCCCACCCCCACACTGTGACCTGGGTGCACTCCCCACCCCCACTCTGTGACCTGTGTACACTTCCCACCCCCACACTGTGACCTGTGTATACTTCCCACCCCCACACTGTGACCTGTGTACACTCACACCCCGCACTGTGACCTGTGTACACTCGCCCCACACTGTGACCTGTGTACACTTCCCACCCCCACACTGTGACCTGTGTACACTTCCCACCCCCACACTGTGACCTCTGACCCCGTGACCTGTAACCCAGTTGTGTAGACAGGCATGATGGCAGCTCATCCTGTGCCCAGTGTAGCTGAGTTCCTGGAAGACTTCTGTGTGCTGTCAGCCAAACCTCCCATTCCAAGGATCCTGTCACTGGCTCTTGGATAGTTCAATGCCCGTGGCATCAGACATAACATACTTAGATTTTAAAACATCTTAGTTTGGCGCACTGTATTTATAAGTTTGTTTACAGTCGTCATTATCATCAATCCCTTGGAGCTAGTATTTAAGGTTTAAAAATGTGATCAGCACTTTAAGCAGTTCTACGGAGTGAATGTCGATCCCTCAAAATAAGGATGGTCTTTCCAAGGACATTTTAATTTGTTGTGCGATCTTAGCTATCCAGCTAAGATCGCACAACAAATGAAAATGTCATTGGAGAGATCATCCATGTTTTGAGGGATCGCTGATGATGATTATGTGTAATTCATACTAATGACCTGATAACAAAATTAAGTTATTATATAGCGCGACATTCACTCCGTAGAACTGTTATTCGTCTAACTCCTTCTCTGTCTGTCTCTCATTTTCCAGCCTCTTCTTTGTCGTAGATGTTTTTTATGCCATGGTCATAACATCTCAACTTTCATCTTTCTACTACAGGCAGGATTTTTTGGTGTCAAGTGGTTTGTTTGATTGTCTTACGGACTTCCTCGTTTCCGACTTGTCTGTTTGTGCAAGATGTTACAATTGCATCTCACCTGTGTTCCTTTTTGTAGGTATTCCTTCGTATGTCATGCCTGCAATGCCTAGTTTGTATTAATGATCTGATCACATTTCGAAGTGTGATATTAGTGTGATTATCAGAAGTCCATTGAAGGAAGTCTTTGTTCAGTCAAAAGATTAACGTAATGTTGCCAGTGATACGAATCACTGAGAGACAGAAATGAGATATAATCCTATGTAGATTGGTTGAGCAATGTTTGACATTTCCAAGTTGATGTATCATTATAAATCATGTTTCTGCAAGTCATCAGACCACACACAGCTGGGCCGTCTACCTGGGCTGATGAATGAATATTACCTGTAGGTCAGCGCAGCCGCTGTCAGTTTATGGAGGTGTGTTTTGTATGTTTCTTCAGTGATCTGATTTGTGGCAGAAGATGGCATGACTTATATGTACAATGTGCTGTGTTGTAGCATAGTGTTTATATCGTCAGACTCAGTCAAGAGAAACTGGAATCCTCCGAGATAGTCCTTGCTGCCATGTCGTACCTTGGGCAATTTTGTTCACCCTGTGTTGCTTAAACTCTCCGGTATAAATTAATACTATGTGGATATATGTGAATGAATAGTCTTCATGCTGTAATTGTGGCTGAATACTTTAAAAAATCTGAGATATTGTTCCATTGTACAGGTCTGCCAGGGGTGAAATGTAAACCGCCTTGGGTAGTCCTAAGGACTATATATTGTTCCATTGTACAGGTCTGCCAGGGGTGAAATGTAAGCCGCCTTGAGTAGTCCTAAGGACTGGATATTGTTCCATTGTACAGGTCTGCCAGGGGTGAAATGTAAGCTGCCTTGAGTAGTCCTAAGGACTGAATATTCTTCCATTGTACAGGTCTGCCAGGGGTGAAATGTAAGCTGCCTTGAGTAGTCCTAAGGACTGGATATTGTTCCATTGTACAGGTCTGCCAGGGGTGAAATGTAAACCGCCTTGAGTAGTCCTAAGGACTGGATATTGTTCCATTGTACAGGTCTGCCAGGGGTGAAATGTAAACCACCTTGAGTAGTCCTAAGGACTGGATATTGTGCTATATAAGAACTTACATTTTTACAATTTTATGTATCGTGTTTTCAGATCGTCATCGGTTCCGAGTTCACCAGCAGGGCACAACAAACTGCAGAGGTCAGCGACGACGCCATACTTCAACCACATCCTGCCGAGCAAGGAGCCCCCAAAGTATGACGACGCCATCAGGAACAGACAGGTAGCTACGGTAGACACATTACTGTTTGCCCTGAAGTGACGGGTAGTGAAGTTCTTGACATCGAAACATGTTAGAGATTCCCTTTGTTACTTCAATGTATTTTGTGTAAGGAATATTGGCCTCAATAACTGGTCCTTGGTCTCTCTTTCCTGTTCTTTCCCTCGCATTGTTCTTACACTGCTGTCTCCACTCCACTCTATCTGTCACTCTCCTTCTCTCTATCTGTCACTCTCCTCCACTCTATCTGTCACTCTCCTTCTCCACTCTATCTGTCACTCTCCTTCTCCACTCTATCTGTCACTCTCCTTCTCCACTCTATCTGTCGCTCTCCTCCACTCTATCTGTCGCTCTCCTTCTCCACTCTATCTGTCGCTCTCCTTCTCAACTCTATCTGTCGCTCTCCTTCTCCACTCTATCTGTCACTCTCCTTCTCCACTCTATCTGTCGCTCTCCTTCTCCACTCTATCTGTCGCTCTCCTTCTCCACTCTATCTGTCGCTCTCCTTCTCCATTCTATCTGTCGCTCTCCTCCACTCTATCTGTCACTCTCCTTCTCCACTCTGTCACTCTCCTTCTCCACTCTGTCACTCTCCTTCTCCACTCTGTCTGTCGCTCTCCTTCTCCACTCTATCTGTCGCTCTCCTTCTCCACTCTATCTGTCGCTCTCGTTCTCCACTCTATCTGTCGCTCTCGTTCTCCGCTCTATCTGTCGCTCTCGTTATCCACTCTATCTGTCGCTCTCCTCCGCTCTATCTGTCGCTCTCCTCCACTCTATCTGTCGCTCTCCTTCTCCGCTCTATCTGTCGCTCTCCTCCGCTCTATCTGTCGCTCTTGTTCTCCACTCTGTCTGTCGCTCTCGTTCTCCGCTCTATCTGTCGCTCACCTCCACTCTATCTGTCGCTCTCGTTCTCCACTCTATCTGTCGCTCTCGTTCTCCACTCTATCTGTCGCACTCGTTCTCTGTTCTATCTGTTGCTCTCGTTCTCCATTCTATCTGTCGCTCTCCTTCTCCACTCTATCTGTCGCTCTCCTCCACTCTATCTGTCACTCCTTCTCCACTCTGTCACTCTCCTTCTCCACTCTGTCTGTCGCTCTCGTTCTCCGCTCTATCTGTCGCTCTCCTTCTCCACTCTATCTGTTTCTCTCCTTCTCCACTCTATCTGTCGCTCTCCTTCTCCACTCTATCTGTCGCTCTCGTTCTCCACTCTATCTGTTGCTCTCGTTCTCCGCTCTGTCTGTCGCTCTCGTTCTCCACTCTGTCTGTTGCTCTCCTTCTCCACTCTATCTGTCGCTCTCCTTCTCCACTCTATCTGTCGTTCTCCTTCTCCCGCTCTATCTGTCGCTCTCCTTCTCACGCTCTATCTGTCGTTCTCGTTCTCCGCTCTATCTGTCGCTCTCATTCTCCGCTCTATCTGTTGCTCTCCTTCTCCACTCTAACTGTCGCTCTCGTTCTCCACTCTATCTGTCGCTCTCGTTCTCCACTCTATCTGTCGCTCTCGTTCTCCGCTCTATCTGTCGCTCTCATTCTCCGCTCTGTCTGTCGCTCTCGTTCTCCGCTCTGTCTGTTGCTCTCGTTCTCCACTCTGTCTGTCGCTCTCCTTCTCCACTCTATCTGTCGCTCTCCTTCTCCCGCTCTATCTGTCGCTCTCCTTCTCCCTCTCTAACTGTCGTTCTCCTTCTCCACTCTATCTGTCGCTCTAGTTCTCCGCTCTATCTGTCGCTCTCATTCTCCGCTCTGTCTGTCGCTCTCGTTCTCCGCTCTGTCTGTTGCTCTCGTTCTCCACTCTGTCTGTCGCTCTCCTTCTCCACTCTATCTGTTGCTCTCCTTCTCCCGATCTATCTGTCGCTCTCCTTCTCCCTCTCTAACTGTCGTTCTCATTCTCCACTCTATCTGTCGCTCTAGTTCTCCGCTCTATCTGTTGCTCTCGTTCTCCACTCTATCTGTTGCTCTCCTTCTCCACTCTATCTGTCGCTCTCCTTCTCCACTCTATCTGTCGCTCTCTTTCTCCACTCTATCTGTCACTCTCCTTCTACACTCAATCTGTCGCTCTCTTTCTCTACTCTATCTGTCACTCTCCTTCTCCACTCTATCTGTCGCTGTCTTTCTCCACTCTATCTGTCACTCTCGTTCTCCGCTCTGTATGTCGCTCTTGTTCTCCGCTCTATCTGTCACTCGTTCTCCACTCTATCTGTCACTCTCGTTCTTTGCTCTATCTGTCGCTCTTTTTCTCCGCTCTATTTGTCACTCGTTCTCCACTCTATCTGTCGCTCTCGTTCTCCGCTCTATATGTCGCTCTCATTCTCTGCTCTATCTGTCGCTCTCATTCTCTGCTCTATCTGTCGCTCTCATTCTCCGCTCTATCTGTCGCTCTCGTTCTCCGCTCCTCTCTCAGCTGTAGTTGTGTTCACCAAATGTTAGGGAAAACTGACAGACATTTAAAAACTAGTACCACATAGATGGATGTTTATTGTCAACACAGTCAAAATTACCATTTGAAATGAGAGTGAAAGCGGTATTAGTAAGAATCTTAAGAAGACTGCTGACACAAATGCATCTCTTTTCAGAACCTCCGCATGCAGAATATCATCGCATCACCAGTAGATGGCATCATTGGTACACTGTCAACGACAGTGGGGACCTCTGGTGGCATGCCAGTAAAAAGTCAGGAGATGGACGATGTATTGGAAATACTGATAAGAACTGGAGGTGAGAAACCATGCTCTCTTGAAACGAGGACTAGCATACAGTACAGTATAGCACAGTACATACAGTACAGCACAGTGCAGTGCATACAGTGCAGTACATACAGTACAGTGCATACAGTACAGTGCAGTGCATACAGTACAGTATAGCACAGTACATACAGTGCAGTACATACAGTACAGTGCATACAGTGCAGTGCATACAGTACAGTATAGCACAGTACATACAGTACAGTGCAGTGCATACAGTACAGTATAGCACAGTACGTACAGTACAGTACAGTGCAGTGCATACAGTGCAGTATAGTACAGTGCAGTGCATACAGTACAGTATAGCACAGTACGTACAGTACAGTGCAGTGCATACAGTGCAGTGCATACAGTACAGTATAGTACAGTGCAGTGCAGTACATACAGTACAGTGCAATGCATACAGTACAGTATAGCACAGTACATACAGTGCAGTACATACAGTACAGTGCATACAGTACAGTATAGCACAGTACATACAGTACAGTGCAGTGCAGTACATACAGAACAGTATAGCACAGTACAGTACATAGAGTACAGTACATACAGTACAGTGTAGTACAAAGTAAAACACTTAAAATCTTTAAATTAATTCTGTATAATAAAATTTGCACGAATTTTTATTTGTGACGACAAAGGGCAATTAAAAGAGCAGTTACCGTGGAATGCCGGTATTGGGTCACCTCAGTAGTGGGGTCACTGCGCAATTAAGGTCACGTTGGGTCAGTCCCAAATAATTTCCATAGTAAAGAATAGAACTTTCATCCCAATAACAGAGTCTCCTAGCTATTCGCTAATAGGGTCAGTAACTGGGTGCAAAATGGCCAGATTATCCACAGATGAACCCTGCAATTAGGGTGAGTCGCGACCAAGCAGCTACCCATCAGGTCAGGGACACCAGCCAGCTGTTGTCAGACTTAAATGCTCCTCTAACAATGGCAATAATAATTAGAAGCCATGATCCTGGTGTGTTTACACAGAGGCCAGTAAACTTCAGAAAACTTTAAAAGATGCAGCACATATGATCCTCAGTCATCTTAGGTAACACTTTGTACTCAAATTCTAATAGGATGAGTAGATTTCCTAGATAAACATGACAGCTGGGTCGGTATTGATCTAACAATAGGGTGTCATTAATTAGGCAACTGACTGCTTTTTTATCTAACAAAGCTGAGTTCAATTGATGGAGTGGCCGAGTGGGTTCAGGTGGCGAAATGCCTTCAGGACAAACAAAACTTGCTTAAATGGCAATGACATTGTTTCCGTAGTCAGAAGCCAAATTAACCAATAAATAAAGACTGCAGTATGATTTACGAATTGTCAGATTTTGACCAGTGTATGCAAAGTGGAAGCGAAAGATAAGATACGTGTCAGGAGAGACACTATATCATGTTCTCTCTATACAACTTTAAACTTAACATTTTAGGAATTTAAACAAGTATAACCCTGTATCTGTACCCAGAAATAACTCAGACATCTACATCACACAAACATCGACATACAACACACAAACTCTGTACTTGGTAATTATATCAACAGTATATTTCTTTAATATTAAAGTTTTTGCTATTAAAATCTCATATATCTGAGCAATTTTCCCTTGATGCTTCAGTCCCCATATTCAGTTTTAGGGTCACACCACTATTGGGGTCACTTGCCTAGTCCCGTGAGTAACCCTAATGCAGAGGTCCTCTGTATTACACTCTGACTATAACACATTGTAATAATATTGAGTAAGTTGTAGAATAGTGCCTTTAGAGGTTGCTGCTCTAACAGTGATTTTATCACATTTGTCAATCTTGGCTAACTGTATTTGTCATATGGGCATATCTTCATAGGAACTTGGCTAGCTCCTTAGTCACAACTTCACAAGACCGCGTAAAAGTTACGTTCACGTGGACAAGTTGGCTCCAGTTACGTTAGTGAATTGATGGTTAATTAAGAACATTTCCCATTACTGAAAATGTGCCAAAACGAACGGACTAAGTAGTTTGGATGAGGTATGTGCGAACATAGCATTCGTTGAATGAACTCTAACGGGCATGGTACTCAGTGGGCGTGGGAGCACCTTGAAAGAATGTTGCTTTCACCACTGGCCAGCCTGCACCACACACAGTCAACAGCTGGTCAGGTAGCTGGGCACTAGCCAAAGTAGCCCTACAATAGTCTTCAAAGGTACAGTTGATCCTCACTTTACGGTCACCTCTGTAATACAACCACGTGGTGATTAAAGTCACCCTAGGAACAATCTTTTTCTGTAAGAGTAAAGTATAGGAAATTAATCTCACTAATTTAGTTACTTCAACAATCAGGTAACTTTTGCCCAGTCTCTAGGCTGACCTTAAGAATGAAGTTCCGTTGTTGGTGTTTTTTGTTTACACCTAAAGCCTGGTGACAATAAGATACCCATTAAATATGTTGAGTCTGTTACTGTCAGTATTGATCAGACAGTGAAATGAAACAGTTTGAATGACATGCTTCCCAGAGAAGTCGAGATGGTGTTCGATTGAACAGGTCTGCCAAGGAGTCAAGTGTAAAGTGCTTTGAGCCGTCCTGAGGACTGAATACAGTGCTAAATAAGAACTTACCTTTTATCTTTTGAATACGTACATATGGAAAAATGTGGAAATTGTATGTTAGAAGAGATTAATAATCTAAACTAATAATCACATAAAGGTAAATACACAAGAACGGTAATTTCAGTAAGAAAAGACGGAAGTAACAGTGAAGTAGTTACGAGTAAGTACGCTGAGTCGGGGCCCTTTGTGTCGGCCATGGAGCAGCTGAACCTGGTGTCTGGCTAGAAAATAGATCTCCAATGATCACCTTGAACTGGACTGAGAAACATGATCACCTTGAACTTGACTGACAGACATGCTCACCTTGAACTTGACTGATAAACATGATCACCTTGAACTTGACTGACAAACATGATCACCTTGAACTGGACTGACAAACATGATCACCTTGAACTGGACTGACAAACATGATCACCTTGAACTTGACTGACAGACCTGATCACGTTGAACTTGACAGATAGACATGATCACCTTGAACTGGACTGCCAGACATGATCACCTTAAACTGGACTGACAAACAAGATCACCTTGAACTGGACTGACAGACATGCTCACCTTGAACTTGACTGACAAACATGATCACCTTGAACTGGACTGACAAACAAGATAACCTTGAACTGGACAGACAGACATGCTCACCTTGAACTGGACTGACAGACATGATCACCTTGAACTGGACTGACAAACATGATCACCTTGAACTTGACTGACAGGCCTGATCAAGTTGAACATGACTGCCAGACATGATCACCTTAAACTGGACTGACAAACAAGATCACCTTGAACTGGACTGACAGACATGTTCACCTTGAACTTGACTGACAAACATGATCACCTTAAACTGGACTGACAAACATGATCACCTTGAACTGGACTGACAAACATGATCACCTTGAACTGGACTGCCAGACATGATCACCTTGAACTGCACTGACAAGCAAGATCACCTTGAACTGAACTGACAGACATGCTCACCTTGAACTGGACTGACAGACATGCTCACATTGAACTGGACTGACAAACATGATCACCATGAACTGGACTGACAAACATGATCATCTTGAACTTGACTGACAAACATAATCACCTTGAACTTGACAGACAGACATGCTCACCTTGAACCGGACTGACAGACATGCTCACATTGAACTGGACTGACAAACATGATCACCTTGAACTGGACTGACAAACATGATCACCTTGAACTTCACTGACAAACATGATCACCTTGAACTGGACTGACAGACATGATCACCTTGAACTGGACTGACAAACATGATCACCTTGAACTGGACTGACAAACATGGTCACCTTGAACTGGACTAACAAACATGGTCACCTTGAACTGGACTGACAAACATGGTCACCTTGAACTGGACTGACAAACATGATCACCTTGAACTGGACAGACAAACATGCAGCTACGGACATCCGAAAGCGTGACTTGTGACCGACTGCTACAAATCCTACAATTAGAGCTCATGGTTCTAAGAGAGTTGGTCAACCACTTTGTTGTGGTATGTAGCGGCCTCCAGCTACAATCACCGCTACTTTCTTCTCTCACTCAAGCACGTGAGCTTGTGTAACAGGGTCATTCACCTGGGCGAGGGCGTGTGGTTACATATCATTGTCTTCTGGGGTTGTTGTGTCAGATTAGAGTAATTAATACCCCACGTGCTCACTGTGAACCCCTTTGATGCAAGGAACCACCTTGGATGGGCCCTTATCTTCTCTCATGCCCCAACACTGTGGAGGTAAACAAGATTTTGTTCTAAATATAGCAAACAATGTTTGCTGCAAATGTAGCAGCCTAAAGTTGTTTAAAAATACACTGACAGCTGAACGCACAGCGACACCAGTTTTTGATGTTCGTGATCACTTCTTGATTTTGATAATGGGTGGTTTGGTCGTGAGGCGCTTCAAACGGCCACAGATTTCCTGTCTAAAGAGACACCGTACCAGGGGCACTGTGAATGTATTTATACACATGTGCGTGGCAGCGATCAACATGTTTCTGCAAATATGCGACTACCTGCCCTAGAAAGTGCATCATTGACCTCCCTGGTACTACTACAAACAGTAGCAGCTGCTTTGAAGTGGTGGTAGATGGCACGGTGCCAGGCGGTATTAGTATCATCACGGCACAGGTAACACTGATGGCTCGCTGAGGGGCACTTTGGCGTCTTACTTTTATTGCCATGTTCTCTGGCTTGTCACTGGGGTCAAATGGGGTTAAGGTGAAGGTCAAACTAACAGCCTTTGAAAGTGGCCCTAAACCTTTAATCTGACATACATATTTACATTTATTGCAAAGACATTTATTAATTAAATGTGTTTCATTGACATTTATGTTAAAAATGGCTTTATGGTCACATATTAATTTGTATAATCATTTGATTGATATTCTGACTTACAGATACTGTTTCAAAATCGGTTTGGGATAGCCCCTACTAGAATGATTCTTATTTTTATGCATCAGTTATATTGATAATTATCAGTCCTTGTATATTTATGAACAGTATGTAGACAGTTCTGTACATTATTTCATGAATCAAATTTGACTAAACTCACTTTCTGCAAGCTGGATGATCCTTGGTGCTGTATTGCATAAATTAAAACATTTTTGAAAACATGGTTTACGTCTTAGTATATCAAACCGGTAATACTATAAACAGATAATTTAAAACATTTATCATAGATTTAACGACTTGTCACTTGAATAAAACTTGCCAGTTCTACCAGGCAGAGTGGTACATTCAAAAGGTAGTCAGCCCGCCTGGTCAGCACTGGTTGTTTTCAGTAGCTTCCCAAAACTCTTAAGGCAACACCCTCATCCCCCTAGCTGGGTGGTTAATACAGGGTATGAAGTCACTGTCTACTGCATAACTTTGCATCAGAAACCTTGCAACAGCTGCAGGCTGGGAATGTACTAGCTACCTCAGTATACCAGTTCTTACTGTATATCTGTCTTTCGAGTTCCTTCTGGCTGTTACTGCCCTTTTTTCGGCTCATACACGTGGGTTTCAGACCCATGTTTTCCAGGGTCGTTGTTGGGCTGAAGTTTCGTCTGTCTGCAGCACTAAATCCACAGTTGTTTGAGTCGTGAGTGACAGCAGCAGGGGGAGTGTCAGGGAAGGTAGACTAGGTCTGCAGTGGATACATGGGTACAGTGGGGACAGACCACAAGTAGGTGGTTAAATGGGGACAGACCACTACAAGATAGTTAAATGGGGACAGACCACAACTAGATGGTTAAATGGGGACAGACCACGAGTAGATGGTTAAATGGGGACAGACCACAACTAGATAGTTAAATGGGGACAGACCACAAGTAGATGGTTAAATGGGGACAAACCACAACTAGATGGTTAAATGGGGATAGACCACAACTAGGTGGTTGAATGGAGACAGTACAATTATTTATCTGAACAAATATAATGTAATGGATATATAATTTATTAATTGTATATATATTGTACGGTAATATATTGTAATTATATATGTGAAAACAAATTGTGATCTGTCTGCATAAATAAAATTTAGAAACATTGTTATATGTAATTATCATATTTTCATTTCTGGTGAATAAATAATTACTACAAAAATATTTACAAACAGTGCATCATAGTATAAAAATTATTTGGTTTATATTACTTCGTAAAAACATAAACAAAAAGTGCCAAGAAAATCAATAGTTTGGTGTCAGGATTGAACCGGCGTCACCCGATTGTAAAATCAATGACAAGAAACCAACGTGGCTACCAACTGAGCTAGCGACAATTCACTGACTGATTTAAGTTGTTATGATAAATTGTACAACTCCTCCTTCATATATCGATATTCTAGTGATATGAGATTATACACGTTACTTTCTGTAGCTGGATACAATATATTTTTGCTATGTATGTTTATTGGTGTAGATTATGTAACATTGGTTACATTCGATATAATTATTCTGAAAACGAGCCAAAGTTCGGAAACGTAGTCGACTTGAAGGCCCATTCGCATTCATTGTTTTGAATAAAATTTGATTCATGTGGAACCGTAAGATAACTGCTTGTTCCTCTATAATGACTAGTGTTTGTAGTACATCGGAATATCGCACAATAACTAATTTTGACACTCGTTTCAACCCAAAAGCTATCCTTGTAAACATGCTCTGAATGCATGGAAAGGGTCGGCCTGATGCGAGTATGGGTCATATGTGAATCGCTACACAGACGGGTTTAAAATCGAATTTATGCTACAACTGTATGTTTCTGTATTTTTTAAATGTTTTCGAATGTTACGTACAATATTAAACTTTGTGTACACATGGAAAACGGATTTTAGCTAATGCCTTGTTTTTATTTCCTTTAATAACTGACCATGATTGCACAGTTCCTTTTTTAAATCTTTGAAGCAGACATTCCCATGATTAGTTAATATAAACTGGGATAATTACAGTACTTAACCAAAAGTCGATTAAACAGCAATAGTGATGATAATTGGAAAGTATAAGTGGCGCTACCTTGTGGATGACAAAACGAATTAATAATGCAGCATTTGTCGACTGTGGGAAGTGATGTTCGTGTCATTTGTTGCATACCTGTCATAAAGATGTCATGTTCTTGCCGTTTGTTGCGTACCTGTCATAAAGATGTCTTTTCCTTGCAGAGTTGCCCCCCAGTGCTGCCCAAGAGCCCCCACCAACACCAAAGTCAAACACCTCGACGTCATCAAACCTCGGTGCGACAACCTCATACACCAGCACACAATTGACAAACTCTATCACAATCCCCGCCATCGCAGTGCCCGCATGCAGTATCCCAGCATGCAGCAGGACACAGCTTCCTTCAGGCGCAGTGTTCAGCGGCGGGACGCTGATCCTCACTAACAGCATGGTGACTCCAATCACAACATGTACGATACAGAGCACACACACGGCCCCCCAGAGCATGCACTCAGGCACCACAGGGCACAAGGAGCTACCCCCTCCACTCAGCATTGACGCCACCATCTCGTCCACCACCTGTGGTGGCCTCTGTGATGGACTTGAAGAACCACTGCCGAGTCTGTCTGATCTGTCATTCATCAACATGGACTGGTCGGATGACACGGAACTTCCCGATCAGCTGCTCGACCTGACCAGCACGGATGGCTCGCTAGGTGGTGCTGGCACCACCGAGATGAAGCAGTCGGTGATGGACATGTTGATGGTGCCGCAGTTGAGTGATTCGCTCCACGGAAGTATCCATGGCTCGGAACCGAACTTGAGCACAATGATCGACACGGAGCTGACCGACAACAACCACATGAGTATGGACGTCTCAGATTGGTTGGATGTCATCATGCCCAGTACTGGTCTGACCCCACTCAGTGCCAACGCCCCCGTGTGTTTCCCGTCAGACAATGTGTTGACGCCGAAGCCCCAGGATGTCCTTGACTTGTTCAACATGGATGAGACAGACTTGTACACCCCGACCGACATTGGACTCGGGTTTGACAAGGTCATGGAGGTGTCGTCGTCGAAAACCTGAGAACGGCGAATTCCTGAAATGGCAATGACAGTATCGACGTCAACGTCGGTGTCACTGACGTGGCACCATCGCCACTCCGATGGCGCTACACACGACACGGTGTTGGTGACATCGCTGACTGCAGACAGTGTGTGTGTGTGGCGCCTCTGATGTGTTACATGACAGTATCCTCGTGACTGTGACTTGTCTCCTACAAATAGTGAGAACAGTGTCGGTAGCGGCTGACGTCAGCTGCCCAGTCACGGCATCTTGTCACTGGCTCAAGAGATTCCTTCTCTACAGTGTCAAATGTTCATCCTGCATATAGAGACAGACGCAAACCATTGTCAAGTGGCTTGTGGTATCTTCCGCGAGCGGTAAGCGTGCCATTCATTCTAGGAAGCGTGTGGTGGTTTCGACCCAAATCACAGGGTCGTTGATGCAGCTGCGATTGATTCGTGCATTTGTTGTGGACGCGGTTCGTCAGACGTGTCTGTTCGGGTGAAGTAGAGACACTCGTGTGAGACTAACGTCTGTGTATTCCCAAGACGCGCGGTCTTGCGACAACACCGCACGCGACAGAATGAAGACATTTTCCAATGGTGCTTTTGTAGCCGTAGTCAGATGTGTTAGTTGTGTTTTTGTTCACTGAATACATTGCACTGGTGTTGCCCCATGACAGAGCTGCTCTTATGTATTGGCGTTTTAGTTCCCTCTTTCACAGAAGCACAGCCACTGACATGTCGAGTAATTTTTGTCGACCAGACGTCGTTGAGAGTCCTGGCCAGATGAGTCACTTAACATAAATTTTTTGACTAGTTTGTTTAAGCTGTAAGAGGGAGTTGATTTCTGGGGTCACTTCCTGTTAAGAAATCGCCAGTACCTTAGACAGGCCTGTCTGCGCACTCTTATCGTCTCTTTGCACGTGGTGCTAGAGTTTCTGCATGAACCATGTCAGGCGTCTGTCCACATAACCATACCTCAACCATCATTGTGGTGTCGTCGCCATAGCGACAATGATGTTCTACATAGCACCAGGCATTCCGAAAATAGAATCAATGGAATACCTGCTTGGTGATTCGCTTCCAGGCACTGCCGCGTTGCTTTGCTCCAGACAGCCCAGAATTGCGTCTGTGCTCGCTGCAGGTCACGGACACCAAACAGGAGTTAGCTCTGCATATTCCCGAATATATATTCCACTTTTGTGATCCATTCCATGAAGAAAGTAACAGGTAGACTGACATGCAGCTAGGTAGTTATAGTGGTTGGTTTGCATGATCTGCGTCACACAGCATTGCTGTTTTGTCCCGTTTCGCTTCTTTGGTCGATGCACGCAGCATTCCCTGGACACACAGGAACACACTCGGTAGAAATGTCGCTCGCAGCGATTCTGACACAACCACTCAGTATTCAGTATATAGTCACACCATCTGTGTTTTTGTGTTTGACGTGTTTATTACATTGCAGAGATTGCCTCCAGGTTTGGGTGGGTTATCTATGGGTAGCCTAGTACATATTGTCAGTTACTATATACGTTCTGTTGACAGTTTGATGCCATAATTCAGTGTTACGAGGCTGACACAATCCAAATACAGTATGTGGAGTAATGACAAATTATGTGACTGCTAAATGCTTGTACGTAGCATCATAGCCGAGTTTCCATTGCTACACAAGCATGCAGCTGAAGAAACTCTTATTCTTTGACATGTTTTATAGCAACAATGATGTGTACATAAGGAGACACAGTGTTCCTTTGATGTGTACATAAGGAGACACAGTGTTCCTTTGATGTGTACATAAGGAGACACATTGTTCCTTTGATGTGTACATAAGGAGACACATTGTTCCTTTGATGTGTACATAAGGAGACACAGTGTTCCTTTGATGTGTACATAAGGAGACACAGTGTTCCTTTGATGTGTACATAAAGAGACACATTGTTCCTTTGATGTGTACATAAGAAGACACAGTGTTCCTTTGATGTGTACATAAAGAGACACATTGTTCCTTTGATGTGTACATAAGAAGACACATTGTTCCTTTGATGTGTACATAAAGAGACACATTGTTCCTTTGATGTGTACATAAGAAGACACAGTGTTCCTTTGATGTGTACATAAAGAGACACATTGTTCCTTTGATGTGTACATAAGAAGACACATTGTTCCTTTGATGTGTACATAAAGAGACACATTGTTCCTTTGATGTGTACATAAGAAGACACAGTGTTCCTTTGATGTGTACATAAAGAGACACATTGTTCCTTTGATGTGTACATAAGGAGACAGTGTTCCTTTGATGTGTACATAAGGAGACATAGTGTTCCTTTGATGTGTACATAAGGAGACACAGTGTTCCTTTGATGTGTACATAAGGAGACACATTGTTCCTTTGATGTGTACATAAGAAGACACAGTGTTCCTTTGATGTGTACATAAAGAGACACATTGTTCCTTTGATGTGTACATAAGGAGACACAGTGTTCCTTTGATGTGTACATAAGGAGACACAGTGTTCCTTTGATGTGTACATAAGAAGTCACATTTTTCCTTTGATGTGTACTTAAGGAGACACAGTGTTCCTTTGATGTGTACATAAGAAGACACATTGTTCCTTTGATGTGCACATAAGGAGACACAGTGTTCCTTTGAGTGCAGGCGTGCTCTGCGACTTAGTGGTTTCTGTTTGAAGCATTTAGTAGCAGTTCAGTGTGTATATACTCAAACATCGCCTTCCAAATTACGCTGTATTTAATCAGTCAGAACCAAACGTGCAGTGTGACTTTGTGTTATGTGTGAGACCATGTTTATGTAATGATATAGATCAAACCATACAGTGTGACCTTCATGCAAACGGATGCAGTGATGGTTTCCTTCCTTAAATCAAGAATACATAAACTATACAGACTGCGATTGTGTTTGCTAGATTGTAGACATTTTCATATATTGTAACATGATTATTGAAGAGCCTCATGCACGGCTGAAACAGGTGGTGATGCTGGTCATTGCCACTGCGTAATTGTTCCTGTCTGGCCAGTCAGTTGCACCAACAAGATGAAAGAACAATGTATTCAATTCAACAGTCTAAAACTAAGTGCTACCTGGACAATGTTCCACAGAGTTTAGTACTTTGTAAAGAGGTACTTTGTGCATCAACATATATTGGTACTTTTAACAGAGTCTAGTACTGCACTGTTGAATGAATGTTTGTACTTCACATATTTGTTCATGTTGAGTACTTTGTATCTTACTGTCTGTGACATCTGTCACACTGAGCATATAACATCTGTCACACTAAGCATGTGACATCTTTTGCACTGAGCACATTTGAGACATCTCCAGCATTGTTGTCTGCTACAAATACTATCTTATGGTATTTACTTAACACGCCAGCGCAGTCTGGTATTTTGCGAAGACATTTTCGCATTCTTTGTGTTGGTGCTGTCTGGTTTCACATTCCAGCATCTTCGCTTATGTTCATTCCCATCATGCCCCATACCAAGCGCCCCACCCCACAGTTCCACAACCCCCCTGCTCTAGGTACCCCAAGCCCCCATCCCACAGTTCCACAACCCCCTGCATTAGCTGTTAGTGCTGTTGTGTAGAATGCCTGTGTTTGTGTCCGAGGGACTGCCTCTGTTCCTCTGTTGTTATAGCCCTGGTTTGTGGGTCCACAACTGTCTGTGTGTCAATGCAGTCGCAGTTGACTCACAGGCAGTGGTCAGTGTATTCTGCAAGTGTCCACAGTAGTCCAGTGATAACTACACCCTTTTTACTTGACCATCTGTAGTTGGGTTCCTTGAGACAAACTGTCGTTAAATTTAATTACATCTCAGACACTTGACAGTCTTCATTAAAATTGCTACTTTACTTTCTTAATATCAGCAAATTAAGTGCAAAAGAACCATACACAAAGTCGCAGGCAAGAAATTTTTGACATTAAGAATGCAGTTGTCATAGCATTATCACATCCAGTTGTTGAGTCATGTCATCAATGAAAGAAGCCTTCATTGAGTGTGACTACTGGTAAATTCTGCCTACAAATTACTTAAAGAGGATTATGTAAAAATATTCATCAACAATCAGATATTTTAATTGCTTGTTGACATAGGCAGTTATCGTCAGACTGATGGTTCACCTGTTGTACCACCAGATGGCAGTGTTCATTGACGGTGACAACCAACATGGTAGTTGAAATGTCATGAAGTGATGAAAATATTTTCATTGTGAATGAAAGATATGTTTAGACATGAGGTATTTTGCAACGTCACAAAGAAAGGTAGAACTATCATGGTGCATATCTTTGCAGCTGCCCCGTATCCCTGAGAGCCAGTGGCGGACGCCGTGGTTAGATTCACACCAAGTGCCTTGCTGTTTCCTTGTCACATGATGTGTGTATCAAAGCTTCTCACTCAATGTACATAGCTCATAGCCCAGCTCCGGGGCTCCGTGTCATCCCTCTTGCATTGTTTCAGTGAAGCCAATACCAGTTTCCTTAGCCTACAGCTTGTTTGAGTTGTATTACGACTGTGTGTGGAACAGCGCGATGTTGTTATTCGCAGACATCAAATGTGTTATGAAGACCAACGCTGTCTTATGGTGTTGTCACCATTGCTGCTTCCTATATTTATCCGTTTATGCACCCATGGCATAATCATGGCATAATCATGCGTTTCTTCCCGTATGTGGTGTTAAGATTTTGTGTTTGGGCAGCAGAAGTTCAGTGATTGTACTCCTGTGAATCTGTGAAGATTTTTTATAATCATTAAGGCATTATGTATTTCTAGCATAGATGGACCAAACATCAGTTGATCTAGGATCTCGCCATATCCAACATGGAATAGGTTTTACATTGGGGTATGTCAACCGAATAGCAAATTGCTAATGTTATAACCCAAAAATTGACATTGTCATAATATAGTATAAGCACACATATATTAATAAAATGAATCTGGACTATTAAAGATACTTGTTATTAGGTGAATGTTAGCTCTTGCGTTAGTGTCAATGTATAGTCATTTAGGTTCGGCTGTCTAAAATGTCAGCTGTATCCAGGAGCTTTTAATATATTTCTTATTTCAGTATTCCATGGTTTGATGTATTTCCAACAGCAACGTTCAGTTGTGGCAGAACATGTCTACGGTGCAATTTATGGCAATTTTAACCATCCGAGTTGGAATGGAGACTGCAGCACTGGAAAGATTAAGTAAGCACATTCCAGGATGCATAGAGAGAGTAGTGCTAGTTGGAGCCAGTCGGTAGACAGTGGCGTATTTATTGTTGTCTTGTCCTGCCTCATGAAGGTGACAATCAGCTGTGACAGCACGTTGCTGAGGGTGAGGCCAAGGATTGAGTCTACAGGGCAGACAGCTGCTTCCGTTCAGTCGTATTCCTTCAGTCCGGTCACTGTTGGTTGATATTCCACAAGCGTGTTCTTGCATCAACTTAACAAATCTTCTTTCCATCATTGTAAACTAGTTTTGGCATGTCCTGTTTTCCAAAGTTCAATGACATTATTTAGGTGCGATACTTTATGAGATGGTGGGAAATAAAGCACATAGATGTTGTTGCTGCAAAGAGCCCTTGCAACTATCTGCTGCATGTTTCACCCTGTCTTGCGATGCTTGCTTCTAAAGCAAACCAGTAGAGTCATGAGCATGTGCCAGTTAAACTGATGGCTTTGTATGACTGTCACTGACGCTGCTTTGTTAAGTGAATATTACGTTTAGCTTTTATAGAATAATTTTTGTTGATGTTGTAAATGCCAACACAGTACATTGTGTGAAGTGACCATTGTCTAAGTCCAAGTGTGTGCTTTTCACAAAATGTAAAAACATAATAAACGATTTTGCTTTGAAGTGATCGACTGTGTTTGAACTTGTGTTTGTGTTATATGCATCAAAACTTTTTAAGGGAATGTACAATGAATTTCATAGGTTAACTGAAAATAAATGTATATCAAACACTAAAACGCTGAATTGATTACGGTAGTATTTATAACACCTCATTTAGTAATGTATTGTCAATGATATTATTGCGATCTTTCACCTCTCAGTCTGTACTAAATTTACAAATTGGCAGTGAATTCAAACATGCTAGTTCTAGACATAATATTACTGCAGTAAGCCCACAAGACCACCCAGTAAATGTACAATTTTGAAGGTGAAATATAAAATTGCTCACTGGATGACTTTTTGGCATGTCATCATTTTCTTTTCTGGTGGTAATTATACTAGAGCAGTAATGATTAGACATGAAGTACAACATTGATAATTATACTAGAGCAGTAATGATTAGACATGAAGTACAACATTGTTAATTATACTAGAGCAGTAATGATTAGACATGAAGTACAACATTGATAATTATACTAGAGCAGTAATGATTAGACATGAAGTACAACATTGTTAATTATACTAGAGCAGTAATGATTAGACATGAAGTACAATGTTGTTAATTATACTAAAGCAGTAATGATTAGACATGAAGTACAACATTGTTAATTATACTAGAGCAGTAATGATTAGACATGAAGTACAATGTTGTTAATTATACTAAAGCAGTAATGATTAGACATGAAGTACAACATTGTTAATTATACTAGAGCAGTAATGATTAGACATGAAGTACAACATTGTTAATTATACTAGAGCAGTAATGATTAGACATGAAGTACAACATTGTTAATTATACTAGAGCAGTAATGATTAGACATGAAGTACAACATTGTTAATTAATAAGTGTTTTGAGATAAACAAAATTGTGAGAATTTGAGCATTTTAATGATAATGTATAATTTAATTAACCAATGATAACATAGTACATTCTGACTGACGAAATGTCAAACTCTGACTAATGAGGTCGGGACACAAATATATGACCACTGTTAATGTTCTTCTCTATATAACATTCCAATTAATGCTTTAATGTAACTCATTTCCCAATTAATCATTGCATCTTCAGGGTTCAGTGTGAACAGTGGGTCACGTCTGACCCAAAAACATGCTTGATACAACCTTTTTATAAGATAAATGAAGTAGATCAATGTTCCAACAAAATATTCTGGAATCTGTGTGATATGACACATTTAGCATTAATAATAATATTTATAGAGCACATTATCCATAATATGCTCAAAGCGCTGTACAATAAAATTCAAGCAATTCAATGTAAACTAATAAAAACTGCAAAGAAGAAACTTCAGATAAAATGTAGAAAAAAATTAAGTTGGTTATATTAAAACTGAAACAACATGCAGACAGTCACTAGTACTGGATACAACACATGACAGTCACTAGTACTAGAGATAACATGCAGACAGTCACTAGTACTGGAGACAACACATGACAGTAACTAGTACTAGAGATAACATGCAGACAGTCACTAGTACTGGAGATAACATGCAGACAGTCACTAGTACTGGAGACAACATGCAGACAGTCACTAGTACTAGAGATAACATGCAGACAGTCACTAGTACTGGAGACAACACATGACAGTCACTAGTACTAGAGATAACATGCAGACAGTCACTAGTACTGGAGACAACACATGACAGTAACTAGTACTAGAGATAACATGCAGACAGTCACTAGTACTGGAGATAACATGCAGACAGTCACTAGTACTGGAGACAACATGCAGACAGTCACTAGTACTAGAGATAACATGCAGACAGTCACTAGTACTGGAGACAACACATGACAGTCACTAGTACTAGAGATAACATGCAGACAGTCACTAGTACTGGAGACAACACATGACAGTCACTAGTACTAGAGACAACATGCAGACAGTCACTAGTACTGGAGACAACACATGACAGTCACTAGTACTAGAGATAACATGCAGACAGTCACTAGTACTGGAGACAACACATGACAGTCACTAGTACTAGAGATAACATGCAGACAGTCACTAGTACTGGAGACAACACATGACAGTAACTAGTACTAGAGATAACATGCAGACAGTCACTAGTACTGGAGACAACACATGACAGTCACTAGTACTAGAGATAACATGCAGACAGTCACTAGTACTGGAGAAAAGACATGACAGTCATTAGTACTAGAGACAACATGCAGACAGTCACTAGTACTGGAGACAACACATGACAGTCACTAGTACTGGAGACAACATGCAGACAGTCACTAGTACTGGAGACAACACACGACAATCACTAGTACTGGAGACAACACATGACAGTCACTAGTATTGGAGACAACATGCAGACAGTCACTAGTACTGAAGACAACATGCAGACAGTCACTAGTACTGGAGACAGCATGCAGACAGTAACTAGTACTGGAGACAACATGCAGACAATCCCTAGTAATGGAGACAACATGCAGACAGTCACTAGTACTGGAGACAACATGCAGACAGTCACTAGTACTGGAGACAACACATGACAGTCACTAGTACTGGAGACAACATGCAGACAGTCACTAGTACTGGAGACAACATGCAGACAGTCACTAGTACTGGAGACAACATGCAGACAGTTACTAGTACTGGAGACAATACATGACAGTCATTAGTACTAGAGATAACATGCAGACAGTCACTAGTACTGGAGACAACATGCAGACAGTCACTAGTACTGGAGACAACACATGACAGTCACTAGTACTGGAGATGACATGCAGACAGTTACTAGTACTGGAGACAACACATGACAGTCACTAGTACTAGAGATAACATGCAGACAGTCACTAGTACTGGAGACAACATGCAGACAGTTACTAGTACTGGAGACAATACATGACAGTCACTAGTACTGGAGACAACATGCAGACAGTCACTAGTACTGGAGACAACACATGACAGTCACTAGTACTGGAGACAATACATGACAGTCATTAGTACTAGAGATAACATGCAGACAGTCACTAGTACTGGAGACAACATGCAGACAGTTACTAGTACTGGAGACAATACATGACAGTCATTAGTACTAGAGATAACATGCAGACAGTCACTAGTACTGGAGATAACATGCAGACAGTCACTAGTACTGGAGACAACATGCAGACAGTTACTAGTACTGGAGACAATACATGACAGTCATTAGTACTAGAGATAACATGCAGACAGTCACTAGTACTGGAGACAATACATGACAGTCATTAGTACTAGAGATAACATGCAGACAGTCACTAGTACTGGAGACAATACATGACAGTCATTAGTACTAGAGATAACATGCAGACAGTCACTAGTACTGGAGACAATACATGACAGTCATTAGTACTAGAGATAACATGCAGACAGTCACTAGTACTGGAGACAACACATGACAATCATTAGTACTGGAGACAACATGCAGACAGTCACTAGTACTGGAGACAACACATGACAGTCATTAGTACTAGAGATAACATGCAGACAGTCACTAGTACTGGAGACAACACATGACAATCATTAGTACTGGAGACAACACATGACAGTCACTAGTACTGGAGATGACATGCAGACAGTTACTAGTACTGGAGACAACACATGACAGTCACTAGTACTAGAGTTAACATGCAGACAGTCACTAGTACTGGAGACAACACATGACAGTCACTAGTACTAGAGATGACATGCAGACAGTCTCTAGTACTGGAGACAACATGCAGACAGTCACTAGTACTGGAGACAACACGCAGACAGTCACTAGTACTGGACACTGAAGTAATCAATTAATCACAAACGAACACTTCTCTCAAACAAAACATCATGTGACTCACCAATACCAAGCTCATGTCACTTTGCAACATCAATATTACACATCAAATTAGATATATTTAGACATGACGCATATATAAAAACAGAATAAGAAATCTTTAGAAATAATAAAACTACATTATATTAGTGGATAATATTATATATATAAGATTCAGAATTTACCCAATTGCAAATCGTCATGAGATCAACATTCTATCAGACAAGTTTGTTGTAACATAAGCATCAAAAGCTGGCTGAGTCTTATCGTATTGATGTCATAACAAAGAAATTAGTCTGGCAAACGACCGACCCCGTAATTTCAACTGTAAAAGCTTACACAGTCTGTGCAGGATATCATATGTGTAAAACCTAATTGAAAATAGTCAGTAAATATTACGTATAAATCTGATATGGGTAGAGTAGGATTTGTTGTAATTTAAGAAGATTAATTACATACATAAAGTTGCTCATAAGTTGATGCTCTTCCAGAATCTTGTATGACGAATCCCCGATTTGTGTTTTCAACGTGGTCATTAAACTCGGAGTAAGACATCTCCTTGGACCTATAAATGACAATATATTCCATGAGAGAACATAATGAACTTTAAGAAATGCAATCAAGTTGACCATAGGTATCTGGACCAGATGGTGTATCAGTTTCTACTAAACAGTCTAACATTTAGCTGAATTCTGGGAGATGTCTTAATTATCATAAAATAATTTCACCTGTTGTTTTAAATTATGTGTTGTTCTAAAGTATCTAATCTAACACATTAATACAAAAGTTATGTATTTTATTCAGCCCGTATTAAAAACAATTATCATGATCTATTTATAAATAAAAATGTTGCCATTCAGTAGGTTTGTGAACATGTTTTTAGTAATGTGGAACATTTCTACTGGGCCAAGTATTCATGGGCTCATGTGAAGGGCATACTACTCCTCTCCATAGCAACACCGGTAGACATACATTGCTTCATGACAATGTGATATTTGGGCCATTGATAATTAGTGTGAGAATGAAAGCTGCAACAAAATTACAAGAATTGTTGATGCTGACAATCAATTAATTTATAAAACAAACATTTTGTTGGCTAATAAATAAAAATCTGACTATGATATGTATGTGTGATATCATAGCAAATTATGAAATGCAAAAATAGTAATATATAGCACCCCATCCAAATACTAAGTACATGTTCTTGTTGCTGCAAAATAGTATTTACATTGAATAAAGAAGTACTTGGTGAAATATCTTAGCCATATGGCATGGAGGTGAGCCCAGTGCAGTGAAATGCTGGAACACAGATAACACGTGATACATTACAAGTCATCTCATGTATGCGTACACATGCTTACATGAAGAGCTTGAATTAGGCACTGAAAAACTCAATAATTAACGAAATTCCATTTAAAAATGCTCTTAGTGAACTTAAAAATTAAAATATAGTTTTGATATGCCAACTACAATATAGTCTGCATTAAGAGATAATTATCACTAGTGTTGTCCAAAGCAGCAAATAAGCTCCAGATAGTGAGTGGACAAGAAAGTGGAGAGAATCCTTTGGTTTAATAAAAAAACTATGAAATATCAGTGAGTGAGTGTGACCTTGACACTGTCAGATAGATCTATCAATTTAGTTTCCAAAACATATTCTGATAACATTTACAGTCAGAAGAACAAATTTAATTTTCCGCCAATGTGAGAATGAGTACAGTCTTACATCCAACCTGCGTACTGAGCTTTTACTGGGGTTAGACCATATTCAGATTTTATATAGGCAGCCATTATAACGTTTCCTTCATTTCCTGCAAAATTTGTCCTAAAATTTTCTTGAAAATATCACAGCATATTTAACCTCTATTGACACAAATGCTGTGGAAAATTTGTGAAATTCTCATACCTCATTTTTCAGAAAAATCCACTCAAACCTGATACCCCTCAATTTCACCCCAATCTGGTGACAGATTTTGAAATATTGGTGCATTCTGCAAAACAGCCACTGTGCGAATACGTGAGTGACTAGCGTATATTTATTGTTATCTCGTGAAGGATCTAACACAGTAGTACATGTCCATGTCAGAGTGTATTTTCAAGGGCATTCTTTCTGTGGGTAATGGCAAACAAATCCTTAAATTGGTCTTACCCCTACTAGCACTAGAGCACAGCCTCAGATGATTCTGGTACTCAAGAAGCAGTGTGCACATGCCTCATATCTGTACACACATCTGCATGCACATGTAAGTATACAGCACAGATATGTGCACAAACCACACATGCACATGTAGGCATACAGCACAGGTATGTGCACAAACCACACATGCACATGTAAGTATACAGCACAGGTATGTGCACAAACCACACATGCACATGTAAGTATACAGCACAGGTATGTGCACAAACCACACATGCACATGTAAGTATACAGCACAGGTATGTGCACAAACCACACATGCACGTGTAGGCATACAGCACAGGTATGTGCACAAACCACACATGCACATGTAGGCATACAGCACAGGTATGTGCACAAACCACACATGCACATGTAGGCATACAGCACAGGTATGTGCACAAACCACACATGCACATGTAAGTATACAGCACAGGTATGTGCACAAACCACACATGCACATGTAGGCATACAGCACAGGTATGTGCACAAACCACACATGCACATGTAGGCATACAGCACAGGTATGTGCACAAACCACACATGCACATGTAGGCATACAACACAGGCATGTGCACAAACCATACATGCACATGTAGGCATACAACACAGGCATGTGCACAAACCACACATGCACATGTAAGTATACAGCACAGGTATGTGCACAAACCACACATGCACGTGTAGGCATACAGCACAGGTATGTGCACAAACCACACATGCACATGTAGGCATACAGCACAGGTATGTGCACAAACCACACATGCACATGTAGGCATACAACACAGGCATGTGCACAAACCACACATGCACATGTAGTATACAGCACAGGTATGTGCACAAACCACACATGCACATGTAGGCATACAGCACAGGTATGTGCACAAACCACACATGCACATGTAGGCATACAGCACAGGTATGTGCACAAACCACACATGCACATGTAGGCATACAGCACAGGTATGTGCACAAACCACACATGCACATGTAGGCATACAACACAAGTATGTGCACAAACCACACATGCACATGTAGGCATACAACACAGGCATGTGCACAAACCATACATGCACATGTAGGCATACAACACAGGCATGTGCACAAACCACACATGCACATGTAGGCATACAACACAGGCATGTGCACAAACCACACATGCACATGTAGGCATAAACACAGGTATGTGCACAAACCACACATGCACATGTAGGCATACAACACAGGCATGTGCACAAACCACACATGCACATGTAGGCATACAGCACAGGTATGTACACAAACCACACATGCACATGTAGGCATACAACACAGGTATGTGCACAAACCACACATGCACATGTAAGTATACAGCACAGATATGTGCACAAACCACACATGCACGTGTAGGCATACAACACAGGTATGTACACAAACCACACATGCACGTGTAGGCATACAGCACAGGTATGTACACAAACCACACATGCACATGTAGGCATACAGCACAGGTATGTGCACAAACCACACATGCACGTGTAGGCATACAGCACAGGTATGTACACAAACCACACATGCACATGTAGGCATACAGCACAGGTATGTGCACAAACCACACATGCACATGTAGGCATACAGCACAGGTATGTACACAAACCACACATGCACATGTAGGCATACAGCACAGGTATGTGCACAAACCACACATGCACATGTAGGCATACAACACAGGTATGTGCACAAACCACACATGCACATGTAGGCATACAGCACAGGTATGTACACAAACCACACATGCACATGTAGGCATACAACACAGGTATGTGCACAAACCACACATGCACATGTAGGCATACAGCACAGGTATGTACACAAACCACACATGCACATGTAGGCATACAACACAAGTATATGCACAAACCACACAAAATAGATTGCTATGATTTGGTTACATGATAATTTAAATCTGACCAAATCTCCAACAATACAGTAATAGTGTGTGCTGAGCCCTCTACAGAGTTGGTTTATAATAAGTGTGCCGTATCCATACAGTAATGATAATATTGATGACATCCTGTGTGTTGCCATTATACACCTACACAAGCTGCTCATAGCAATTTAAACTGCATTGTCAGAGCTAGTTTTGACAGCAGATAATCCAACACCCGCCCTACAAGTGGCGTACTAGATGAATGAGATAGCAAGTCCATGACAGGCTACACATCTACCCCCTGTTTGGGGGTCTTTACACATCAACCCCTGTGTGGGGTATTTTACTTCCCTAGACACCAGGTGGAAGGGATGTACGTACAGCGTACAGTGGCTCATCCGAGAGACAAAGTGCAATGAAGGTCCCTGGGAGCTTCAAGACGTGCAACCGTTTGTACACAAACACAGATTGAGGTCAACTGAAAAGGTAAACATCTATGGAAGTTGACATTACTAACCACCATCAGCAGCTCTGTATCCAGTCTGCAGCAAGACGAAAACCAGAATGAGACTCGGGTGGAGAGACATCTTGCCAGCACGTCGCTGCAAACATAGGACAAACGAGACACTGGCAGACATACCTACTGACTCAGGCAGTGCACCAAATAGCACTGGTGCTACTTCAATAGAAGTGCATGTATTATACAGTTGTGTGTCGAACCATGGCTACTGGGCGGCCATTTGTGACCACTGAACTAGAGCACCCTAAGGACAACAGTGGCTGTGACAATATCAACACTTGGTCTCCTGTGCAGATATTACTAATCAGCAGGCTTTGCACATAATAATAAAGGTGACCTCAATCTAGGACTATGGTAATATGAACATTATTCATAATTGATAAATGACCTGGTGCAATACAATAAACAAATCCTGTGACCTGATCGAATCACAATAATAAGGCCCATGAATTCCAACCTGTAATCAAAGCTGGTAATCTATAAGCTTTCTCATTGCCTTGTCTCGAAAAGTCATTACTGCAGGACATAAATAATTGACATGTTAAGAGAGCATGTCACAATGTTCAGTGACTGTCTACCCTTACCTAGCCTCTATGCTCCGACTGGAGCATAAGGTGTCAACAAATTTCTTCCAGGCAGATCGGTCTTCGGCGAGCCAGCTCAGTTCATATCAGCTCTTCCCTGTCAGCTTCAAGAAAACTGTCTATCAAGGGTTGATAAAATGTGTAAATAACGTAAGAACCCCCCAGAAAAGTCCTAAAAATCATTCAAAAAAGAACACTGAAAACAGGAAAAAGAAACTCGTACACAGAAGTTCAGAACTGTGAATACATAGCAGTATGTCGTATGCGAGTCTATGAGAGTTTATAGGGAGAAGTTGAATGCCCGAGTATAGAGCTTTTGCAAATTAGCACTGCTGGAAAGTGTTTCTTCCAGACAGATGCCTATTGATTCATGTCCACTCAGAAACTGTGATGTTCTTTTAGAGCTATAATGCAAGAATGCGTGCAAATGCCACTGGTTATTGGCAGGAAGGACGATCACAAGTCCAAGACGCATCATATCTTCTGCTTGTGATCTGTTTGTTAATCAGAGAGTTGCAGCCTAATACCTGCCTAAAGATGTTTAGGATCTTGAAAACAATGATGCCCCAGGAGCTGCGGTCTTACAGTAGGCATAGTAGGCATAGGCCCTTAAATGAAAACTTGGCAAAATGTAGTCCCCTTTAAGAGATCTATTCTCACCAATTCTTCCAGCTACTTATATTACTATAATTCTAATCAAGACTAATTCACTGTAGTGTAGATGATGTTTAGGTGGGTATATTCTTCAAGAAACTAAACTCATGTGGTTCCGAGGGATTCTTCCAGATATTTAAAATTCAGATCCAAATTTAATAATAATAATTAATAATGAAACACATTTAAAATATGTTATGTATATCATTAATTTATTATTACATGGAAGCTAGAGGTGGCCCTCCAGAAATATATTAAAAAACGACTCTGAAACACTCAAATTGGCACATTTCATGATGTGATGTTATGATCAATCCATATTACCTGTTTACTTCACTCATCCTTGGTTGTGGAATAGGTGCGCCAAGAAGTTGGGGCAGTTTTGGGGTCGCTTTGGTTGGTCGTGGACATTCAATTTATTTCCCCTGACCTGTACTTAGTCTTACTACTTAGACTTTGTCTATAGATACAATAGTGTCGAGTTAATTATGCCTTATGTTTGAATTCCAACGATTACGCAGTAGATCGCCCTCTAATCTATAGCATAGTTTGAATGCCCGTGACCAAAACAGCCCCAAACTTGGCCATGCAAACTTGCCCCTAAGAATTCTTGGTGCACATATTAAGTTTGAACCAGCCCAAGCCCCCAACAGTCTTAGTCTTGGTTAGGCCCCTAGCTGTATACGGTGCTGGATAAACACGCCGCTCAAGAGAATCAATCAGATTTAACCAACGAACCGACACAAACACAACACCAGATATTTGGCGTATCCCTCTGACTCTGAGGCTTTGTCTGTCTATAGCGTCTTTGCGCCACATTTCAGTGAGTTCGCGTGCACGTCAATAGTCTAATCGTGTTGCACTCTGACGGTAAATGTGTGTGGACAAGCGACTATTCACCAGGGGACGCACACTTTTTGAATCCCTATGCATGGCGCCCATCATCTGGGCGCGTGGATTAACATTAAAAAGATTTGAAGTTTTAGAAACAATAGGGCAACCAAAAAAGCACGAGGTATCTATTTCGGCCCCCGTGCTCCCCGACTAAGATGATTCTTTTAGATTCAGTTCGGGCAACATGTGACTGGATCTTGTTCTAAGCCGATTTTCTTGAAAACACAATTATAAAATATGATTTGACAATTAAGACGTCACTACATGTTGGGACACTAGGGTGAGATTTAGTTTGGGGAGTCGGCGCCAGGACAAAAAAACTGAAAACGTAGGTATATGCCTTGTTCTAATTAAGTCCTAAATTGTGAAGTGTTCATAAAACCGAATTATAATTTGGATAGTAAATTTATATATGAACATCATGTCTTGGAAGGTACCTCTAACATTTCACCCAAACTCTTGTGAAGGCGGACGTAATGATCGAAGTCAAGTTGTATATCCTGTTGACTACAGTGACGGATCACTTATGTGACAAGTTTATCGGCTACTGAGAGTATGCCTACATAGATCTTAATCGGGAATTAGAAATCAGTCTTCGACCACAAGAATGTATATTCGTCGCTGTTGTCAGAATTATGGCCCGGAATAGATATACGTATGAGGCAGGGCCTACACAGCAATGTTCTGAAGTTCCAAGGTGCTCTTACTGAGGCGCGATTAAAACACCTCATCTAAAATGTAGATATTCCGGGTTAGATTATTGCTGTCATTCACTCTTCGTTGGTTCAGTTCACCCAGCTGTATGAATTAATGCTTAGCTATAAAAGTGATATGTTTATATATTTATGTACGACTAGACTTCACGTAGTAATAGGGGCGTGACTGAATGTTTTCTGTAGAGGCCGATATGGTGTTCGAATGACTAGGTCTGCCAGGGGAGAAGTGTAACGCGATCTGAGCAGTTCTAGGGACTTGACACCGCGCTATGAGAACTTACCTTTACCGACATCTAAGTCAGAGGAGCAAGCAATGCGACTGATCCCGGTTTGAACTGCCCACGAATGACTTATCTATCACGTGACTTGTTTCCTAAAAAGCTTTGTCAAGATATATCAAATAGATGCCGAACACGTGGCACGTATATTTTGTTGAAATTCTGACCTCAGAAAAAACACACCGCAAATATTTTAAAGTGTCAATGTTAGATCGATGAAATGCTATGCCGCATTATTGACACTGTTGGCAAAAAGCAAAGCTTGACGGAGATCACACGCATAAATGGGATTGTTGCGATCGTCGCGGTTCGACGTCGCGATCAGTCGCGATTCGCCACCAGAAATTGAACGGTTGAATTTTACGCACCGCGACTTTCACCGCATTCAAAATGGATGTTACTGATTTAGATTGTATTTTTCGACGCAAATGCGCTATCAGGAACACTTAGGTTTGGTAAAAAGTCAACTTGTTAAACTTGATTGTTAACTGAACCCTCAAAAGCACTAACAATACAGTTAAAAAGAATCATCATCGAATGCCAAACTAATAATGTGACCATCACTGGAAATGCGCTGGCGCGGAGCGCGTCGCGGCGTCAGCGTGGCTTAACTTTGAACAGCAAAATCGACTTCCGAGACAAAAAGCGACGTCGCGGCGCGACGGCGAACTCTGAACGCGGCCCTGGCAGTTCCTACCGAATTGAGCAGCAACTGACGTCTTCTACCCCGGCCACTAGTAAAATCTCTGAAGGAGGCAAGTGATTTGTTATGATCCATGTGACATCCATGGCGGTCGCAGTGTACGGCCTGGAAAAGACGCTGTCTCGTTGGCGACGGGATCACAGTTTGGGTTGTCACTTCTGTGGCTGGCATTCTTCTTGGATAAAGAATGACTTTCTTCTTGGACATGCCATCCATACTACCAGAATGTCCCAATATTAGTACAAATACTTGGCCATGCTGCCTTGGTGTCTGATATGAGCAAATGCTGACGGTGTACGATAGACCTACGCATTGCTCTTGTCCGTCTTGCTAGCGATGTAGACTAGATGTGTCACCGAATAAGATACACTCCCGTTTCTGCTAGATAGCGTGTAGTCGGGAAAATGGCATTTTTGCAAGAAGCGTTCGGAGGATCCACAACATTTTCAGCGATTTGGTCCAACGATAGATTGGCATTGAATAGTGTAGGGACGGTGGAGGTGGGAGGGGGGGGGCTAAGAAGCACGTAGACGTGTTGTCCACTGGTAGGCTAATCGCCAAAGAATCCTATCCTTCTAAACAGGTGCGTGGGTCTACTTTGCGGAATCAGCTCAGTAGCCTATTCAATCGAGATTCCAGACCTGTTCATGAACCGTTTTGAAATCATACTTCCTTTGAAATCATACTTCCATACGGTATTTTTGCTGTAATCCCTTATATAGTTTATCTGTCTGTCTGTCTGTCTTTCCTCTTCAAACTTGGTACGTTTCATTAAAAGCACGGTACAAAACAGTTCGGTCTTGGGCCAGGGATTGTGTTGCAGACAATGATAGATGTGTAATTCCCATCAAGGGCGATCCACTGTGCGGCGCCAACACTTTGATTACAGAGCGCGATTCGTCCATGCCCAGCACATGTCCTCCTTGTTAGCCACTGGGTCACCATTGCTTCGGTACTTTTAAAGTTGAACAATCATCAGTGTGAATGGTCAACCATACAGTTAGTTAATGGTGACATTAATTTGCAAAGGTCGCTACGGCTAACAACTATGAATGTGCAATAACATTTCCACGACAAAGATAGCGCCAAGGTAGCACAGTACTCCCCATTAGTTCTGCGCCAGCATCAGTACACGGGGCAAACTTGTTATTTACCAGTACACGGGCAAACGCGTAATTTATACTGTTCTTTGCATTGCTGCCAACGTTATTGTTCACGGGACATCTGTAAGAACCAGCTCGTGAACTCAGTTGATGCCAACTGTGTTCTCGTTTCACCCTCGCGGCCCTGTCGCGGAGGCGAACCAATCACGGCAGATTCTGCACTGAGTCCTACCTGCGCCAATGGATATCATCCACGCCCGAGGCGCCAACGAGCCGTGCGACAGAGTAAAACATTAGCTCGCCACTCGGATTGACACATCGATGGCTAGTTAGGATTCATTAAAGGTACTTGTAATACGACGAGCCGGGGGAGTGGTTGAACCTGACAGTGGGGTGAACACGGCTGTCTGCAACAAACTGGATAGTGTACTATTGTGGAATGCGCAAAGTTCTTTCATGCGCATTCATCCGTGACTAACGATACAGAAGCGCGCCCATGCAGTATCCTGTTAATCTGACGTTCACGAACTTACTGTAGCCTTGTGGCGTAAACATGGTTTGACTCTTAATAATAGGTCAATATGCTATAAATAGGGGGATCAAGCAATGCCAAGTGAGTAATTTAGAATTTAACAAGATAAGGATCGATATAAGAAATATTTTCCGATATTCTTGGCAGTCACCAGTAGTCATAATTTTCGTTGACATCGATTAGGTTGTCTTACTGAATAAGGTTCTTCGTTTAACTGAATAACTGTTTGAAGTATGAGAACTCAAAATAGGCCGGGAGGAAATAATTATTGCTTATATAAAGTTGCGTTTGTACGTTGGTCCAGAGTTGCTGGACGTTGTGTTTAAATATTGATTAACTGACTAAATGGTTACTGAATGAACTGTGTATGAGCACTGTCGTCCGCTTGTTGCGATAACATTCTTCAATACAGGGAGTGGCGCCTACCCAATCAACCGCAAACCTGTTTCTATGTGTTAGTGCTTCAAAACAGCGAGTGTCATTTGGCGCGACAGAGACGACGGTGTTATGGTAGTATGTGTCTAGTGTGCTAGCGGCGGAGTGAGATCAGAATGATGACGTCGTCTCTCACCCCGAATCAGCTTCTGCTCTTGGCCACGGTCTTCAATGGATACAGACAAGCACATGGCGGTTTGTACAGTTAAGTTTTCTTCTTATAGCGCACAGCAAAGTGTCAATCAAGATAACTGCTATTCTGAGGCGGATGTGCGCGATGTCAAACATTGAAAAACAACTACTATACAGTTTAGTAACTCTCGAGTACTAAGGACTAGGAAACGAGCTACAATGCAACTGTTTGTGACAGTCAGAATGTACGCACTTTTTTATTAAACCGTCCGCGGACCTAATGTAAAACATCCACGCGTTACATTGGCTGTATTATCTGCTGCGTTGCTGTGACAATGTGCAATCTGAGAACCAAGATACGATATTTTATCGGGTTTACAGGATGTGCACGACTGTCTTACTACTCATTAAGTATACCATTTATAAGTGTTAGCCTACTATCGTCTGATATATTTACCTGCTGTTGTGTTAACATACTATCGTCTGCCATATATACCTGCTATTGTGTTAACCTACTATTGTCTGACATACATACCTGCTGTTGTGTTAACCTACTATCGTCTGACATATATACCTGTTATTGTGTTAACCTACTATCGTCTGACATATATACCTGCTGTTGTGTTAACCTACTATCGTCTGACATATATACCTGCTATTGTGTTAAGCTACTATCGTCTGACATATTTAACAAGATTTAACAAGATTGCCATCCAGAGAATTAACTCTAGATGGCAGGTGGACAAGGAAGCCCTTTGGCTTATCGAGAGTCCAACCCTTTTATCTACATATATCCAGCCCTTCTGAGGTATGTGTCGATTTTATTTTTAAACATATTCACACTACTAGCACCCACACAATCATCAGATAATCTGTTCCATTCATTCACAGTCCTTTGTGAAAATGAGAACTTTCTCACGTCTAATCTACACTGCTCCTTTACTAATGTAACTTCATGTCCTCTAGTCTTTCTATCTTTCTTAACTGAAAAAAACATATTTCTATCAATATTTTCATAACCATTCAATATTTTAAACACTTCTATCTGATCTCCTCTCAATCTCCTGGTCTCTAGTGTTGTTAAACCACATTCTTTTAGGCGTTTTTCATAACTAAGATCCCTCAGTTTTGGTATCATTTTAGTCACTCTCCTCTGTACTCTTTCTAGCATATCTATGTCCTTCTTGTGGTATGGCCTCCACGCTTGTATACAATATTCTAAATGAAGCCTAACTATTGTTTTGTACAGCGGTATTATTAGTTCTTTTTCTTTGTATGCTATATTTCGCCTAATCAATCCAAGGATTTGATTTCCTTTTGAAGCTGCAATTCCACACTGCTCTGAAACCTTCATGTCAGCACTAATTGTCAGCCCTAAGTCTTTTTTTTTACAGTAGTACTTAGTACAGTTCCCCCCATTGCATATTCTACATATTCGTTCCCATGTCCTGTGTGAAGGCATTTACATTTCCCAAAATTGAACAACATTTGCCACTTTTCAGACCATTTGATCAACCTGTCAAGATCATCTTGTAAATGCTGTCTATCCCCATCACTTTTAATCCTTCTAAACACTTTTGTATCATCTGCAAATTTCAACACCTTGCTAGCTATATCATCGTCCAAATCGTTTATATATATTAACAATAATATAGGTCCCAGTACTGATCCCTGTGGAACCCCACTCAAAACTGATTTCCAGTTTGAAGCCTCCCCATCAACAACTACCCGTTGTCTTCTGTCAATCAGCCATATATACCTGTTATTGTGTTAACCTACTATCGTCTGACATATATACCTGCTGTTGTGTTAACCTACTATCGTCTGACATATATACCTGCTATTGTGTTAACATACTATCGTCTGACATATATACCTGTTATTGTGTTAACCTACTATCGTTTGACATATATACCTGCTGTTGTGTTAACCTACTATCGTTTGACATATATACCTGCTGTTGTGTTAACCTACTATCGTCTGACATATATACCTGCTATTGTGTTAACCTACTATCGTCTGACATATATACCTGCTATTGTGTTAACATACTATCGTCTGACATATATACCTGTTATTGTGTTAACCTACTATCGTTTGACATATATACCTGCTGTTGTGTTAACCTACTATCGTTTGACATATATACCTGCTGTTGTGTTAACCTACCATCGTCTGACATATATACCTGCTATTGTGTTAACCTACTATCGTCTGACATATATACCTGCTGTTGTGTTAACCTACTATCGTCTGACATATATACCTGCTATTGTGTTAACCTACTATCGTCTGACATATATACCTGCTATTGTGTTAACATACTATCGTCTGACATATATACCTGCTATTGTGTTAAGCTACTATCGTCTGACATATATACCTGCTGTTGTGTTAACCTACTATCGTCTGACATATATACCTGCTATTGTGCTAACACTTTTTACATCTTCTTCCGTCATCTTGCGCCAAAATGGCTTCAAAGAAAAATGTTGTCTTTAACACTCCTCTGTTCTAAGACACAGCAGCCATCTTAGCTTATTTTTCAGACAAGTAGGCGCCTAAATAAACCTTAACGCAGGTACATGTTAGTGAATTTTAATCGTAGAATTTGTAAGACTCGGGCAATAATTATATTGAATCAGTCTGAGTTTTGTTTTCATTAATCTGGAAAAGATTGGGCCACAAAATCGTTTTGTAATGCATATTTAGATCTATCATTGTGACATCTCACTCATGCATATATTATACATTTAAAAGTAGTATTTCAATTTATATGTAAAACCACGAATTTTGTTAGCTTGTTCAAATGTATTCCACAGTATTCTGGGACACACAACACGTAGCGACTTGGCACAGTACAGGGCAATAACTATAGCTTCAATTGTATAAACATTGCCAAAGTAGTCCTTGCATTACTTCACACTGTGCTTATGCCAAATCACAGTGACTCGCATTTTTTATAACGTGCAAGCCAAAGTATAAAATGTACTGTTCATCATATATATGTTGCCTATAATAATAATAATTACAATACTATAAAAATTATTACTGCATACCTATTGACAACAACAACTAAAAAAAATTGAGCTGCGCACACTATGCATTGGCGACTGTTTGGTCACTGTAACTCAGAATGTACGGAACCTTGGTTTACACTTCGATGCCGAGATGAAGATGGAGACGTACGTGACTGCTGTCTGTGGATCTGCAATTTTCCATCTCCGAAATATTGTAAGAATAAGACGTTATCTAACGCCTGCAGCGACGGAACAAGTCATACATGCGTTTGTTACCAGCAGACTTGACGTAGGCAATGCATTACTCCACCGACTGCCTGTGAAACAACTAGAACGGTTGCAGAGAGTACAAAACTGGGCGGCCCGCCTTGTCGACGGCGCCAGGAAGTTCTGTCATGTCACACCTCTATTGATGAAGCTGCACTGGCTGCCAATAGCAGTTAGAGTAGAGTATAAGATACTTCTACTCACGCACCGAGCACTGACTGGCTGTGCACCACAGTATATCACCAAATGTTTGAACAGACGTCAGCCAACTCGATTGTTGCGCTGCAGTGAACACAATCATTTATGTGTACCACGTGCATCGCGTCGCTGGGGTGATAGATCCTTTTGCGTGGCAGCCCCAACACTATGGAACTTGCTGCCGAAAAAGCTGACTGCAACAAGAATGACAAACACTGATTTTAAATCAAACCTTAAAACTTATCTGTTTTCTCGAACATTCTGTACGGCGCCGTGAGCAACGATTGTTGGAACGGCGCAATATAAATGTCACGATTTGATTTGATTTATTGATATTGCAGTGTGTTCGTCATTCGCTGATCTCACTTCTGTGCCAGCCGGGTAAGGCTACTTATTATTGTATTTATAAACTAATGTGCAGTGTTCCGCTGACGATATATAGTGTGTAGGGGCTTACTTACTTAAACAACGAATGTAGCCTGTATTCCTATGGTATGTATCATATATTACTTGTACATGAATAACCAGTAATTACATAATAGTAATTTGTGTGTGTCATAATAACATTTAGGCTACTGTTTACGACCACAGTGGCAGGCGTATTAGTATCTGATGTGTACATGAACGAGTTTGGAGACATATATGACAAACACATATGTAGAAAAGAATTACGAACATATAATAAACATATAATAAACATATAATAAACATATAATAAACATATAATAAACATATAATAAACATATAATAAACATATAATAAACATATAATAAACACTATAATAAACATATCATAAACATATCATAAACATATCATAAACATATCATAAACATATCATAAACATATCATAAACATATCATAAACATATCATAAACATATAATAAACATATCATAAACATATAATAAACATATAATAAACATATAATAAACATATAATAAACATATAATAAACATATAATAAACATATCATAAACATATCATAAACATATAATAAACATATAATAAACATATAATAAACATATCATAAACATATCATAAACATATCATAAACATATCATAAACATATCATAAACATATCATAAACATATCATAAACATATAATAAACATATAATAAACATATCATAAACATATCATAAACATATCATAAACATATCATAAACATATCATAAACACTATCCACAGACATATTAGTTAATGCCTTAGCAGGAAACAGCCGTTAGTTGCGTGGAGTATAACTTGGAATGTTTCCGCTATTTGGATATAGCTACTGTTAGGTGCATCCGCTTTATAAGTGAATATTGAGAGTTCAACATAATGAATATTGTTTGTACATAATCTCCCGTCATATCAATCAGTCTTGTAAATATAAGGTTCACGTCCCATAATGCCAATAGTTAGATGGCAAACTGATTAATAATCTGATGATTGATGTTCACGTGTATAATTTGTTTTACCTTTGTGGATAATGTACACGCATATGTTTAGATACACGGAGCTGACGTATTCAGAATCGACCGACCACCTGGAGAATCCAAACAGAGGATTTACCATGCAAGATTCTGGAAAAGCGTCGGATTTCACTTCATTAGATGTATGGTATTTATTCTGTTTTATAAAGTATTCACGAATTATTGAATGGAACATTGTAGGAAGTTGTAATTGATACGGAATGAGTTAACCGAATCTGGGTGAAAATATGAGCCACCACATTAACTGGCCGAACGCTTGACCCTTCGTTCTCTTCTTTTTTCCTAGTCAGGCAACTGCAACATACTGAAGGCTGGTTGTCATTCTTTTATACTTTTCCTGGGAGTTGGTATTTTAGGAAGGACACAGACAGTTGAATGTGTTTTTGATCACTGTTTTGTTGCAACAATGCCACCCGCAATTTCTTCAATTAGGTCGGACGGCAAAATTAATTTGGTTTTTCCTTGTGTTTGAATTTATACATGGTCGCAAATCTTGTTGTATCTAAACAACATTTGTGGTCGGGTTCATTTAACAGAGGATGTCAGGAACAAACATCTTGGTATTATTCCGAAAGGCCTGATGTAACTATACAATTATATAGACAATCTATCTCTTACAAGTGGACACTTGGTTACACAGTTAGCCGACTTGGAGAGTTACCGCGAGGAGAGTGGCCTGACGATGCACTGGCGCCAGTATGTCCTGGACAGCTTCGTCACCAGCGACATAACGACGGCATTCCTCGACAAGATCCGAGCGGACATGGAGATAGTCCGGCAGGCCAAGATCACTGTCGTTATGCGCTTCATGTATACATATGTCATGAGTGCGGTAAGTAAGCAACTGATACGTGCTTTGTTGTAATTTTCCCGTCGTAACGAGGCTACGACAATATACATCTCTACGACCGGTTTATGTAATCGATGGTCGGCAAAAACCGATAGTCGTTCAAGACGGGTCTATTGCATTCGTCTATATACAAGAATCCAGCGACATCCTCCGCAGCAACATCGTACTTATGAGCTTGATGTCAACATGTTATTTGTGGGATTCCTGCTTAGGTCCCAGGATAATGTGTGTCAGGATAATGTGTGTCACCGCAAACGCTGTCAGCCCTGTATCATTAAATAAGCTATATGGAAGCGAAACGTAGCAAGACAATAACAACCCACGTGACATGATTGTTTTATTACTTATAATTATTTTACTTGTGGACGGCTGCGCAGATACGTTACCGAGTTACGATCTCTGTGGTGATTGGGCTCACCTTTCTCACTAAATGTTTCAGCTTCACGACATTTTGTGGATTTGTTTACTTCTGATCTTCGTCTTTTAGCAGCTTTGAACAAAGCCATCAAATAAAAACAATTATCGTATATCATTGCAGTTGCATATAACTAACTGGTCGGAATAAAATCATACAATTAATAAAATTCTATAACACTGATATGAATTCTTCATAATTAGAATTAGCTAGTTAACCCTTCACTGTTGATAAGAATAAAAAGGTGTTTTTGAGTGTTCCATTCTGTTGCCAAGGTAGTGCTAAATGAAACGTAAATGTATTTTCCAACTGCATTAATATACTTGTAATACGAACTGGGTGACTTTGTTTCCACCAGAACAGCAAGGCTCCGTACGGTGACGCCACCAAAGAGTGGATACTGAAACACATCGCCCAACTGAAGCCTGTCTTCAGTGACTTCGAGGACGTCATTGACGTTGTTCAGGCCGGATTTATTGGAGTCTGGGGTGAGTATTTAGTAATACTTTAAATGGAGGCAGTCTGTTCCTCTACCCGGAATTAGCCAGTGTCATAATTTGAACTTGAGATAGTGGAAACTCATTGAATATCAAAGGGTATTGTCGTACACCAGCCCGCTTTGGCAGTATTGCTTTGTAACTGAACGTTTTGTTTACCATTTGAACATGTTCCGTGGTAGTATCTTAATTCCAAAATTCCAAATTGCTAACGTTGCTGCGGGTTTATTAAACACAACGTGGTGGGCAGAATATCTTCAACATAGTTAGTGTAGTCTTAAGAACATTATATTAAATAATAAATGAAATACCGGGAACAAACTGTTAGGTTGAACCCCCGACTTTCAACTACGTATAGAACTTCGGATTATGCACTTTGCAGAAATACATTTCCCAGCTTCGACGTCAAGTTAAATTAGGATCGTAAGAACTTAATCCAAATTATGCTTTTCTGCTCAGTTTATATTGTAGCCAAAATTATGATGCAGGTATCTTACTCATCAGCATAATGGGTTGTATAGAAATAAGTTGGGATTTCGACAAAGATCGACAAAGGTCACCATATGCTACCAAAGTGCGATATGCAAAATGCAATATAAACGTGTTACAAATATATTTTATTCTTATTATTGTTAACCGTCGCGCGTAATTACAACTTGGCTGAACGCTTCCTTTAGAAGTTGAGATGGTGTTCTACTGAGAACAGGGAATGAAGCCTTTTAAGCATGCCACGCTATGTGTTTCCTATTTTAGTTACTAATGGTTATTTGTGTGTTGGAATGATACATTCTTATGCAACATGACAACACTTTTTACCCGCGACCTTGTGTGTATATTACTTCACATGTCTCCACAATGTGTGATGTTGTCGTAGACTGAAAGTCAGCCCAGTATTCGCCCTGCTGTTGCAGGAGAGTGGTACTACACGACCTACTTGGGCGACCCTACTGCTGAAGGGTACATCGGACTCACTGCCAAGAACTGGCAGGACAGGACGGAGGTCGTGTCGGCCCTACTCAACGCCGTCCCCACCTCCATGTTAGTTCTCGCATCGTACTTGTTCGACTTGTCGATTACCAATGCAGACACGTCAAGGCTCCATCTTTGAGAAACATACCTCTTTCTTGTTTGACTTGTCTTGACGTATCACATGTTTTCCTGCTTTCTAAGATAATCTCCTTCCTTTTAAATTAATTATCTGAAGCATACGTCCCAAATAATATTTTTAATCCCTACAGTAAATCGGTTGGCATCAGAATGTATGAAACCGAGACCAGCGTTTAATTTTTTTTTCTTTTATTTGAATCACATTGATTGTAGCACGGCACCAAAGGTTACCTTTTAACAGCAATCCCTCTTTTATTTGTCGCCAGCAGGAGAATATCCAATTCTTTAAATTGACACGTCTGCACTAAATAAACTGGTTAACATGTTTAGTGTCACAAATTCAGGATATATTACATTACTTAATAGATGCAGTTTCCTCCATTTAACGTACGTCTTTCTATTTAATTGATGATTACTTGGTTCCATGTCTGCATCGTGTTTCGGTGGTAATTAAAATAGCATGCTTCGGTTTTTTATATAATTACATTTTGAAGTCAAATGAATATTATACAATCTTACCTTACGTTCATTTATTTGTCTACCTTGCCGACGAGGTTGTTTACAATTAATAGTTCTGACACTGAACTATAGATGGTACTCATCTAAAGTCGTCATTTGAATACGTGAATACTTTGTCAAGTGTCCAAGAAGATATTGTACATTACTGCTCCTGTTGATATATTGTTTTCCGAAACAGATAGAAAGGTACATTAAGAAAAAATGGTTTCCGATTTAGTATTACTAACTAAACTTCACCCCTGTGACTGCAGCATCCCATAATAAAGAAAGCAGTTTCTCAGCTGTTCAGAGAGACCAGAGATGGAACGATATAGACGTACTAAGTTTTCAAAGTGATAACAACGAACTGCATCGGTCTTGTTGCCAGTTCGGTGCAGTTACGAACTCCCACGTACAAGACAAACATTTTTGATACGGTGGCAACAACTGAATCCGAAATGAAGGGACAGACTAACAAATCAAGAGCAGGTACTATTTTACAACATACGCAGACTTATGTGTTTAATAAATGCACTCTACACGCTTAAATGGGAAAACGTGTCACAACATGCGTTCGTGTCATGCACACATGCCCCCCCACACACATGAGCGCACATACGCACACAAGCGTATCCCCGACACACACACGGCATTTAGCATTCGCGATGTTCAAACTCAAAACTTAAAACAATTCCTGTATACATCCAGCGACAAACTTGTAGATAAGATTATTATCTTTACGGTGATATAAAAAAAATATTGAATTCCGCGATCGCACTCAGCGGCCCTGTCTGTGGTGACGTCAGCAACAACTGACTGGCTGGTTGCCACAAAATGACCACGTTTGAGCGGGCTTAGTGATATGAGTACGCGATAAACAGGCTTCACATTTGGCACATTATTTGACAAGTGTATTACGTCTACGTAGACGAAGTGTAAGACATATACAATTTCATTTCATTTAGTCTAAGTTTACCGTATCCGATGTCAGTGTATCCTTAAAGTTTACGCTATGACATTGAGAGGCCTATGACGTGAATGTGCACATTACATTTCTTAGGACATCACAACGACTGTTTCCTGGCTTCGTCAACTGACATGGGAACTTACCATGACAAGTCTGTGGAGTATCCGTACCTGCAGGCAGACACCAAGTACACGGTGGTGGGAGGGGAGACGTGTGCCATCACTGAGGACGAGCCCAAAGACAGGTGAGAGGATGTATGTAGAGGCTACTAGAGGGTAGGTCTCCAGACCATCACCTGTCCTCTTCGGGCCTTGTGATCCATGAGGCTGCTGTGCAACTCCCCGTCTCGCCCCCTCAACGGCTACTCGTCTTGCCTCACCCCGTGTTGTCCCTCCCAGCTGCGCTCGTTCTTTTCCAACAGTAGTCCGCCATGTTGTTTTGGTGACTCACTTTTCTTCTTCCTTCGGGCATCAACGTCAGTGCTGCCGGGCAGTCGCTGTCGCAAGAAGCAATCATATATACCCGTATCAGGGACTTAGGTCGATATGTATGGGAGTCGAGCGTATAATACAAATTAACTATTCCATATGCGAATGCGATTAATGACCCTTGTAATACGTGTTTATTTACCGTCAACAGGGCGAATTAACGGCTGCTTCGCCTCTTTACCCCCTGTTTCGGTATATGGAATCATAAGGATCAAATTATAGTAAACCTACAATAATTTATGTTGACGTGGAGAACCGCAATTTAGGTTTATACCTACTTAAGAATGTCATCGATGTTGACTTCGCAGTCTCACTATTTATATAATGTTTGGAAAGGTTCAAACCTCGGGTGAGTAAGTTATATCCATTATACGTCTGCCCTACACGTTGATCCTTTCTTCTCGTACAATCAGTTTGAGATCGGCATCAATTGATATACATAAACCGTACTTGTGCTACAGGTATAAGTGTCCTACGGCCACGAAAGAGATGAGAGAATTACACTTCTCCTACATCAACCTCGCCTACCACGAAGGCGTCGTCGGCAGCTGGAAGACGGATGGCTGCTTTGGGGACATTCACAGATACGTTGGATACCGACTCGTGCTGAAGAAGGTGTCACATTTTACTTTCTTGCAGTCGTGTGTGCGTGCGTGCGTGTGTGTTTTAATTACCTAGTAATAATGTTACGTGTCAAAATCACACATTCATAATACAAGCAACGCAGCCATTTTGTTTACATCGATTATTCAATGCGAAGTTTGACGGGAAGTACGGGGCGTATCTAGTTTATCTTTTTCTTGTTTGTTCTGTGCAAATGCCAAATTCCAAATATTACTGCATAAAACACAGTTTGAAGATTTACTTGTGACAAATTGACAACATGCATTTTTAATCGACAACACCATACTTACAACTCTTGTGACTCACATATCAGGTATGTATCATATATCAACAGACTGCTTCGTGCACAGAACGTAACGAAGAAGCATCTGGTTTGTTAGGCAGTGTTGCCCAACAGTCTGGAGCAAGGAGGCAAGTTCTGCATCCGTCTGGAGCTGGAGAATGTGGGATACGCTGCTCCCTACAAACAGAAGACACTTCATATGATGCTGCGTCACAAGACTAGGTCAGTAACGCATTGACAAATATCATATATAGCATATTTATGCCGCATATGTGTAGAAGCATTGATGTAAGACGTAAGGCTGTAACACATATGCCTTCTTAGTTACGGATCATATTGCCAGACGCAGGCGTAGTCCCCTATATATATCTTAAATAGCGCCAATATCCCCAGGAATCTGAGCTCGGAGGCGTGACAGACAAGAATCATTGGGCAAAATCGTTAACATAGACAAGCAAGAGTCATCATTAGAAAAAGGGACCGCCGAAAGATAGAGTGGGGATGTGATTTCAAATGTCAAGTCTTGAGTTTTTTTACGAAAGGTAGCCGTAGTTTCAGATTATTTTAAAGTAGCAAGGAGTTGATTCCAAATGTTGGGTGCAGCTACAGAAAAAAACATGTTTGCTAATGTTAAGTTTGGTTTTTGGAACATCAAATTGTTTTGAAACAGATGATCTGAGATTCCTGGGAATATCGGAAAAACGAAGGCAACTAACTAAATAGGATGGCTGTTGTGTGGGCACGGTATATGATAGTGGCTAATTTGAATTTTATTCGATATGCAACTGGAAGCCAGTGCAACTATTTAAGTAGGGGCAGAGATGGTGAGAAACGAATAGCTTTAAGTATCACACGTGCTAAACACGTTGGGTTTTAGCCAAGTCCTTTTTAGCAATATTATTTAGGAGTGAGTTGCAACAGTCAAGGCGGATGCTAATTAGAGCTATTGATATTGTTTTAACAGTTGATAAAGACAAATGACGCTGAATTCGACTGAAATCACGTATATGGTAGAAGCAGGATTTACATACTTGAGAAATGATCTGGTGAAAGCTGAAATCCCAGATTACGAAGGGTGTCTGATGGTGATGTATCATTTCCAAGTAATTTAATTGGAAAGTAGTTAACGACCTGTTTCGTTGTTGTTTTGTGCTAATAATAATTATATTAGTTTTATCTGGATTTAGCTTCAACTTCCTTGCTTCCATCCTCAGCAAGATGTCAGTGACACAGTCATTTAAAGTTGAGATGCATGTGACATGTACACCTGTGTGTTAATGATGATTTATATTATGATTAGTTATGACTCGACTAAGGGATGTTGTGTATAAGCTAGACAGAACAGGGCCAAATGAAAGATGTTCTGGACAAGACAGTGAGCTAGATATATTAATGCTTTGGTATCGACCTAACAAAAATATGAACTAAACCACTGAAGAGCTGTGCCAGAAACCCCAAAATATCTATGGAGACGATGCAAAAGAATATCGTGATTTATTATTTCAAAAACAGCTGGTAGATCTTGTACGTTGAGAGCAGTCCATTTGCTATTATCCATGTTGCATTATTTCTTTAATATTTCTCTTCAGTGGAGACCTGCGTGCTGCTACTCTTGACTACGACGTGAAGACGTGGTTGCCAGGCAACACAATTACCGTAGACACTACTGCTTATGTTCCCAGTGACCTGCCTACCGGCATATATGAGGTACAGACCAACAACATGCAACTGATTACTTAAATAACGTATGTAAGTCCATAGCATGTCTGGCTGTTCTAGACAACTTGAGAAATAACCATAACAACTATGATGTAAGCACTGTAAATGCTTATATGACCACCATAAGTAAATCAAACGTCATTGCTCGGTATGCCAGCCAAGTCTCGACAGCAATGCTTATACTCTGGAGGTAGGAGAAGACTTCACCTGTCTCGGGTCAAACATCTCCAACAATCAGGAGAGAAGACGACAGGGGGGAAAGACAACAACCAGACAGATGCAAACCGAAGAAGGAGCTATTCTAAGGCAGTAATTGAGGGGGCAATGAGGAAAGAGAGGGTGTTTATGGGCGACTCCATTATGAGAAAGACGGACAAGACACTGAGCGAGGGGAAAGACGTCGTTGTTTGTCTACCGGGGGCTAGGATTGAGCATGTGACTGACAGGGTAGAGAAGGTATTGGGACATGGCAAGGGGGGTCTATACTGGCACATGTAGGAACAAATAATGCAGACAGGGAGGGAACAACTGCGATAGTACAGAAGTATAGACAGTTAGTGAGGAAGCTAAAGAAGACAAGAGTTGAACAGATTATTCTGTCAGGAATTTTGCCAGTAATGGGAGGAAGGGGGCAACGTATAGAAACTGCAAGAGGATGGCAATCAACGAACTAGTTGAGCAGATGTGTGAAGAAGAGGGCGTGGGATTCACAGATTTACGGGGATACTTTGTTGGGAGGGAAGATATGTACATGAGAGATGGTCTCCATCTTAGTGGAAAGGGGGCAGCAGTTTTCTCAGAGAACCTGCTGCGATTTGTTGACAGTGGAACAGGTTGCATCTGTTTAAACTAGATTCACAGGGGGGACTCACACAAAAGCCTGAAAATGGAGGCATAGATAAAGACAGCACAAATAAATCAGCAAATAACAGTCTGGAAAACTCTTCTGAAGCTGGATATTAATGTGTTTGTTTAAATGCAAGGAGTATAGTAAACAAAAGAAATGAACTAAACATTATGATAGAAGATATTGACCCTCATATAATAGGTATAACCGAATCCTGGACCACCACCGATATATCAGATGCTGAATTGGGACTGACAGGATATGTAATGTTTAGAAAAGATAGAATAGGAAGAACGGGAGGTGGAGTTATTTTATATATTAAAGAATCTATCCAGGCTTATGAAATAAAATTAGAAAGAGAAGCAGATTGCGAAGAAGCTGTTTGGTGTAACATAGTTACAGGAAACTCAACGTTAACAGTTGGGTTAGTTTATCGAAGTCCAAACAATAGAGGGCGCTGTTGTGGCGACCTGGAGTGTTTGTATTTAGCCTCTGTGTTGTTTATCGTTCTTCGTCAGTTTTAACTGAAGGACGTTAAATAGGTTCGTCGAGAAGTAATATGAAGATGTTGTGCGGCAAAACAACCAACGTTTTGGCAGCTTTATGGACCATTTTACTCGTTGTGTGTGTGAGTGGTGAACCGATTTGGCAAGATGGCAGATTCAAGACTTATTCACGTGACGCGCTGTTGGCCTTGCGACCCTGTGTCACTGACAATCTTTCTGGTCCACTCCTGGATTTAAATGACTTTACAGTGCTCTCGGACACTAACAATAGAAACAACCCGCGACGCAAGCGGGGCAAGAGAGGCGGCGTTCGCCACAGATTGAAGAAAAAGAAGGTACACACCCTCCCCCTGCCCTCTATCATGTTAGCTAATGTCCGATCATTACGTTCGAAAATTGACGAACTTCAGGCCAATGTTGCACTACAGTGGGCCTATAAAGAAGCTTGTTTGATATGTATGACTGAAACCTGGTTAGATCAAACATTACCGGACAGTGAACTTTACGTTGATGGCTTTGGTACCCCAGTGAGATTGGACCGGGACAAAAAGCTGAGTGGCAAATCACAGGGTGCAGGGAACTGTGTGTATATTAACCAGCGCTGGTGCAAGTCTGTCATCGTGAGGGAAGAACTGTGTACCCCGGACGTGGAGCTATTGTCAGTGTCGCTGCGTCCGACCTATTTACCCAGAGAGTTCGGACAGCTATTTTTAACTCTGGTCTATGTGCCACCGTCAGCTAATGTTGCACGCGCCGCTGATGCAATCAATAGCTGTGTGCATCGGCGTGAGACAATGTCACCAGACTCGCCTAACATAATACTCGGATATTTCAATAGCTGCCGACTAGACAAAACATTGCCTGTTTACCAGCAGTACGTGACTTGTCAGACACGCGGTAGTAACACCCTGGATCTTTGTTATGGCAACATTAAGGACGCGTACAAGTCCGTGAAGAATATGGCACTCGGGACAGCTGATCACAATGTGGTACATTTGATCCCTTTGATCCCGGCGTATAGAACTAAACCGCAGAGACAGAAAGCAGTGTTGAAAACTGTAAAAACGTGGGACTTGAACTCGGTCGACGCCCTCAGGGGGTGTTTTGACTGTACTTTGTGGGATGTTCTTATTGACTCCAGTTCTTCGCTTGAAGAAGCAGTTGATGTCTTCACAGACTATATCAAGTTTTGTGAAGATATGATTGTCCCCACAAAGACTGTGAAAATCTTCTCAAATAACAAACCGTGGGTGAGTAAAGAACTGAAAAACATAATCAACGAGAAGAAGAGGGCTTTCATGTCTAACAACCGCACTGAAGCAAAAAGGATCCAGTGTACTCTAAAAAAGCAGATCAGGCACGCTAAACTAGAATACAAGGACAAAATTGAACGCCTGTTCCAATACGGCAATATGCGCAGGGCATGGCAGGGACTAAAAACTCTGTCTGGTGTTGAGTCCGGCAAACGTGTCATACAAACCTCAGAGTCAGCGGAAGAGAATCTCACGTTCGCTGAGGACTTGAATTCCTTCTTTGGGCGTTTTGACCGGCATGACTTCTTACGTGAGCGTCAGGAGGCGGTGGATGATATTGAGTCTCAGCTCACTGAGGATGATACCCCAGAAACAACTCCTGATGACGTCAGTAAGATCTTCAAGCACGTTAATCCTCACAAGGCAGCTGGGCCTGACAACGTCAGTGGTCGGGTCCTCAAGGAGTGCCATGCTCAGCTGGGTGCAGTGTTCAGCATCCTTTTCAACTGGTCTCTGAAGCAGCATCGCATCCCCTCGGCCTGGAAATCGTCAGTTATATGTCCTGTCCCCAATAAACCTATGCCATCTGTTCTCAACGACTACCGCTTACCTCAATCGTCATGAAGTGCTTTGAGCGACTCGTACTTCGTCCTCTCCTGCAGCATGTTGGGGATCAACTGGATCCCCTCCAATTTGCGTATAAACACAATCGAGGTGTGGATGATGCAGTTCTCACTCTATGTCATAGTGTGTATACTCACCTGGAAAAGCCCAAGTCGTTTGCCAGGATAGTCTTTATTGATTTTTCGTCGGCTTTCAACACCATCCAGCCACACATCATGATGAGTAAACTTGTCAATATGCATGTGAACCCACACATCATCTTGTGGGTAAACCAGTTTCTTATTGAGCGTAAGCAAGTAGTGCGCTATAATGGTGCTGTTTCGAGCTCACTCTTCACTTTCACCGGTGCCCCCAGGGCTCGGTGATCTCCCCTGTTCTGTTCACACTCTACACAGACAACTGTCGTAGCAGCCAGGAGAGGGTCAATTTCATCAAATACAGCGATGGCACAGCTATCGTCGACCTATCCGGCTCTGATCAAGTGTGTGCGTGCGCTGTAGCTGATTTCACAGTGTGGTGTGATAATCATTTCCTAGACCTGAATGTTCGTAAAACTGAAGAACTCATAATAGATTTTAGGAAAAATCCTACTTCACCCAAGATACTATTCATTAACCGAGAGTGTGTAAGGAGAGTAGATTAATACAAGTATATCGGCACTATCATTGATGCAAAGCTCACATTTGGTGAAAATACAGCGGTAATTAACAGAAAGTGCCAGCAAAAGCTGTATTTCTTACGCAAGCTCAGGTCACTCAGTGTCAGCAGACATGTTCTACAAACCTTCTACAGATGCTACATAGAAAGCTCTATTACATTTGGGTTTCTTGTGTGGTACGGCGGCCTGAGTATCGTGCATCGCAACACTCTGGCACGAACAGTTAGGGTTAGTGGCAAGGTGGTGGGACAAACGCAGACCACTCTAGAAGATCTATACAGGCAACGGGCAGAGAGAAAGGGAAGGAACGTCTCCTCAGACCCCGAACATCCCCTGTTTCCGTGCTATAAACTACTTCCTTCTGCCTGCCGCTTTCAACTCCCTCACTGCAAATTGAACCGCACGCGAAACTCTTGTTCCCTCGTCATTAAGACTAATGAATAAGTAACTGACCTTCATTCCCCTGCATCTCTGGCAGTCTTCCCTGCCAGTTTGACACTGAGTGAGCCTGAGATGATTTGACTTTTTTAAAAACTGTTGTAACATATTTAACTTATTTATTTATTTAACCAATATAACTTTTATTACTTTTATTCTTTTTATTTTTACATTGTTTATATTGCATGTACATTTGTTTTATTTGTCTTAATATGCTGCTCTACACTCCAAATGAATTTCCCTCCCAAGGGACAATAAAGTATTGTGACTGTGATTATGATTGTGAAGCATAGAAGAGAATTAAAAAATACAAAACGCTATAAGGGAAGTAAGCAAACGGGACTGTATTATTATGGGGGATTTTAACCACGGGCATATACAATGGAAATCTCTTCAGAGTATGGGGAGTGAGGACACAAGTTTTTAGTTTTAGTTCAAGATACTTTCCTTTCTCAACATGTGCTAGAACCAACCAGGGGTGAGAATGTGTTAGACATAGTTTTGTCCTCACAGAATGAATTAATTGACGATGTCAAGATATGTGAGCCACTGGGGAGTAGCGATCACAACCAGGTACATTTTACCATCAAAGTAAAATCAGAAAGGAATAGTAAAAAGCAGTATAGGAGAAATTTCCACAAAGGAAGGTATAAGGACATGAGGAAATATTTAGCAAAGATAGACTGGAATAACACACTGAAAAATAAGACAGCAACAGAATGCTAGAATATATTAAAGAGTGAAATTAAGTGCATAGTCGATAAATTTGTACCCTTAAAAAAACAAGTGAAACGGTCCAAAAAGAAACACTTATCGAAAGAAGCCATTAAAAAAATTAAGTATAAACAAATGATGTGGAAGTCATATAGATGTACTGGAAATGATGAAGATTACAACAGTTATAAAGAAGCATTTAACCAAGCTACAGCTGAAATTAGAAATTCAAAGAGAAGCTATGAACAACAATTAGCTAGTAATATAAAACATGACAGCAAGATTTTTTATGCGTACGTTCGAAGCAAACAGAAAGTTCAAGATAAGGTCAGTCCTCTAGAAGATAGTGCTGGAAATATAATATCAGAAGGATTCTTAATGGCAGAAGACCTGAATGAGTACTTTAGTTCAGTGTTTACCAGAGAAGATATTACTACTTCACTGCAAGTACCAGAGGCTAAGTTCAAGGGGGCAAATTCAGACTATTTGGGACAATTAATTGTAACCCCGGAAATGGTAGCTAAGAATATAAGGGCTATGAAGGATAATAAATCTCCTGGAGTGGATGGGATTCCGCCCAAACTACTATTGGAAATTGTAGAACAAATTAGCGTACCGCTTGCAACAGTTTTCAATTTGTCATTAGAAGAGGGAGTGGTTCCTTTAGAATGGAAAGAGGCAAACATTATACCGTTATTTATAAAAAGGTTCGAGAAACAAGCTGAGAATTATAGACCAGTGAGTTTAACATCAGTGATTTGCAAATTATTAGAAAGACTAATTAAAGATCACATGGTGGATTTTCTTGTTAAACAAAACTTGATAAACCCATCTCAACATGTTTTTTTTTAAAGCGAGGTCATGCTTAACAAATATGTTATATTTTTTGGAAGACATCACTAAGTGGGTAGATGAGAGATCACCGGTAGATATCGTCTAGTTAGATTTTCAAAAAGCTTTCGACAAAGTACCACATCAAAGATTACTGCTGAAACTGAAGGCCCATGGCATAGGAACTGGTATAATAAACTGGATAGAACAATGGCTGATTGACAGAAGACGACGTGTAGTAGTTGACGGGGAGGCTTCAAACTGGAAATCGGTTTTGAGTGGGGTACCACAGGGATCAGTATTAGGACCTATATTATTCTTAATATATATCAAGGATTTGGATGATGAAATAACAAGCAAGGTGTTGAAATTTGCGGATGATACAAAAGTGTTTAGAAGGATTAAAAGTGATGGAGATAGACAGCATTTACAAGATGATCTTGACAGGTTGATCAAATGGTCTGAAAAGTGGCAAATGCTGTTCAGTTTTGGGAAATGTAAATGCCTCCACACAGGACATGGGAACAAAGAGGTAGAATATACAATGGGGGTACTGTACTAAGTACTACTGTACAAGAAAAGGACTTGGGGTTAACCATTAGTGCTGATATGAAGGTTTCAGAGCAGTGCAGAATTGCAGCTTCAAAGGGAAATCAAATCCTTGGATTAATTAGGCGAAACATAAGGTATAAGGAAAAGGAGCTAATAATACCGCTGTACAAAACAATAGTGAGGCCTCATTTAGAATATTGTATTAAAAAATAAAATCGACACATACCTCAGACGGGCGGGATACACATAGATAAAAGGGTCGGACTCTCGATAAGCCAAAGGGCTTCCTTGTCCACCTGCCACCTAGAGTTAATTCTCTGGGTGGCAATCTTGTTAAATCTTTTGCAGGACACTGAGATAAACAGGCGCATTGGAAAAGTTGCAATCAATATGGCCAAGCTGACCAAAAGAGTATGGGAAAACAAGATGCTCACCGGTAACACCAATATAAGAGTTTACCAGTCCTGTGTGCGTAGCACCCTCCTCTACGTCAGCGAATCATGGACCACCTACATGCACTAGGAGCGCCGCCTCAACACCTTCCATATGCGGTGTCTCAAGCGCATCGTCGATATCACCTGACAGAACCGTGTCCCCTATACAGCGTAATACTGGGTCATACTAGGATCCCCAGCCTGTACTCACTGCTGCACCACAGACGTGTCCGCTGGCTGGGCCACGTACGGTGCATGGAGGACGACCGCTTGCCGAAATACATCCTCAACGGACAACTCGCCACTGGCCGGTGGGGCGCCCAGCCCACAGATTCAAGGATGTCTGCAAGCACGATCTGAAGGCCTGTGACATCAGTTTTGAAAACTGGAGGCAGAGACAACAGCACGTGGCTAAGAAGAAGATGCGGCGCAAACAGCAAGCTGCTCTATCACTGTCATCCTGCTTCTTCTGCTCTGGCAGTGGCAGGGACTGTCAAATCGGACTCCACAGCCACAGCGGACGCTGTTAAATTTCCAGAAACTTACAACAAGGCGCATCAGCAACGTCTCTCGAGATTACGCTCAGCCTACTATATAAGAGAATGTAACGATACTCATTATGATCTTTTTAGGGGTTTGCTTATTCATTTCCGGACGTTGCAGCCTTGATGGATTGTGTACAGACAGGTCTTTCGTTTGCCAGTCTCCCCACTCACCAAACGTCTGTTCCCATCCATTCCTCTATGTCCTTCTCCCATTGTCTCCTAGGTCTTCCTGTGTTTCCTAGTTTCCTAGTTGTTTCCAGCACTCGGCAATGTTCTATTAACTGACTAGTCTGTAGTCTGGTTACAATGTTATGATCTTATGAGGTCTCCTTCAACTAGCCAGCCTTTTTCAGAACATTATCGCCAAGTCGACCTTTCTATGCTGGCACTGAGGATGGTCACTGCCAGGGTGCTTGTCGTCCTCTGTGGTTCTTTTATGTCCCAAATTGAGACGGGACCGACATTAACGTGATCTCCGAGTCACGAGGGATACACATCCCCAATGTTGAGAGCCAGGTTTTTACACCAAATATACCATACCTGCCCGGTCCGGGTATTGAACTCGGGGCGCCGGCATGTCAGGCGGATGTGCTAAACACTACACTATCGCGCGCTTCTGCTGCCTTCCACTTTTCCTTCCATTATTAGTGTCTCTAGAGACTGAGGCCTTTACAAAGTTCAATACAGTCTGCGATGGATTCGTTAGTTCAAAGTTCAGTCCACGAAACTCGTAATATCTTTCTATAACAGCTGTTTTCAAATGCATTTATACGTTTAGTAATGTTCTTATTAAAAGTCTAGGTTTCGCATCCATACGTAGCAGTTGGAAATATGCAGACTCGGATAATTCGTAGTTTCATATCTTTGTTTGTTGCTTTCCACAGCTTCTTCATCTCCGTCAATTTTGTATTCGTCATTCCAATCTTCGCTTGATCTCTTTCGTCCCATCTCCATCCGCTTCTATCAGTGACTCCATATATTCAAAACTTTCCACTCGTTCTATTTTCTCGCCATCTGCTAATTCTGATGATTCTCGACATCCCTTCACATCCATCATCTTAGTCTTCTTTATGTTTAGTTTCAATCCTTTTATCTCACTGTGCATTTTAACAGTAGTTATCAATTTATTAAATCTTTCTTTTGTATCGGATATTAACGCTGTGTTGTCGGCATATCTAAATTCATATATCTCCTGTCCATTCACTTTCAGTCCATTAAAAACTTGCTTCTCGTGTCAGGCTCGACCTCTCTCTTGATATTATATGTGTATAGACCGTATAAATGGGGGGGGGGGGGACAAAATGCATCCCTGTCTCACACCCTTGCCGACTGGGAACCATTCTGCGGTACCACACTCTAATCTCATTATGATCTATCGGTCGTAATACGTTTCCGGAACTTGTTGGGAAAATATGACTTATTTTAGTATCGAATCTGTCCTCCATTCGAAAACATATTTTATGTGACATGCCGTTTTGACATGCCATTGTCACACGTGTCATACAGGTGCTACTGGCCATCAAAGATAAACTGTCATCAGATCACTCCGACTACAACATCCTGCTGGCGAACAACGACAACGTCCCAGAGATGAAGAAGGGTCTGAACAACCTCAAACACGAACTCACGGTAGGCGCAACACGACAAACAAACGCGTATATGTATATTATTCTACTGGATTGTTGCGATGGTTTTCTATAGACCTGTTTGTACAGTATTGTCCTATTGAATCTGCATTGTTTTGTTTAACATCTATGAATTATTATAATGTTTTACATAACATATTTTGGAACTTTTGTAGATTTCTATAGACGCGGATGTCTAACTACAGTTATTTTAAGAACATTATGTCACATACGCGGCCATGAGATACCTAGCTTTAAACACTGACAGGCACAAATATGGTAAATAGATCGCTAAGTGTGAACGTAGAGCATGAGACAGCAGAGAACGTCAGCTAGTGGATACGAACGGAACCAGAAGTATACAAGATAATGTCTATACACATATAGAATATATATACTTTGTTGGTGTTATACACACCATTGACATATCGAGTGCCAACTCGCTAATAGGACCTATGAAAAAGCAGGGAGGCAACTAATGTTACGTATCATTCAATGAAAACAGTATTACGTATACTGCATTCGCCACATAAATAATCACGCTGCAACCGAATTGACTTTAGGCTGCTGGAGTTGCAAGCCCGTAAGCTTGGGGTGCGATGCTTGCGTACGCAATCCACTCCTCTGCTGAAGGAACATACTATTTGTTTGAACAGACCAGTTGAGATTTTTCGTGAACCCGAGGATGTGGTCCAGTTGGACGCTTTTTTGTGAGCGTCAAGGAAGTCTTAAGAGGCCAGTTGGACCTTTTCATGCTGAGGTTTGAGGGGGTGTCAGCCCCAAGTGGGTGCAGTTGGAGTTTCTGGGAGCCTTCGGGGGATGCAGTTGGAGTTTCTGGGAGCCTTCGGGGGTTGCAGTTAGAGTGTCTGGGAGCCTTCGGGGGTGCAGTTAGAGTTTCTGGGAGCCTTCGGGGGGTGCAGTTAGAGTTTCTGGGAGCCTTCGCACACGCACACAGTTGACTGTCTGAATTTTGGAGAACTTTGAAGGTGATGTGTTGTACATCGGCACAAGAAGCGGTCTAAATATTGGGGTCTGACCCTGCAACTGCATCACACCCTTGAGGCTCGCCAAAAATCCAACTGAATTCCACCCTTGCATTCACCAAGTGTTAACATTGCCACCAAGTGGACATGTTTTACTTAAATGGCCCAAACTAGGTTCATCCTAATGTCCCAAACCTATGCTTTACCCTAGGGGATACCTAGACGGATGCTGCTAATACTATAGGCCAGTTAAGTAAAATATTGCCAAAATATGAATCTAAACGTTATTATGAATATTGGCGATGCGATGGGTGTAAAATTAATCATTAGAATGTTGCTCATCTGAAACATTTGCAAGAAGAATGTGTGTGGAAATATTTACGCTAGGTAACTAAGGTGTTGTAAGTTAAATATTTACGCGAGGTAACTAAGGTGTTGTAAGTTAAATATTCAGCAAAAATGTTCCACAAACTACTGAAACACATATTTGGTGCTAAAATAATTGATGTTTCGGAGGAGAATATTTTCTTATACAGCAAACTTTCATTTCCAGACATGCGCATTGAGGGCCAGAACTGCAGTATTTTTCAGCGGCAGGATTTTTTAAGGTGTTGCAGGCATTTAGTGTGTTTGTTGGTCACCAGGTGGGTGTTGCGGGGATATAGTGTGTTTGTTGATCACTAGGTGGGTGTTGCTGGGACTTAGTGTGTGTGTGTTGGTCACCAGGTGGGTGTTGCTGGGACCTCGGGAGACTCGTCTTGCCCAGCCTTCACAGCGGTTGCCGCTCAACCTGAAAGCAAATACAGCCGCATCTACAACTGCAAGAGTACTGCGGTAATATGTTATTATTATGTCTTCAGACATAACCGATACCACTGATGGTTGGTTGGTGAACAGGTTGTCACTGATGCCTTTCTTCGGTTCAACAATTAAACTACAGATGCTTTCCTATTGGAAACTTAGAACTACATTTTGCTAAATTGTAAATTTTACGATGCGTTCTCCGTAGATGCACAGCCAAACTGACGCCTGTAACATGGTGGCAAAAGACATTGAACCAATGAAGCACCAACGCACCTTCTGCATTGGCCATCACTGGCCCGGTTCAGGGTATACAACAATAAAAACTGTCTTAAGTATACCCCTTTTTCTGACATAATACGTATTTATGTGCCACAAACATTGTATATATATATATATATATATTATCGTTATGTTAAAAATAAAACGTATTATTATTATATTGCAGACTGAGCATTGACGATAGTGTAATAATAATATGTGTTTTCCGGGAGTGGGCGGTGGCGTTTTGACTATGTTGTGTTCTATATGGTGTTAAGTAAACATGCCATTCTTTAGTGACAATAATTATTTACGTCTGTGATGCCGGCAACAATCGTAGACACAGTTATGCCTTCGTCGCCCTAAACACCACAAAAACAATGTATTCACTGAAGAAATGTACTAGTGACATTAGTGTTTGAATTTAGGGATTGAATAGTGGTTGCGTTCATGATGGAGCTCGCAATATCATTTCGTATAATAGTTTGTTGGTTGACACGTGATCATACCAATGAGGTGTAGCCAGAGTTTTGTTTTCTCTGCAGTCCCCTGCTACAGCAGATGCAACAACAACAGCAGCAGAAACGACGACGACAACAGCGACAACAACGACAACAGTAGCGGCAACGACTTCAGCGAATGAAAATACAGACGTAGAATCAACAACATCCGTCGGCTCTGCGTCAGTGATTCCTGTCTTGAATACCGCCGTCGTTGTCTTTCCTTTTCTTGCTCTGGCCTGGGTTACCTAGGCGCCGTTCTTGCTCTGGTCTGGGTTACCTAGGCGCCGTTCTTGCTCTGGTCTGGGTTACCTAGATGCCGTCAGATGGCTGCACGTTTGGGGTTCTCTCAGTCGCCTGGAATATGATAATAAGGTGATGGCATTTTGCTCCCCCGCCACGAAACAGTACCTACAACCTAACCATAACCATAACCTACAACCTAACCCTAAACATAACCATAAACCAAGCACCTAGACCAACCATAGAATGGTATTTGTACGTGTAGTGGTAGCAGGAAACTCTCCCTGGCATATAAATGGTCTTTCAGATTGTTATGAAATATTCATCATGTAACTTATATTGAAATAAGCAAAACAATGAAATAAAACGAAGCTTTGCATTGTTGATTTTTCTACTATATTTAATCACTAGGTGGCGCATCGCATAGTGAAAATTTGTTCATCTTCTTCTACATATGCGAATCCAAGGGGGCATGGGCGGCACATGCCCCCCAGACCATTGGAAATGTGCCTCCGTTCAGTTTATAATAAGCGGAAGTTATGCCGACGCGGCGAACAAATTCAACAGCACCCCCCTCCGATGTCACTTTCGAGTCACGCGAGCCAGCGGAGAAGCTGAGGATACGGCAGTGCGGCTGCGAAACATTTTCTACACCAGTCAGCCGACGGTGGAGATTTGTGTGCCCCTCCTATACTACCCACTCTGTATCCGCCCTGGCCTACGTAACACATATTACATTAATACATATTACAAAGTACATCGACTGCATAAACATTGGAAACCGAACCCGAGTCGATCCTAACTGGTCCTAACCCTGGCTATATATATATATATATATATATATATATATATTAACAATCTTCACTTTAATGATTTATACGATTGACACTAACCATTATGTTCCCGTCGTCAGACTGATTCCAATGATTACACATTCGACCCTATAGTGTTATGCTGCGTTCCAATGGGATCGTAAACACGACTTGGTGAACTCGAAAGTTCACGAATTGCCTGGCTTCACGACTGATAAATTTATGCAACTAGGGCAAATTAGGCGTTACACAAAGTCGTGTTCACGATATACATGAGGTGATTGCCGTCACTAATGGGTAAGTTTTACATCAGATTTTCAAAAACAACTGAACACTTGGAAATATTGGCGATTGCACTAAATTATTTCAGTTCAACACACAAATGTACTGCTAGCATTATTCTTCAAAAGTGAATAGTTAATAGGCCCTTGATGAGCGATTGTTGTGCCTGTAGGTTACTGACCTATAACACGGGCACGTGCGCAAGCGTCCACACACGAGTTTTTTGGAGACTGTTCTGATTGGATAGTTCCTATATTCACGACAATTTACTGTTCTCCGATAAACTTGAAACTGGCATGGTGCCTATTCATACTTCAAAGATTTGTAATCTGAATGAGAGATTGCGTGACGCTTTAAAGAACTGCGACGAGTAAACAGAGCAGAGCAGGTTTTACATCCGTGGGGTCTTTCTCTAGTGTAAGTTCGCAGATGACTCTTTAAATGACCAGTCTGTGTAAAACGAAAACCACATGTGTACATATCCGTAGGGTTTCTCTCCAGTGTCAGTGCGAGTATGTCTCTAGGGAGGAAGGGGGCCGACATATAGACACTCCAAGAGGATGACGATCAACGCACTAGTTGAGCAGGTGTGTGAAGAAGAGGGGGTGGGATTAATAGATTTGTGGGGATACTTTGTTGGGAGGGAATATATATGTACGTGAGAGATGTCCTCCATCTAAGTTGGAAATTGGTAGCAGTTTTCTTAGAGAACCTGCTGCGATCTGTTGACAGTGGGACAGGTTGCATTTATTTAAACTAGATGCGCAGGGGGGATTCACAGAGAAGCCTGAAACTGGAGGCATAGATAAAGACAGCACAAATAAACCAGCAAAGAACAGCCCGGGAAACTGTTCTGAAGCTGGCTATAAATGCGTTTGTTTTAATGCAAGGAGCACAACAAACAAAAGAAGTGAACTAAACATTATGGTGGAAGATACTGTACTTCACAAAATAGGTATAACCGAATCATGGACCATCACTGATATATCAGATGCCGAATTGGGACTAACAGCCCATGTAATGTTTAGGAAAGATAGCATAGAAAGAAGGGGAGGTGGAGTTATTTTATATATCAAAGAATCTATCCAGGCTTATGAAATAGAAAGAGAAACATATTTCGAAGAAGGTGTTTGGTGTAACATAATTAAAGGAAACTCAACGTTACCGGTTGGGTTAGTTTATCGCAGTCCAAACGTAAGCATAGAAGAGAATGACAAAGTGCAAAACGGGAATGTATTTTTTTATTATAGGGGATTTTAACCATGGTCATATACAATGGAAATCTCTACAGAGTACGGGGAGTGAGGACCACCCGTTTTTAGTTATATTACAAGAGAGTTTCCTTTCTCAACATGTGCTAGAACCAACCAGGGGTAAGAATGTGTTAGACATAGTTTTGTCCTCACAGACTGAATTAGTTGACAATGTGAAGATATGTGAGCCATTGGGGAATAGTGATCACAACCATATATATTTTGCCATCAAAGTAAAATCAGAAAGGAATAGTAAAAAGCAGTATAGGAGAAATTTTCACAAAGAAGGTATAAGGACACGAGGAAATATTTAGCAAAGATAGACTGGAATAACACACTGAAGAATAAGACAGCAACATAATGCTGGAATGTCTTAAAGAACAAATTAGCATACCGTTTGCAACAGTTTTCAACGTGTCATTAGAAGAGGAAGATCACACGGTCGATTTTCTTGTTGAACATAACTTGATGATATGTTATGTTTTTTGGAAGATATCACTAAGTGGCTAGACGAAGGATCACCAGTAGACGTCATCTACTTAGATATTCAGAAAGCTTTCGACAAAGTGCCAAATCAAAGATTACTGCTTAAACTAAAGGCCCATGGCATAGGAAATGGTGTGAGTAACTGGATAGAACAATGGGTGATTGACAGAAGACAACGATAGTAGTTGATGGGGAGGCTTCAAACTGGAAATCAGTTTTGAATGCGGTACCACAGGGATTAGTACTGGGACCTATATTATTCTTGATATATATCAACGATTTGGACGATGATATAACAAGTAAGGGGTTGAAATTTGAGAATGATACAAAAGTGTTTAGAAAGATTAAACGTGATGGAGATAAACAGCATTTATAAGATGATCTTGACAGGTTGATCAAGTGATCTGAAAAGTGGCAAATTTTGGGAAATGTAAATGCCTCCACACAGGACATGGGAACGAAAACGTACAGTATAGAATGGGGGAGGGGTACTGTACTAAGTACTACTGCAAAAGAAAAGGACTTAGGGTTAACCATTAGTGCTGATATGAAGGTTTCAGAGCAGTGCGGAATTGCAGCTTCAAAGGGAATCAAATCCTTGGATTAATTAGGCGAAATATAGCGTATAAGGAAACGGAACTAATAATACCGCTGTACAAATCAATAGTTAGGCCTCATTTATAATATTGTGTACATGCGTGGAGGCCATATCGCAAGAAGGGCATGGATATGCTAGAAAGAGTACAGAGCGACTAAAATGATACAAAAACTGAGGGATCTTAGTTATGAAATACGCCTGAAAGAATGTGGTTTAACAACACTAGAGACCAGGAGATTGAGAGGAGATCAGTTAGAAGTGAATAAAATATTGAATGGTTATACAAATATTGATAAAAATATATTTTCTCAGTTAAGAAAGATGGAAGGACTAGAGAACATGAAGTTACGTTAGTAAAGGAGCAGTGTAGATTAGATATAAGAACTTTCCCATTTTCATAAAGGACTGTCAATGAATGGAACAAATTATCTGCTGATTGTATGGGTGGTATTAGCTTGAAAACGTTTTAAAATAAAATCGACACATGCCTCAGAAGGGCGGAATACACGTAGATAAAAGGATTAGACTATCGGTAAGCCAAAGGGCTTCATTATCCACCTACCATCTCTGGGTGAGAATATTGTTAAATCTTGTTAAGTCTTGTTAAATTATTGCTCGCAAGTTGCCTACTTTTAAACTACCCTAGATTACTCCCTCCAGCTAACGTTTAACAAAAACATCCTAATATGTATATACAGCTACGTTATGTAAGATATACACTTAATAGTGTCGCTTATCCTGATCAAGTATCCTTTTATTCTCGCAAGTTTGCTGCACCAAATTCGAAACATTTCACCATCGGAAGTTCCCGCCAACAAGTTTAAACAATGACGATGCCCTTAAGAAGCTGAGGGTTCTGGTAATTTACCGTAATGTTGAAGAAAAGCACCGTGCAGCCAAAATGCTGAGAACAGACATCGACCACTGCAGGAGAGAAATATGAAGTGAGCAACCAACCGAGGTATCGTCATCTGCTGCTGAGAAGAAGGTTCCGACCTCTCTCTTCAACTTCACTGCCGCTTCTCTGCAGTAAAACTCGATTATCACAGGGAGAAGAGACTCACAGTTCAAGTCGGACACCAGCTGATGAACCGACCAAGGAAAGGCTCTTATCGTGTCCCAGCAACTTATACAACATGTTTCTGTGATAACCACTCCACTGGGTATCGTCACTGCCTATTGCGTGTACAACAAGACGCGTAGCAAGGCACTGATCACATTGAACAGGCTTGGTACAGAGATCTGCTATGACAGTTTCCAGCATCAACTAACTTCACAATGTGCCAACGTCATGCAACAGATTGCGGAAGATGAGAAATACATCCCAAAGAACATGTCTCACAATCACGGCACACAGCACGCGGGAGGGAAGGAGGGAGGGAGGGAGGGAGGGAGGGAGGGAGGGAGGGAGAGACTAAGCAGTGGCAGCAACCCATTGAAACGGTATTTAAAACACTGCTTTTGAGAACACAGTTTATGTAACAGAACAACTGGAGTTCAGCAGAACATATCAGACACAGCTTGCGGTTCTTCAGGACCAGATGTTGGAATTCCAGAAATCCACCGAGGGCCACCCAACAGCCGTATTCTGGTTGACCTTTCTGGAGATATTCTACATATTACATCGATTCATCTACCATCAGAGGGAAGGGAACTGGACGGGGCATCTACGTGAATCGGCAAGAATGCTTCTCTTTCGCTCAGCAGATGGGCACTACAAGTACGGTTAGCAGTCTCTGCCGCTGAACTTATCTGAGATGAAGAAGCTGCATAAAAATGCCCCAGATGTACACAATGCCATGATGAATGGAGCATTTGTTGGACGGAAATGTGACGGCCATCACAATGGTGTCTCTCCTGACATGCTCCTAGAGCAAACCTACAATGCAGATGCGAAGGAAGAGAGTGGCCCAGGCGGCATCACCCTAAACGTCGCTGCTCGGACCAAATGGGTTTATACAAAGTCTGTCACTACCGCTGTGTCGGCCCAACTTAAGTCGATGCTGCATCTGAACTCCGCCAATCCTCACCATGAATGTGGTCAAGCGCGTGTGGCAAGGGATGCAGAAATGGTCCTTAATGTTGTGACAGTCGTAGAAACAAACCAGTTCACGACAACACACACCGGTCTTATCTATATATCAACCGGACAACGCGCTGTGCAAGAAATGGAGGGTCACCTGAACAAAGTGAAAGGATTTGGTGGCGGTTTCAAGGAAGAAACCAAGAGCGTGTTGGTTACGCAGGGATCAGTTACAGATGTGTCTGACCTGGAGTCAACTCAACAGGAGGGAGGCACCAGAGTAATTCTTCACTTCACACTGTATATACATATATACAGTCTCCGGAATGATTATCCACGCCAATGACACAGACATCATTGTCATGTGCGCCTACTATGCTTGCACGCTGTTGAAAGCTCTGCCAGAATTATGGGTTCGAACTGCACCAGATAGCTATTTACCGATCCATGTGCTGTTCTTGGACCCACGCAATGCCATGCACTTTCCTTCCTGCACAGCCTTGGTATACGAGACACAGCCAGCTATCCATATTTCATTGGTAAGAAGGTGTGGATGAACCGCAGCAAGGCAACGGACATATCTGCACTTAAGAACTTTGCCGCTCATTTAACAGCAGACGTTATCAACCAGGCGAAGGACCTTACGATCGCTGTATACACCAACAAATGCGTTCGAATGATCGGATCTTTAACAAGATTGCCACCCAGAGAATTAACTCTAGGTGGCAGGTGGACAAGGAAGCCCTTTGGCTTATCGAGAGTCCGACCCTTTTATTTATGTGTATCCCGTCCTTCTGAGGTATGTGTCGATTTTATTTTTAAACATATTCACGCTACTAGCACCCACACAATCAGCAGATAATCTGTTCCATTCATTTACAGTCCTTTGTGAAAATGAGAACTTTCTTATATCTAATCTACACTGCTCCTTTGTTAATGTAACTTCATGTCCTCTAGTCCTTCTATCTTTCTTAACTGAGAAAAAATATTTCTATCAATATTTTCATAACCATTCATTATTTTAAACACTTCTATCTGATCTCCTCTCAATCTCCTGGTCTCTAGTGTTGTTAAGCCGCATTTTAAAGGCGTATTTCGTAATTAAGATCCCTCAGTTCATTTTAGTTGCTCTCCTCTGCACTCTTTCTAGCATATCTATGTCCTTCCTGCGATAAGGCCTCCACGCTTGAATACAATATTCTAAATGAGGCCTAACTATTGTTTTGTACAGCGGTATTATTAGCTCTTTTCCTTATAACTTATGTTTCGCCTAATTAATCCAAGGATTTGATTTCCCTTTGAAGCTGCAATTCCGCACTGCTCTGAAACCTTCATATCAGCACTAGTGGTTAACCCTAAGTCCTTTTCTTTTGCAGTAGTACTTAGTACAGTACCCCCATTGTATATTCTACCTCTTCGTTCCCATGTCCTGCGTGGATGCATTTACATTTCCCAAAATTGAACAGCATTTGTCACTTTTCAGACCATTTGATCAACTTGTCAATATCATCTTGTAAATGTTTTCTATCTCCATCACTTTTAATCCTTCTAAACACTTTTGTATCATCCGCAAATTTCAACACCTTGCTTGTTATTTCATCATCCAAATCGTTGATATATATTAAGAGTAATATAGGTCCTAGTACTGATCCCTGTGGTACCCCACTCAATACCGATTTCCAGTTTGAAGCCTCGCCATCAACTACTACACGTTGTCTTCTGTCAATCAGCAATTTTTCTATCCAGTTTATTATACCATTTCCTATGCCATGGGCCTTTAGTTTAAGCAGTAATCTTTGATGTGGTACTTTGTCGAAAGCTTTTTGAAAATCTAAGTAGACCATTTCTACTGGTAATCCCTCATCTACAAACTTAGTGATGTCTTCCAAAAAACATAACATATTTGTTAAGCATGACCTCGCTTTAGAAAATCCATGTTGAGAGGGGTTATCAAGTTATATTTAACAAGAAAATCCACCATGTGATCTTTAATTAGTCTTTCTAATAATTTACAAATCACTGATGTTAAACTCACTGGTCTATAGTTCTCTGACTTGTTTCTCGAACCTTTTTAAATAACGGTATAATGTTTGCCTCTTTCCATTCTAAAGGAACCACTCCCTCTTCTAATGACAAATTTAAACTGTTGCAAGCGGTACGCTAATTTGTTCTACAATTTCCAATAGTAGTTTGGGCGGAATCCCATCCACTCCAGGTGATTTATTATCCTTCATAGCCCTTATTTTCTTAGCTACCATTTCCGGGGTTACAATTAATTGTCCTAAATAGTCTGAATCTGCCCCCTTGAACTTAGCCTCTGGTACTGACAGTGAAGTAATATCTTCTCTGGTAAATACTGAACTAAAGTACTCATTCAGGTCTTCTGCCATTAAGAATCCCTCTGATATTATATTTCCAGCACTATCTTCTAGAGGACTGATCTTATCTTGAACTTTCTGTTTACTTCGAACATACGCATAAAAACTCTTGCTGTCATGTTTTCTATTACTAGCTAATTGTTGTTCATACCTTCTCTTTGAATTTCTAATTTCAGCTGTAGCTTGGTTAAGTGCTTCTTTATAACTGTTGTAATCTTCATCATTTCCAGTACATCTATATGAATTCCACATCATTTGTTTATACTTAATTTTTCTAATGGCTTCTTTCGATAAGTGTTTCTTTTTGGACCGTTTCCCTTGTTTTTTTTAAGAGTACAAATTTATCGACTATGCACTTAATTTCACTCTTTAATATATTCTAGCATTTTGTTGCTGTCTTACTTTTCAGTGTGTTATTCCAGTCTATCTTTGCTAAATATTTCCTCATGTCCTTATACCTTCCTTTGTGAAAATTTCTCCTATACTGCTTTTTACTATTCCTTTCTGATTTTACTTTGATGGTAAAATGTACCTGGTTGTGATCACTACTCCCCAGTGGCTCACATATCTTGACATTGTCAATTAATTCATTCTGTGAGGACAAAACTATGTCTAACACATTTGTTTACACCCCTGGTTGGTTCTAACACATTTTGAGAAAGGAAAGTATCTTGAACTAAAACTAAAAACTTGTGGTCCTCACTCCCCATACTCTGTAGAGATTTCCATTGTATATGCCCGTGGTTAAAATCCCCCATAATAATACAGTCCCGTTTGCTCACTTCCCTTATAGCGTTTTGTATTTTTCCATTCTCTTCTGTGCTTATGTTTGGACTTCGATAAACTAATCCAACCGTTAACGTTGAGTTTCCTGTAACTATGTTACACCAAACAGCTTCTTCGCAATCTGCTTCTCTTTCTAATTTTATTTCATAAACCTGGATAGATTCTTTAATATATAAAATAACTCCACCTCCCTTTCTTCCTATTCTATCTTTCCTAAACATTACATATCCTGTCAGTCCCAATTCGGCATCTGATATATCGGTGGTGGTCCAGGATTCGGTTATACCTATTATATAAGGGTCTATATCTTCTACCATAATGAGTTAATTTCTTTTATTTACTGTACTCCTTGCATTTAAACAAACATATTTATATCCAGCTTCAGAAGAGTTTTCCACACTGTTCTTTGCTGATTTTTATTTGCTGTCTTTATCTATGCCTCTCATCTACTGGATGTAACCCATGTTGGTCAATATTGTGACCCAGGTACACAACTTCATGTGCCAGAAATGTGCACTTTCCTCTCTTGAGCCTCAACCCTGCTTCGTCTAATCTTCCCAAGATCAAATCAAGCGTTTAATGGTGTTGCGCCTTTGTCGCACCAGTCAAGATGATGTCATCCAGGTACACAGCGACACGCGGTATACACTGCGATATGTTTTCCATTGTCCACTTGAAAATACAAATACGTGGTGCCGAACTGATGCCATATGTGTGTATTCACCGTGACATATTCCTATGACTTCTCGTCGAGTGCAAGTTGAGAATAGGCGGGACTCAGGAGGTCCAGCTTGCTGAATTGTTTACCACCTGTTAACTTCTCACGCAGGTCATCTAGCGTTGGAATTAGGTACTGTTCAAGATGTGACACTCTATTCGCCTTCAGTTTTTAGTCTCTACACACCCGGACCTTGCCATCAGTTTTGAGGACTGGGACTATTGGAATAGCCCAATCGGATTAACGCACTGGCTCAATCACGTTCGTCTGCACCAACCTGTCCAGTTCCTCCTCCACCTTTCTGCTTCAACGCATACGGAACTGACCTTGGTTTGAAAAACACTTTGTTGGTTGGTTGCTCTCAACGTAGATCTTCGTAGTGAACCCCTTCAGCATACCTAGTCCTTCCCCGAAAACTTCGGTGTGTTTATCCAACACCCCTGACAAAGGTGCTCTCATGCTGCATACTTTATATGCTCTAGACACTGTAGACCCAACAATGCAGCCTTGTCCCAGCCTCTTGTGGATGATCAACGGCAAGTGATGTACCTGTTAATCTTCATATTGCACCGTCACCATGATCTTACCAGCCAGTTCAAGTTTCTGGTTCTCGTATGTCTTCAAGACAATACCAGCCGGATGTAGTAGCACGTAACTCAAATGCTTGCAATACAAGCTCTCTGGCAGCAACGACACATATGCTGCTTTGTCTAGTTGCATGTAAAACTTGGTGTCGTCAATGCACACGGGCACCCTGATGCCACTGCTCTTCAGTGCGTTCATTGTGTACGTGCTGTACACTGCGAAGTGGTCTTCTTGTTCCTCAGATGCTTCCCCAGTCACTGAACGAACACGAAACTTGCCTTTACAGACTTTCGATTTTGCTATATGGCCCGTCTTGCCACAATGGAAGCAACGCTGTGCCTCAAACGTACATGCCTGCGGAGCATGTTTGCCACAACAACGCCAGCATTATTGTCCTAATGCCTGTTGATGTTGCTTCCCGTTTCTGTTAACATGTTTAGGCTACCTCCCCTCACTTGGTTTTGTGGTGTACCTCACGCGATAGACGCTCACTGGTTGTTGTGCCGACAGTGGCGCCACATGGCGAATCTCATACGATTGACGCTCACAGGATGTTGTATCGACAGTGGCGCCGCCTGGAATTAAATTGCCTTGCATGATCCTTGACTAGTGTCAAGTTCTCAGCAATTTGCACAGCTTTTTTGAACGTTAACTTCGTCATGTAGCTCAGTTTTTCTTGTACGAATGCATGACTACGGTTTTAGCTTGTGACGAACCTGTCTCTCAACCAACGATTAAAGTCCGGGATATTTGCATGTACAGTTAACTTCTTGATCGCCAAGCTGTACTCGGCGATACTTCCACCCTCCTTTTGAACCCTCATCCAAAATTTGAATGATTCAGCCATTTCGTTGGGCACCAGTTCAAAGTGGTCGGACAGTTTTTGTAAGAGTTGCTCTAAGGTTTTTGTAGCTGGTTTTCCCGGACTAAACAGATCAGACAGCACTTGATAAATGTCCCTTCCCACTTCGGTGAGTAATATTGCTTTACGTCGTTCCGCGTCGTCCACAGCAATGTTATTTGCCGTTAAGAACAAATGCAACCTTTCTTCGTAACTCGCAACTGTCTCTATGTTACGATCGATTTCCCTAACGTCTCAATGAGTCCTGCCGTCTTGTTGGCTTGACGCTTACGTCAGCTAAATCACCGCGCCAACTCAACCACACAAAATTGTCTTTGACCCACTTAAATGTCACTATTACTTACTGACAGGGTCTACACTACACTGTTGCGGTGTAGGTGATGTTGACAAACAACCAATGTCACTATTACTTACTGACAGGGTCTACACTATACTGTTGCGATGTAGGTGATGTTGACAAGCAACCAATGTCACTATAGTACTTACTGACATGTTCTACACTGCACTGTTGCCATGTAGGTGACGTTGACAAGCAACCAATGTCACTATATTACTTACTGACAGGGTCTACACTACACTGTTGCGATGTAGGTGACGTTGACAAGCAACCAATGTCACTATAGTACTTACTGACAGAGTCTACACTACACTGTTGCGATGTAGGTGATGTCGACAAGCAACCAATGTCACTATTACTTACTGACAGGGTCTATACTACACTGTTGCGATGTAGGTGATGTTGACAAGCAACCAATGTCACTATATTACTTACTGACAGGGTCTACACTATACTGTTGCGATGTAGGTGATGTTGACAAGCAACCAATGTCACTATATTACTTACTGACAGGGTCTACAGTACACTGTTGCGATGTAGGTGATGTCGACAAGCAACCAATGTCACTATTACTTACTGACAGGGTCTACACTACACTGTTGCGATGTAGGTGATGTCGACAAGCAACCAATGTCACTATTACTTACTGACAGGGTCTACACTACACTGTTGCGATGTAGGTGATGTCGACAAGCAACCAATGTCACTATTACTTACTGACAGGGTCTACACTACACTATTGCGATGTAGGTGATGTCGACAAGCAACCAATGTCACTATATTACTTACTGACAGGGTCTACACTACACTGTTGCGATGTAGGTGATGTCGACAAGCAACCAATGTCACTATTACTTACTGACAGGGTCTACACTACACTGTTGCGATGTAGGTGATGTCGACAAGCAACCAATGTCACTATTACTTACTGACAGGGTCTACACTACACTGTTGCGATGTAGGTGATGTCGACAAGCAACCAATGTCACTATTAGTTACTGACAGGGTCTACTCTACACTGTTGCGATATAGGTGATGTCGACAAGCAATCAATGTCACTATAGTACTTACTGACATGGTCTACACTACACTGTTGCGATGTAGGTGATGTCGACAAGCAATCAATGTCACTATAGTACTTACTGACAGGGTCTACACTGCACTGTTGCCATGTAGGTGACGTTGACAAGCAACCAATGTCACTATAGTACTTACTGACAGGGTCTACACTACACTGTTGCGATGTAGGTGATGTTGACAAGCAACCAATGTGGCCTTTTCGACATATCGCTCCCCGACTATAATTACTATTGTTCTCTTGGTATGGTATCGCTCACTAACGAGTTATGTAAGCTTAACGGACGATTCTGTCAGAGCATAACCAACCGGCTTTTTATGCAATTCTCCTCTTCTTAGAGATGCTATGAGGCATTGAGAACGACAAGAGCGAGCCCGCCAATAACCCAAAAACGTTTTTCGATGGTATCCTTGTAAGTGGTGTCTATGCCCTGACAATCTTTTAATACGGCATCTTTAGATACAACGACAACGGCGAAGCGGCAAGCTACCTTGCGAAACGGAATGCAGAGTTAGGACGCCGCGGAACCAATCAGCGTCTCGAAGTCTTTAATTTTGTTTATCGGGAAATCGTGAGTCAACGAACGTTGCGTTTTTCAATTAGCAGTGGCTTTATGGAACAGTCAACAACAGAGTTAAGGATAGTTGCTCGCTATTTTGGTCAATGATATACCTAAAATGGTATTCGAGGAAAAAAGGAAGAATGTGAAGGACTGGAAAAAAGTCTGAAAGCTAAGTTGAAGCGCAACCCTGGAGCCGGGTACGTTAGCTGTAAGACCTGTTAGCTGTTGCGTGTCCTGCTGTGGCTCTTTGGTAACCCAACAAGAGAGAAAATAAAGGTTATTTTTATAGCTTTTGGGCTATTGGCGATTACAACCAACAAAATGCTTATCTTGCAAAGCTTATGGAAAGTGAAGACATGAAACGAAGCCGTATTCAAGGTCGCCCAAGAAGAACCCTATGCCAAATACAATATGACAACACCGCGTGTAGTGCGTGGCCCAGAACGTTTGATAGTGAAAATGGAATAACAGAAAAGAGGGTCAGAACTGTTCTAGCAAAGCAGACAGTGAGTGGCACAAACGAATCTGACCAACGCGGTAAGGCATCTGTGTCATGAAATCCAGACCGAAGAATGCAGACAGCACATAACCATAGTGCTAGTTTACTAAGGGTCTCTAGCCACTACAGCCGAACCAAAAGTCCACACAGAAAATACCTTCCCAAGGGGTGACCCCCACCGATACGGTGTCAATGGTAAATATAGAGTCGTGGGATAGTTAGTACTGGTGGTTGGTAATACGTCTATGACTCGTAGGTAGTGGTTAGCAATACCATTGGGGCCGGCATGCTTGCTGTGAACATGTATCGATGTATTTATGTTGTAGTTTATGAGTTATGTAAACGAATAAAGCTAAATGTCATTAAGTTGGCCTAATTCAATCTACACTGTCTTGCATTGTTGCTTTGCATAGGAGGATGTATGTGTCAGGGGCGCATACAAATATCCTATGTAAAGTAGCAGTGTAAGAAGGAAGGTGGTGTCCCCTAGCGGAGTAAGCCAACGGTAACCTGGTGGACAATATAGAGAGTGGACTTACTCGTACGCGTAAGATTACATAGCAGTACTTAGTCCTCGTATTATGAACGGGCTCGTCCCAATGCGCCGTTCACTGAGATATTGATTGAGCGGTTCTGCACGTGGTTTTCGCTTGACGAATCATTTACTTCATTTTGCGTTTTATTGTTGATTTTTTTATTGCTATTGGTTTATTGTTATTCAAGTTGTGATTTTGTCTCTCACCCTCCTCCCTGTACCACACTTGATGCATGATTTTATACAATGTAGATTCTTGGGCGCTTTTCCCTCTTATATAAGTACACGAGGTTTGGCCTAGGCTTTTCCCTCTTACTGGATCTCAGTAGTGTACTCAGGGTTTTTAGTGCAGTAAATAAAGTAGGCTGCTAATGGTGCTAGGTGACCTGGTGGCGGAGTGACCCCACCGATACGGTGTCAATGGTAAATATAGTGTCGTGGGATAGTTAGTACTGGTGGTTGGTAATACGTCTACGACTTGTAGGTAGTGGTTAGCAATACCATTGCGGCCGGCATGCTTGCTGTGAACATGTATTTATGTATTTATGTTGTAGTTTATGAGTTATGTAAACGAATAAAGCTAAATGTCATTAAGTTAGCCTATTTCAATCTACACGTGTCTTGCATTGTTGCTTTGCATAGGAGGATGTATGTGTGAGGGGCGCACACAAGGATATTTCATCAAGTGATATTATTGACTGTATATCTTACATAACGTAGCTGTAGATACATATTAGGCAATATTTTTTTGTTAAAGGTTAGCTACAGGGAGTAATCTAGGGTACCGGCTCTCACACATCTATGACGATCTTTCGAAGAGCCACCCATGGCGCAACCATGGGGGATACGCACCGGAGTGACTAGGTCTGCGTTGAAGGACTACCGTGTCGCCATCTATAGCGGTAGTCGTCTGAAGAGGACAGCTGAAAGCAGTCGAAACAGCACGAGAAAAAAGGTAAACTGACTGTGATATACGTAAAAATATTACCTCTTCACTCGTAATCTAAGGTAATTTAAAAGTAGGCGAATTGCGAGCGATAATTGGGGACGTTAATGTAATCAGAACGTTGTTTACAAATTAGGTCACTGGCGAAGTTAACGTAACGTGAACGACAATAGAATAAGGTTAGTTGAGATCGTTGTAGTTAGATGAGTAATTAAAACCTGAAATAACAAACTATAAACTATATTTGTACACAGGAAATAGTTTTTGTAAAGACTACCTTGTATCTAAGCCTAACTTGAATACATCGTAAGACACGGTGTGTCACTGTATGTTAACAAATATAACTAACTATAACCTAAACAATCTGCTATAAATTGTACACAGAAACGTAAGTTTTTTTAAAGACGATATAAAAACTATTTTGAATATAAATAACCTCTGATATGACACCTTGCAACCGGCAATTCAGGACAAAACGACACTTAGTTTGCAACGACTGGCAGAGCTGGGTGGATTTTGTGTTGTCTGGCTATCCAAAATCATGGGCAGAGACTAAAGAAGACGAATTCACTTTTCGGTGTATGGGGTGTTTGAGGGTGGAATGTGTGATGAAGGAGGTTTGTAAGTTGACGGACATAATGAAGGAGATGGAGGCGAGACTCAACATGAAAATAGATGGAACAGAGAGGGATGACACGGAGAGAGTTGGGGATACTACGACACAGAACATGTAGCCACGAATATCAGACATGTGGATTGATTATATGGATGAATGTGTACGGAAAGTTGGCAAACAGATACTGAAAGATACCAAGTCAGCGAGGCATGATTTCAAATCCTACCGCAAGCATATCGATCGAGAGGTGGCGTCTGAGTGTCTGAGTGAGACACTGATAAACATACTATCAGCTATCAACCCAAAGTTCCAAAAAACTCGCTACAATCCATCATGGTTGGAAATGTCGTCTTCTCTATGGTTACATGTCAGCCAACGCCATTGCAAATAGCCACCGGAGTGCTCATAGGAGACCACAAAATGCTCATCAGAGAACTGTTCAAGTACGATGTCTCCTGCTCTTATGATGAGGTTCGACGATTAAGAAGGTCGGCTGCTATTCAGTCTTCAAAGGCGAAACAGTTAGCTGGAGTGAGATATGCTACTGTGGACGGGCTCGTGCAAATCATAATCGATAACTTCTATGCTGTGATCAGTTCGCAGAACTGCCGGCTCGAATGCCACTACATGGCAATGCTGGCGGTCCAGTGTAAGGCGTATCTGGACCGCCTAGATGGTCTGGACACGACAATCCTTCGCCTCTCAGAAGAGGAAATGAAGAGGGACCCATCCCATTGGAGAAACCAGTCGGTGAGCACAAGGGTCTGAAGAAACCTTTCATGCCCTTGGCCGCTACAAACCGGTTCCAGATGTCAGACGACTTTGTACAAGCCACAGAAGTCTCACTCGCTAGAGTCCGAGACGTGGACTTTACCTTCCCCAAGGACGTGCTGTTCAAGGCCAACATGCTTGAGCACAACGGCTACAATACACGGATCTGTCGATAGGCGGGAATGAATCCAGCACCTAAGTCAGCAGTTGTCTCCTCATCAACATGAAGGCTAGCGATCCAACTACTGTCATCACCTCAATCACTGGGGAATTCGAAGTCACCCGAAACTCAAACCAGGATATGCTGGTTCTCACCTGCGATCATCAGATCTACAAGATCGTTGTGGACATCACCTTCCACCAGACATAGTGGCGATTCTAGGCGGGATGCAGATCCTTGTGGATTTCGTGGGCTGCATCGGAACTCTCTTGGTGGACAGCAACCTGAAGGGGATCCTATCGCCTTCCTTCGGTTCCATTGAGAAGATGTTGCAAGGGAAAAATACCCACATAATTTTCGGGCGCTGCGGCTGCTTACAGAAGAGCTCCTCCAATCAGTGTTTGAGAAGGAGAGTCCGCGCTTGACCAGTAAGGACGATCTGAAGAAGGTTCTAGATGAACTCGCCGTTCAGGGCCGTGTTACAGAGATGTGGGCATACAACGTCATCAAACCCACTTTTCTGATAATGATTTTCTCTCGAGCGTCGCATGAAGATGACTGGCCCCTCCACATCAAAACAGCATCCTACATGTTTGCTGTGTACAAGTATAACTATTGCAGATACGGCCTCTACTATGTACGTTCCATGCCCTGGCTCGGACCAGAGATTCTGGAGAGGTTCTACAGAGGAAATCAGTCGCTGCACCCCACTGCTGGTCTCTACAATGGACATTGGAGTTATATATTCATCGAGACGAACTGGATGAGGAAAGGACACGAATCAGGCATTATTGGAACTACAGAGAGCCATCAAACGATGGAGACGTGAGTGTACAGAGTGGATGCGACCATGACCATAACTGGTGATCTCCACAAGATGTCTGGGGTTGAAGAGAATATGCAAGTCTCATCGGTCGAGATGGAGATGACCGCCAATCATTACGCGCAGCTCTAGAGTCGTGCAGGATATTTGCTCAATATCTCGAGTGGTCAACTAGCTCAACCAAACGTCAATCTTGACAGGGCCGTGGAGATCGGGGCTGAGCAACTGGTCCTGTTCGAGGCGTTATGGCCAGAAGGCTTTTATAGCTCACTCTCGAAACAAGTGGAAACCTTCGCCGCAAAGAAAACACGTCTTACAGTTATGGAACATGTCATCGACCAAGAGGCAATCTACGCTCGTGTGATCGGCCTTCTATTGAGTGAGCGCGACCTCGACCTGCAGCAAGAGCGAAGTTGACCGCTTATCCGCCATCGATGTCCCATGCCGATGGCCAGATGCGGGTCGCTACCGGAAAGTCCAAGCTGAAGAAGATTATCCAGTGTCACAACGCTTAACCATACGCCTTACTTCTATGGTGGTTGATGTGTCGGCTGGTCTGTGGACAGTTGACTGGCCAGCTCACGGAACCGTTGACACGTTCATACCGGGCTTCATGGTGTGGCTCTAAGCGCGGGTGTTTGAAGCTGATGTCCACCTGTGTTTCGACCGATATCCCGACTAGTCTTCCAAGAGTAACACTAGGTCTGCTCGAGCAACCGCTTCCCGCGTCCACCACCTCCCGCTAAAAACTCTACGGCTTGCTCGGGATGCAGTGCTCAAGAACCCCGTCAACAAAGCACGATTAAACGCATTCATTTACGAGCAGATCCTAAGTGACGAAGAGTTCCTACATGATTTGATGCAAATCCTCAAGTTGGCGGTTACTCTGGACAAGGCAATACCCACCCAAGTATCTAAGGGACGCAAAACGCCTCGTCCGGTTCTTGCGTCTACACAAGAAGAAGCGGACATAGTCATTACTCAACAAGCCATCCACCTTGCAAAAGAAGACCCAGAATCACGAGTACCTGTGGTGTGTAACGACACCGACATGTTTGCTTTACAGCTCTTCTTCTACTCGAGCGAGAAGCTCCAGTCTTCCCTGACGATGCATTCACCAAGCCACGGTCATCCTTGCGTTGACGTGAAAGAAACCGCTGGTAAACATGCTATGATCGTACCCGAAATCTCGGCATTCTACGCTCTAACTGGTTGAGATTCAGTTGCGGCGACGTACGGATTTGACAAGACAACAGCAATCGCTGTGGCTCGAAAGGCTACACGCTGGATCAGCTCGGCCAACCGACGGCAGATATGGTCAAAGTCACATGGAAGATGGAACACCCTACGCTCCCGAGCTCGTCCTAAAGTTGGTCAGGTGTGGCTGCGAATCAGAGCGAGCATGTAGAGGTAGGAACTGTAGCTGCATGGGGCGCCAACTTCCCTGCACGATGTTCTGCACCTATGGTGGTGGTCCTGCCTGCTCAAATCCCTTCAACACCAAGGAGCGTGCAACGGATGACATTAATGACACCGGCGATGCAGATAATCAAAACAATGCCGAGGAAGAGAATGACTAGTTCCTGGAAATCAGTTGCTTGTTCTTGTGACGAATTTCCGAGCTGTGCCTTGGGTTAGATTTAGCATTAGTAAACGTAAGAAACACGTACCTGCTCTTGTCTTGTAATGTTGGGTGTGATGAATTTACCAGTTGCTGTCACCCGTCAGAGTTTTGATCTATGTACTCTCATACAAATTGAGTTCACGTTCAAATATATGATAACCAGTGTGGATGATAATAAATGATTAATGACATGGATGATTTCACGAAACACAGGTATTGTTTATTTTACATGCATGCTGCTTTCAATCAATATCGAATTCATATGGCTGAAATATATATTAGCATGCACTATTTTATCCATCTGAACCAATTCATACAGAAAACACCTAAAATTGCGACCGATTGTAGGCGTTTTTATGGTGATTTTGGTGGCCATCTTGGATTTACGTCATCAAGATGGGCGCCAAATGGTACAATTACTTCAGAATTATTGGATGGAATTTGATGTCTTTGGTGAGCCTGAAGGTGTTTTGAGGCGAGCCTGGGGTGGTGGTGCAAATTTAGGTTATCGGTCAGCTTCAAAACGTATGAACGTCGTCGCGAAAAATCTTCACCAGCACCGATGCCATATTCGACAGTGCGGAAGTGTGCAGTGAGAGGGTAGGCAAAAAAGAGAATATCATTGCGAAATTATTTTAACAGCATCCCCCTCCCCGGTCTTCCGCTGTCATGTCTGGCCAAATCGACAACGACAACGGAATGCTGAACTAAAGCTCCGGACTCAGCCCCTCAGTATTAATTTCGTTCGACACCAGTGTAATCAATTGTGTTCCAATATATTATAGGTTGTATTTCATTTATACATTTCATGATGGTTTACGAAGTTACGGCATTCATCTTGGACGAGTGGGGAATAAAATCGATATTTCGATTTTTCCGACAACTAAACTTTGCCGCGTGTGGAATGGCATATTGTATGTGATCAAAACGAAAGACGCAAGAGTTGTATCTGATAGGCCTAACGCGACAGCACCTTATGGCCGAGATATAAGTGGTGGCCATCTTAAATGGTGGGCTTTCTTACCCCACATTCGCCTATATCACATTAGTTTTATATTTTGCACAACGTAAACGAAGTCTGTGTAATAAAAGAGCTTTTTTCGAATAGACAGGCATACACCCCAATAGCATAACACACGAAATGTCAGTCATCGCTGCACGGGACACCCACTTCCCTGCACGATGTTCTGCACCTGTGGTGGTGGTCCTGACTGCTTAAATCCAATAGGCGACGCAGCATAGCTCCCAGAAAAACCGACGTATCGCATGCAAAACACAACAATAGAAAATTGAATCACGTAACGGCTACTGGATGTACTATAAATGACAGGAACAACTTTTCGGCGGCATTCTTTGCAAGAGTCTGCGGTTATCACTTTTAAACGCGGATTGCAAGAATAAATACAAATGTGACGAGCATGGAAAGACGGTAAACTTCAATACATATATATCATGATTCTTTTTCAGAGATACAGGTTCATCTTTGGTCTATTTGTTTGCATCTGTGAAGTAATGTTCGGCGAATACCTTTTCTTTTATCGCCCATCCTGAGTACGCCTGCACTCAGCAGCATTCAGGCTGCGTTTTTATTGGCTAAATCATAGTCACTTTTTCACCATTTTAATTTCGAACGCATTAACAACTCATGTGTTGTAGCGTACATGGACTACCTTGCATAATGCGGCTCCATATTTTTTTTAGTTTCGTCTAGAAATAAAGTCTATTTATGAAATAAATAAAAAAAAGTTGAAAATGTCCATTGAATAGGTAAGGGTGATTCAGATGTATAAAACGGCTGTGTTCCATTTCCCCGTTAAGGTCAAAGATGACTGAAGCCATCAATGAAAATAGAACGCGCGATTTGTGATCTGAGGTGTGCCGGATAAAGGGCAGACATAAATTCTTGCCTTCTGGTATTGACGGTGAGGTGAGTGAAGATGAAACAGCGCAACTTTCTCCGATAAATATAATCACCTCTACAGTAGTGTGCCGTACGACGTTGATGACATGAATGTTATCTGTGCGGAGATTAACAAGCAGATCAAAGAAAATATGACATATAATATATCAGTTGATGACGTTATCGAAGGTGTTCAGTGAATGAAGCTGGGTAAGTCGGATGGTGAAGAGGGTCTTAATTCTGATCATATCATACATGAAACAATTAGTATATATATGTATAACCAACAATTTTAGAGCTATTACTCTTGGTAGCGTTGTTACTAAACTGTTTGATGTTGTTGTACTATCTAAGGAACAAAATGCGCTTGCAACATCGCATTTACAATTTGGTTTTAAACAAAATATGTCCACTACTCATTGCACATATGTTATGATGGAGACAATCAGTTATTACAATGGAAATGGCAGTATGTGTATGCCCTGTTAGATGCAAGCAAAGCATTCGACAGGGTCAACCATTGTAAGCTGTTTAAAATACTTCTAAAACGTAAGGTACCACCTCTGGTGTTAAGATTTCTGTTGTATATGTATACTAAACAAAAACGTCAAGTAAGATGGGGCTCTAGTATGTCATCCCAGTTTACCGCCTGTAACGGAGTCAAACAGGGAGCAATCCTTCCTCCTATTCTTTTCTCCATATATATGGATGGACTGTTTGAACAGTTAGAAAAGAGTGCTGTTGGATGCCACATGGGCAACCATTATAGGGTGATATTGGATACGTAGACGACCTCACTTTGCTGAAACCCACAAGATCCGGTCTGAAAGTTTTAGTTGAGATTTGCCAAAAATATTCAGATGAATACAATGTACATTTTCACGGTTCTAAGAGCAGATATCTTATTTTTAGAGGTCATAGCTGTAAACCTGATGACCTGTGGTTTTCAATGGCACCGTGTTGTATAGTGTCCGGGATGAAGTACATCTGGGCCATCATATATCCGTTGTTAATAGTGTAAAGGATAGTTCGTGTACTACTCCAGTCGGTAACCCCCTATTCCCCGGTGTATCTGTTTTATGAATATGTCCATGCAGCCCTTTCTCTGTTTGTATTGAATTTACACCAACTATTGTGTAGGTTGGTATTGGGCAATCCAATTTATTAACGCACATATAGTACATACAATAGTCACATCTTTTGCACAGCCACGTCCATCCAGATTACTGATTGATGTATCACATATGTTATGTACGACAATTTTGTGTACATATATAATAATCCTAATTCTTCAATTTTGCTTGTCATTTATAAAAAAAAACCTTGATTGCTGTTATATTAAACGGATAGTTTAGTCACAGATGCCACTGCTAAATTTTGAAGAGGGTTTAATACGTTCATGGCCGGCTTTGGTCATATTAAGACGACTGTAAAGTGCAATTTATTTCAACAATATTGCTGCTCTTACTATGGAGCTCTACTATGGGATCTCCAGAGTAAGAGTGTTGGCACTATATGCATATGCATGTGGGGGCTAGCACCGCTTACCCACGGTGGTGTTATATCATTGTTATAGGATAGATTACCATTATTGGTCATCTTAAATCAAAGGTTCACAACATTTATTAATAAAGCCATGAACCACAATTCACCGATTATAAGCAGTGTTGCCAAGATATCTACTGAACATCCATGGTTAAATAGTAGCACAAATTACCATCACTTCCTAAATGAAAGTAACACAATTCATGATGTGCCTGCATATGATATTCGCCGCGTGTGGCAGGCTGGTGTATCAAACGAAATAATATATAACATGAAATGCTAGAAATCAAAGATGGTTTTAAGACATGCAGTATTTTAAACGATGATGATGTCAGCCGTATTATTACAGAAATCACTGCATTTTAAAGAATGTACAATTGCAATTTTGAATGTGCGAACATAAATTTTATTATAACGGGATGAGAGCAAAGGTAGCCTACCTGTTGGGTTCTAAAAACATAGTACATAGAAAATGGTGATATTTCAAATACTTTTTTTGTGAGAAATGAGTACACAACATAATTATATATATATATATATATGTATATATATATATATATATATATATATATATATACACATACACACATATATATGTATATATATACGTGATGGGTGTCTATGTTGTCAAATCAGCCAGACAAACCCAAACTGTAAATATGAACCAACAACACAATATTTGCAAACGACAAAGAATAGTTTTTATTGAAAGCATACACCAAGAACCGACATCCAATCTCATCAAAACAATATAATGTTGACTGATTATTTGTTTGTTTTCGAATATCCCATACAACTGCTAATCATTCTTTCCACAATGGTATGATTGACTGCCTTTGTTGTAAATATCAACTACGCATATACAAATAAGATTGCTCCTTTAGTATGCAAACTTTAGCTTATAGCAATCCACTAATAATACCAACTGTTTGCTAAGCGTATTTTCGAAACACACATACAGCGAGAATATACTATATAGCTACAAGCATCAAGTAGCATTGTCCTTTGTCGATTGATGTGACTACCAAAGGAACCCAGTTACGCAAAACATCGTTATTGTTACTTGTTGTTAAACACCGCATGCCAAATATAAAATAATGAACTATACGCTATACTACTAATAGACTAACATCGCCATACATGTTTGAAATGTATTTCCCGTTTTCATATTCGGCTAAGCATCTGGTAAAATGTCTAAATACTTTGTAATACACAAGTACCTCTCGAAATACTTGGACACAATTATTGCATTGTTTGCAGTTGTCCAAGTCACATTAATAACAGCCAGTAAAACAGCAGCAGAAACACACCGTACCCCACCCAAAACTGAATGAAGTGCACAGAAAAGAGACACGTAACATTCAATGTGTCTACCATTACGTAGTCAGTAGATGGACGTTGTTAGTCTTACGTTGCGCTGCCACCTAGTTGTTATGTGACTACGACTTGACGTAACAGTCGCTGTAACTCTCTGACGGTGGCTAGGCCAAGACGTGGACGCGACTGTAGGCACTCCCAGGCTGAGAGTCCGCCCACTCGAGGTGAGGGCAAGACGGGGACCCGGCAGTTCCCGCGGCACCCACCTGTAGAACGACACACGCACCAGTGAATACCGTTCCTCTTATTATTCTGTTCTCAAATCATATGACCATAATTATAACCTCAGTGGTTGTAAATGTGAGTGTGTGCGTGCGTGCGTGCGAACGTACGTACGTAAATAAGTGTATGTATGTTTCCTCTCCCACCTGCCGAATGGGTCTTTTGCTTAGGATGGCAGTGTTGCTAACTGTGGTTCAATGTGTTCTAGCACCATAAATAATACCGGAACGTCTATTTCGGGAGCAGCAGCGACGAGAGAGAGAGAGGGGGGAGAGACATATATATTGAGACAGAGAAAGAAAGACAGAGCAGGTAAAATATTTTCTATTAGGAAACGCCCCCACACAGTTAACCGAACCAACGGAGTTAAGCTTGATTCAAACAACAGTTAAACTGATGACGATTGCATGACCATAATTTATCTTACTCAAAACATTGCATTGGAACTGGAACAATCAGATGCAGAACTGTATCTTGTGATAAATATAATGCCTACCGTGACGTCATGCTTCAGGTTGTTCAGACCCTTCTTCTTCTCTGGAATGCCGTTGGTGTTTGCCAGCAGGATGTTGTAGTCGGAGTGGTCTTCGTTAACCACGTCTTTTATGGCGAGTAACATCTGCAAGACACACGTGTCTCAACAGCAGGTCAGCAAAGCTATATTTTCACTACATTCTTAAAATCGTCTGAGTTCAATTCTCATCAATTTAATTGAATAATGTAAAATCGCGCAAGGACGGAACCTGTCCCATAGTAGCGTTTCTTTGGTTACCAGGACGGATTTTCTGATCTGTGATATGACTACTATTTTTACTACGCGTTGTGTTGATTTTTACACTTATTTATTATTCTTCAAAAGCTGCCTCTCGGCGTGGTCACGTGAATTATTATATTTATAGAAAATTAAACTTACTTTTATTTGGCAATTTCTCTTTAAATTGGCACACGATTTTATTGGTGCTGTAAGGATACTACACATAATAAATCAATATTATGGTTAATCGTTGACAAATTACTTATTGACAAGTCTGCATTATTTGTTCACAATGTTGATAATTAAAATGTTATTGTATTTTTAAATCTTACCTCATATGTCCCGGTAGGAAGGTCGGTTGGTACGTAAGTAGCTTCGTCAACAACGATAGTATTTCCTGGCAACCACGTCTTTAGGTCGTAGTCAAGGTCTGCAGAATACAGGTCTCCGCTGAAGAGAAATATTAAGTGTTTATTAGATTGGTATTGATAAAATGCATCTAACATGGAGCTTAACATTTTATCTGACATGACACCGCCGTTACACTACTTCGGGGATATAATAACAACATTGAAATATAATATGGTGGTGTGTGTGTGTGTGTGTGCGTGCGCGCTTGTGCGTGTCAGTGAGTGGGTGAGTGAATGTGTAGGTGAGCGAGTGAGTGAGTGAGTGAGTGAGTGAGTGAGTGAGTGAGTGAGTGAGAGAGTGAGTGAGTGAGAGAGTGAGTGAGTGAGTGAGTGAGTGAGTGGTGGTTGTGGTGGTTGTGGTGATGATGGTGGCGGCGGCGGTGGTGGTGGTGGTATGTGTGTGTGCATGCGCGCTTGTACGTGTGAGTGAGTGGGTGAGTGAATGTGTAGGTGAGTGAGTGAGTGAGTGAGTGGGTGGGTGAGTGGGTGAGTGGGTGAGTGAGTGAGTGAGTGAATGAGTGAGTGATTGATTGAGTGAGTGAGTGAGTGAGTGAATGAGTGAGTGAGTGAGTGAGTGAGTGAGAGAGTGAGTGAGTGAATGAGAGAGTGAGTGAGTGAGTGAGTGGTGATGGTGGTGGTTGCGGTGATGATGGTGATGGCGGCGGTGGTGGTGGTGGTATGTGTGTGTGCGTGCGCGCTTGTGCGTGTGACTGAGTGGGTGAGTGAATGTGTAGGTGAGTGAGTGAGTGAGTGAGTGAGAGAGTGAGTGAGTGAATGAGAGAGTGAGTGAGTGAGTGGGTGAGTGGGTGAGTGAGTGAGTGAGTGAGTGAGTGAGTGAGTGAGCGAGCGTGCGAGCGAGTGAGTGGTGGTGGTGGTGGTGGTTGTGGTGATGATGGTGGTGGCGGCGGTGGTGGTGGTGGTATGTGTGTGTGCGTGCGAGCTTGTGCGTGTGAGTGAGTGGGTAAGTGAATGTGTAGGTGAGTGAGTGAGTGAGTGAATGGGTGGGTGGGTGAGTGGGTGAGTGAGTGAGTGAGTGAATGGGTGAGTGAGTGATTGATTGAGTGAGTGGGTGGGTGGGTGAGTGGGTGAGTGAGTGAGTGAGTGAGTGAGTGAGTGAGAGAGTGAGTGAGTGAATGAGAGAGTGAGTGAGTGAGTGGGTGAGCGATTGAGCGAACCAACTAATGAGTGAGAGTGTGTGCACGTGTGCGCGTGTGTCGGTACGTGTGAATGTGTAAATGACATGTTATTCTAAGTTTCCTTCTATTATTCAAATCACAAATAAACCCTAAAACCTGTTCATGTTACTGCAGTTATTTTTAACATGGCCCTCGCTCACAGAACGAACACGCTAATGATTCATCGCAGCTGAGCAATGAACTCAATGATAACATCAACTCGGAAGTATGATGTCCCTGTTTTAATTCACCTCCTAACTTGACGTGTCTTACGATGCATTATATAACTGACCTGCTCTTGTCTCGCAGCATGATATTGAGCGTCTTCTGTTTGATAGGGGCTGCATATCCCTTGTTCTCGAGCTCCAGATACAAGCAGAATCTGCCTCCTTGCTGCAGACTGTTTGGCAGGATTGCCTGGCGAGTTGACAAGTCATCATGGGATGAGTGTGTGCACCGAACTTCGTGATAGTTCGCACGCAGATGATGTTATATTATAACTCCTACGTGACCCGACTATATAGTATGTAGTCATATGTATGTATTGCGTACAGTGTTCTTTAATTATTTATTTCATCACGTGATTCTATATATTCAGTTCATACTCAATAATAGTACTTGTTTAGTTTATTTCTCTCTCGGGGGTGTACTAATAATGCCGCACATTTGCATATTTTTAAGGCAGACAAACTTGTTATATAATTGTATTATATCCAAGAAAATCAAAGTTGTTCTGAATAACTACTGCCACCGTGAAGTTTTCTTTCGTTGACTGTCTATTATGCTGTTGTCATATAACTTATTATAACACATACATCGACTAATGAAACTGGCATTTTCAAATATAAATGTCATATATTGTATATTCTAATTTCACCTATCATATATTAAATGAATACCTTCTTGAGCACCAGTCTGTAGCCGAGGTGTCGGTGAATGTCGTCGAAACACCCATCTGTCTTCCAGCTGCTGATGACGTCAGGATGGTAGGCTTGGTTTAGGTAGGCGAAGTGTAACTCACTTAGCTCCGTCTGGGCTGTCGGACACTTGTATCTGTAACACGACATGGTTACTGACATTGGGGAAGTAAGTGTTTGTTCTTATTGCACATGAGGAATAGACCATTGCTATTAGATAATACTAGCAAAATTGCCCGTCACCGGTCAAAATGCCCTGGTGAAGACTTTCGTGAAAGTAATATTTACCAATATTATGAAACACACAGCATCGTTACAGAAACTACATAACGCGCTCGCAAATACTCGTTGTTTGTGCAAAATTACGAAGGTCGGAGAGAATGTGAAGTCAATGTCCATCGATACGCCTTAGCTACGACAGCGTAGAATTGTAAAATAGTATTTATATTGCTATGCTATTGGCATGAGGGTAAACATAGGTATTATTGTGTCAGTATGTTGCCACGTCTATGGCACATGACCCTTTTTCCAGAAGCTTTTGCGCGCGCGTTCCTGCGCTTGTAACGTTACGTTTTACCATTACGCGCACATTACGGTTTATGTTTTGAATAACTGATTTACCCCATAAAAGGTGATAATCTTTACATATATGGGGTATTTTTTTTAGAAAAGATGTAAGTCTTACGTTCTATTCTATGGGTCGTAGTTTAATCCTTGAAAGTTTGGCGCTTGAGGTTCAAGCCGTCTAAGAGGAAAACGTTAACCTACCCGCATACACCAGCTCGATTATAAGTAGATTTGTAATGTAGTTTGTTTATGGTAGGCCTATCATTCTATTGTGTTCCAGTGAAATAGCATTTGACAGAATTAAAAGATCTGCGTCTAGGATGCCTTTGCCATCACTAATGTGGTTAAGATAGACAGACAGACAGACATACATGCAGACAGACAGACATACATACATACAGACAGACAGACAGACAGAGCGAGAGAGAGAGAGACAGAGAGACAGAGAGACAGGCAGAGAGAGAGAGAGAGAGAGAGAGAGAGAGAGGGGGGGGGTAATGACGAGAGATTAGACGAGTTGACATAACTGCGTATGAACGGTTCTCACCTGTCCAGAGGAGCATCGACCGAGAGAGCGCATGTCTCTCCTCCCATCACCGTGTACTTGGTGTCGTCCTTCAGGTAGGGGTACTCCACAGACTTGTCGTCGTATGTGCCGAAGTCGGTGGACGACGCCAGGAAACAGTCGTTGTGGTGACCTACAATACAAACATTTTAGTGAATATTTGCGGTTCAATTAATGTTGAACTTGAAAGGTCCACGAAAGGACTCTCATAAAAAACTATGTTGCAAACAATTCAGAGGAGTAGTTTTGACAGAGAATGGACACAACCTCATCTGGCAATTGTTCACCTGAAAACCGCACAAGAAAAAGAGAGGGAAAGGACTCAAAACACGAGGCGGCGTGACCTTTAAACGGAAGTGGACACGAGAGGTATGGTATGGTATATCGAAGATGGGTCAACACTGGACGCAATGGGGCCTTTCTGTCAGTGGTCTTCAGAAGGGGAGCACCTGGGCCTAACTAAGTAGGTAAGTAAGGATGTAAGTAGGTAAGTAAGGATGTAAACAGGTAAGTAAGGATGTAAGTAGGTAAGCAACAAGATTTAACAAGAGTTTAATTGCCAGCCAGACAGTTGCAAGACGGCAAGTGTACAAAGAATCCCTTCGGATCATCGATAGTCCAACCCTTTTTACCTATGTGTATCCTCCCCTTCTGAGATACTGATTTTGTTTGAAAACATATTCACGCTGCTTGCACCCACACGATCAGTAGATAAATCAGTTCCATTCATTTGTAATCCTCAATGAGAATACATACTTTCTAAAGTTTAATCTAAGGACGTACGTAAGTAAAGGACAACGGTCACACGCCCGATAATACACTGGAAATCTAAGAAAAACGCGTGGAAGCCTGTGCTTCAGTTCAAATTCTGACGAGTATTCGTTGAGATTGGTCAACATTATAAATACAAGTAACATCTATCTGTGTCGTGTATTGACCTTGTTAGAAAACTTTGGTGCTCGCGTATGAGTGCGACAAATCCATTTGTAGTAGAATGTGATCTTGGAAAATGTCATTTGTCCTGGAATGAATAGATACATTCTAATAGTCATTGCCATACATTCTAATAATCATTGCCATACATTCAAATAATCATTGCCATACATTCTCGTAGTCATTGACATACATTCTAATAGTCATTGCCATACATTCTAATAGTCATTGACATACATTCTAATAGTCATTGCCATACATTCTAATAGTCATTGCCATACATTCTAATAGTCATTGCTATACATTCTAATAGTCATTGCCATACATTATAATAGTCATTGCCATACATTCTAATAGTCATTGCCATACATTCTAATAATCAGTCATTGCATAGTCAGTGCATTCGAAGGCATAATAATTCGTTAACAAGTCTGATCTTGACTTTGGAATTGATAGCATGTTTGTCTTCGTTTTCGTTTGAATGTTTGCAAGTTCTCGTCTGTATTCTTGAGATTTGAAGATAAATAACAATAACGTCGTCTGCAAGGAGCACAACGCTCAACTACTGACCCAGCCAAATCTGAGCGCTTTAGCAATGATTTGGGGCTATAGAAAAAGTCGTCGTAGATGAACCTTTACGACATTCTTCCATGTCTATTACATTATACGTCAGCCCATTGGGAAACATATTTCAATTTTGCGTACGTCAAAATATTGCTTTCACTTTCGTTCTTACCTGTTCTCGATTTATTCGTCTGGTCCACCATCTCTGCTTCAGTTGTCGCTATGGTGTCGAACATCGTTCTCTTGTACTTCGGAGTTCGAACTTGCACCGAACTGTTAAACAGATTGGACACGTGTAGTTGGTGTGTCAGTTGGAATCTAATGATAGTCATTGCTGTACCTTCTAATAGTCATTGCCATATATTTTAATAGTCACTGCCATACATTCTAATAGTCATTGCCATACATTCTAATAGTCATTGCCATACATTCTAATAATCATTGCCATACATTCTAATAGTCATTGCCGTACATTCTAATAGTCATTGCTATATATTCTAATAGTCATTGCCATATATTTCAATAGTCACTGCCCTACATTCTAATAGTCATTGCCATACATTCTAATAGTCATTGCCGTACATTCTAATAGTCATTGCCATACATTTTAATAGTCAATGCCATAAATTCTAATAATCATTGTCATACATTCTAATAGTCATTGCTATACATTCTAATAGTCATTGCCATATATTTTAATAGTCACTGCCATACTTTCTAATAGTCATTGCCATACATTCTAATAGTCATTGCCATACATTCTGATAGTCATTGCCGTACATTCTAATAGTCATTGCTATACATTCTAATAGTCATTGCCATATATTTTAATAGTCACTGCCATACATTCTAATAGTCACTGCCATACATTCTAATAGTCATTGCCATACATTCTAATAATCATTGCCATACATTCTAGTAATCATTTCCATACATTCTCGTAGTCATTGACATACATTCTAATAGTCATTGCCATACATTTTAATAGTCATTGCCATACATTCTAATAGTCATTGCTATACATTCTGATAGTCACTGCCATACATTATAATAGTCATTGCCATATATTCTAATAGTCATTGCCATACATTCTAATAATCAGTGCCATACATTCTAATAGTCATTGCCATGCATTCTAATAGTCATTGCTATACATTCTAATAGTCATTACCATACATTCTAATAATCAGTGCCGTACATTCTAATAGTCATTGCCATGCATTCTAATAGTCATTGCTATACATTCTAATAGTCATTGCCATATATTTTAATAGTCACTGCCATACATTCTAATAGTCACTGCCATACATTCTAATAGTCATTGCCATACATTCTAATAATCATTGCCATACATTCTAATAATCATTTCCATACATTCTCGTAGTCATTGACATACATTCTAATAGTCATTGCCATACATTTTAATAGTCATTGCCATACATTCTAATAGTCATTGCTATACATTCTGATAGTCACTGCCATACATTCTAATAATCATTGCCATACATTCTAATAATCATTTCCATACATTCTCGTAGTCATTGACATACATTCTAATAGTCATTGCCATACATTTTAATAGTCATTGCCATACATTCTAATAGTCATTGCTATACATTCTGATAGTCACTGCCATACATTATAATAGTCATTGCCATATATTCTAATTGTCATTGCCATACATTCTAATAATCAGTGCCATACATTCTAATAGTCATTGCCATGCATTCTAATAGTCATTGCTATACATTCTAATAGTCATTACCATACATTCTAATAATCAGTGCCGTACATTCTAATAGTCATTGCCATGCATTATAGTAGTCATTGCTATACATTATAATAGTCATTGCCATACATTCTAATAATCAGTGCCATACATTCTAATAGTCATTGTCATGCATTCTAATAGTCATTGTCATACATTCTAATAATCATTGCCATACATTATAATAGTCATTGCTATACATTCTAATAGTCATTGCCATACATTCTAATAGTCATTATCATGCATTATAATAGTCATTGCCATACATTCTAATAATCAGTGCCATACATTCTAATAGTCATTGCTATACATTCTAATAGTCATTGCTATACATTCTAATAGTCATTGCCATACATTCTAATAGTCATTGCCATGCATTCTAATAGTCATTGCTATACATTCTAATAGTCATTGCTATATATTCTAATAGTAATTGCCATGCTTTCTAATAGTCATTGCCATACATTCTAATAGTCATTGTCATGCATTCTAATAGTCATTGCCATACATTCTAATAATCATTGCCATACATTCTAATAGTCATTGCTATACATTCTAATAGTCATTGCCATACATTCTAATAGTCATTGTCATGCATTATAATAGTCATTGCCATACATTCTAATAATCAGTGCCATACATTCTAATAGTCATTGCTATACATTCTATTAATCATTGCCATACATTCTAATAGTCATTGCCATACATTCTAATAGTCATTGTCATGCATTCTAATAGTCATTGCCATACATTCTAATAATCAGTGCCATACATTCTAATAGTCATTACCATACATTCTAATAGTCATTGCCATACATTCTATTAATCATTGCCATACATTCTAATAGTCATTGCCATGCATTCTAATAGTCATTGCCATACGTTTTAATGAGTATTGTAATGCATATGTGAAGTTAGTTTCTAGCGTTTTTTCAGGTAGCATAAAACATGCTAGCTGGGCTCGGGATAGGTTGTACAGAACCGCCCTAAAGAGGGCTCAGACATGTTAGCTCCAACGACACGCGTGGCACACTAGTAATTCAGTAGAAAAAACTGGATTCATGTAATAGTATTTTTGTCGTTATGGTAACATATGTAATCAGCCGAATCATCTGAATAAATAAATATGAAAAATTATAAACATGTGCATTATACTGCATTTACGATGAACGACTTTAGTAATTGTATTTTTTGAAAACGTGTGTGATATGATGTAGTTAACACGATGTTGATTGATAATACAACATTTTTCAAGAACTCGTTATTATGCTCAAAAGTTTATTTATTTAAACGTTACATATTCACATGAAGACGGACTCTACTGAACAAAAAACTGACTATTTTGTTAAGGATTAAAATAACTACTAAATTTGACTTGTTGTGTGTTTGTGGCATTAAATCTATGAAATTATACATTTTGTTATAAAACAGTCGTACGCCATTTTGTGTGAGCATGGCATTTTCAATTAAATGCAGTATTTTCAATTAAATGCAGTATAGGGCTAAGAACGAACACTTTAAACGATGCGGTTCTACGAAAGGTTTTATGAGCGAAATATTTGCAAGACATTGTACTCACATGGAGCTTGGAATGCTGTCTAGAAGGGCGGTCAGAACCTCGGCCCTGTCCTTCCACTGTTGGGGAGTGAGAGGATCATAAACCAGAGGATCTCCCAAGTGGGTCGTGTAATACCATTCTCCTATAAGAACAACATGTTGTTAATAACAGCATATCTAGTCCTGCGCTGCAATTACTGCACGAATACAGACATATGAACGACTGTTGGAAACAACAAAAACATCCCACTCTCTATCTAGATTGAGAGTGGGATGTTCTGACTGCTACGCCAACGCGCTCGAAGATGTGGATTTCATAATGGAAACTCGTGTTCACAAACTGTCAATACTTTGACTGGTCGCGCACTTGCACGGCAATCTTATTCAGCACAATTATTATTGAAATGCATATCTGTGAAGAGGTTCTAATATTATTTGGTTTGACGTTCTATATTAAAATTAATGATTGAAAAGCATCGACAATATTGTAATTTCCATTGCGCTCTCTGCATAACGACATTCGTGATGTGTCCATAGGATACAGATACAGATACGTTTGTTCGACATCACATACGTGATGTGTCCATAGGATACAGATACGTTTGTTCAACATCACATGCACTAACTAACATCATATGAATATTTACGGAAACAAATACAAACGTCACCCACCCCAAACACCAATGAATCCCGCTTGGACCACGTCGATGACGTCTTCGTAGTCAGTGAAGATCGGTGTCAGCTGATCGATGTGATCGATCATCCAATCCTTAGTGGCGTCTCCATAAGGAGCCTTCCCATTCTAATAGAATAAAACAATTTGTACATCATTTTGATAAACTGACAGTCATGATTATAATTCACTTATTTGATCAATAGTTATTTGAACATTTGAAGACATGTAAGCGACGAACAGGCATGATGCTTGAATATGACAATAACGCATCAAACAATATGTTACATTCAATATTCAATGCTGGGAGCGACTGGAATAGATGTGATTTATATTAATGTCAACGGCAAATATATTTAAAGACCCATTGCGGAAATAATAACTTGACCAGCAAACAAGGGAAATCAAACCCGTCGTGTAAGATTTACAAATTGAATCGTCAATTTGTCAGTGTACGCGCCCCTATTGAGCAAATACGACATAATGTTGAAATGTGATATCTTGACCAGCTAATGGTACTTTGACCACGACATCACTTAGAACATGGTGTTTAGGTGCAAGAATTGTCACCTCCAACCTTGTTAACCACAATTTGCATACCTACCGCGGGCAAGGCATCTGTGTACATGAAGCGAAGGACGATGGTGAACCTTGCTGAGCGGACCACGTCCAGATCAGCACGGATTTTGTTCTTGAACGCCGACGTTAGGTCAGTGCTGACGAAGCTGTCGAGAATATATTGGCGCCAATGCATAGTCATGCCATAGTTTTGTCGGTAGCCGTTCAGCTCCGCAACCTGTGCGACCGGTCAAACCGGATCGGTCAATTTCATCAAGGCAATATGTTATTTATGTCTCATATTCTTGTGTGTACGCGCGCGTTCGCGTGTATGGTAAGTGCATGTGTGTTTGTGTGTCTATGTGTGTGCATATGTATGTGTGTATGCGTGTGCGTGCTTGCGCGGGTCCGTGTGTGAGTGAGTATATGTTTGTATGTTTGTGTGAGTATGTGTGTGTGCATGCGCGCAAGCGTTTGTGTGTGTGTGTGTGTGTGTTGTTTACGGAATGAATTCTATTGCGTGTAATTATATATATATATATATATATATATATAATATATATAATCAACATAACAAAACAAACGATATTTGTATTAATATAACTCGTACACATACATGCAATATATATATATATATATATTGCATGTATGTGTACGAGTTATATTAATACAAATATCGTTTGTTTTGTTATGTTCATTGTAAAATTAACCCTGCTATCAAAGCAATTAAGATTCTACTCACAGTGAGAGGAGAGAATGACGACGCCCTTCCCGAGTTCTGCATGACGAACCCTCTGTTTGGGTTCTCCAGGTGTTCATTTGACTCGGTGTAAGTCAGTTCTGTGTATCTGTTAACGCATATAATGAGTATGCATTTGGTACCTGGAGATGTCGGTCTGTGCTGCATTTGTTGAAGTCGAACTCGGGCATATGCAGGCGACACAAACGATTTAGGATATTTTAAGAAGGAGGCGATCATCAACATGCACAAGTCATCAGCAGATTGGAAGACATTATTGAAATTTAAAAAAATAGGAGAGAAAATTACATACTCAAAACATGGTACAAAAATTAAGAAACAGGAGTGGTCAATAACGTTAAAGCGTCATAGCAATAAATACTTGTTTCTTCAAAGGTCAATAAAGTAATGAGGTTAATGACAGAAATATGGCATAAAAGATTACATTACAATAATAATAATAAGATAACTACTATTGCACCTAAATCCTTGGAAACCAAGCTCAGAGGCGCATCAAAACAGTATTAAAGACGAACATTTCAATTGTGTATTAGCAACACTAGAAATCAGGGGAATATGACTGAGACAATTGAATTAATGATATCGTTAGGAAATTGTCTTAAAACAAAATCATAAATGATGAGTACTCGTGGCTGCTCGTTCCTAGACTCACCCCCCAGGTACGTCAGTGATATCATCGCACGACGTGCATCCTGTAACAAATGCACATAGCTGCACTGTCTGTGGTAACTGACAAACACACACACACACACATGCGCACGCATGCACGCACACACGCACGCACACTCACACACGCACGCACACACACACAAATGCACACGCACATGCACAGTGGAAACCCGTTCAGTGACCTTATGGCAAAATGACATGTGGCGTGAGAAACTATAACGGTGGCGTGAGGAAACTGGAGAACCCTGCCATTACGTACACTGACACCCTGTCACAGGTCCCAAGCTTGGAAGAAGACGATACAAGATAGAACACGTGAAAGTTGTTATATTGTTCGGTTTCCAGTCCGTAAGACTATCCAAAGCGCTTTACACTTAACATCTGTTCAATCCAATGCCATTTCTATTTTTGTGGAAAGTATTCAGCAACACTGCAATTGCCGCGCGAAGACTCCCCGTTCGCCTATGTATCCACCGCAGTACACAATAGCGTGAACTCAGGCAAAACGGAGTCCAAGCTTTAAAAAGGTAGTAAAAAGACTCTCTAGCATAAAGACTGCGGCACACGAACGCCGAAAGAATAACTATGCCAAACCATTAATAAATAAACCAGTTTACACTCAATGTTAAATTAAACAAAATGTACACGAAACAAAATAATAATCGTTGTTTAATTGCCAACATTTTGAATCATAAGCACGTTGTTGTTGAGCCTTCGCGTAAGAGAACAGTGGATGGGCCTACTAACCTCCTCTTTGCGCTGCCTGCCAGCGCAAAAACATCATGAAGAACCTGTATAGTCTCCCAAACGTCGAAGACTGCTCCATCGTTAACACCCTACTTCGATGTTCTGACGTCGACACTGCGATAATTAACTGTCTTATATAGCAAACCCAATGAGGTCAGCTCTCGTTTATGCGCTAAGTGGAACATTTTCTAAAACCTATAAATATACATATTTGCATATGTCAATTTGCTGTCGCACATCTAGTGTATTTCAGTAGTCAGACGGACACAGACCCACCCCTGTGGCGTTCCGGACAAAGGCCACGCCACCGTAACCTGCTCGACACAGTGGTTTTACTAACCGAGCACCTGCGACACACACGTGTACGTAGCAGTGCATGCGAATATAACGACACCAAAGTTCTTTCGCAGGGGCATAAGACTAAGCCAAGAGAGTCAGACAAAGACATTTGAATTCACAGCGCCTGGCTGCATCACGGCGGTTGTCAACAACAAGCGACTTGTTGGCCTTCTAAAAATTAGAACTATGACGGTGACACATCAGGCGTGTCGTAGTGTTTGTGTAGCCCTTATGCCAACCTTTTGAGCTCATGCGCTCAAACCTGGACGACATCAATGCTATCAAAGACGTTCCTGTACGATTTGACTCATCGATCACGCATTAGGGCGTTTTTAATATAATTTCAACCGAGAGGGGCAAGTTCCAAAAGGGTACTTTCAATGTTTCAAAAGGGTACTTACTTTGAATGGTAAAAAGGACACTGTTATGATGAAGGCATCCGCTGTGGCGCAGTTGTAGCTATCAAATGTGATATTTTGTTCAACGAGCAACCGTCATCCTTACACACACACACATACACACACACACACACACACACACACACACACACACACACACACACACACACATTATTTAATTAAACTTTACAACAGCATCGAGTACGGTTTTGTACCAATCGGAAACTCACAAACGACAGTAATTTATGCTAGATATATATCGTTATCCTTCTTGCGTTTACTACTTTAGAGTAGTTATTGCTTTTAAAAGGTCTGCATATCAATATATCAATTGTCCTTGTTTACTACGTGGAGGTGCGATGTGTCTTTATGCTACTATGAGCACCAAGCGTTGGCACCTTTCACTTAGGTCTTGTCCGTTCAGAATATCGACGTCTTCTTGACATTTCCGTCATTGTTATCTTTGTACCATCTTCCCGTTGGCCTGCCTCTAGCTTGTTTCTATTTTTCTGAGTTGCTATTCAGTGAATCATTTACTCTGAAGGTCCAACATTTCCCTACATTCTGATTGTGTGACATTACTTCAAGATTGTCCAAGTTGGCACGAGCAGGTAGCCGGGTTTATCCCCACATTGGATCGCGTTGCAGGAGATTTGTTCTGTGGACAGTTGGTTAATTTATTTACGCTGGCGGCGTCATTTACCCTGTGTTTTATTTGAAATACGAAAGCATCCTGATTCGAGAACAATTTGAACATCTGCAAATGAGGCGATTTCCAGTTTTGTTTTGCAGTAATACGTTTTTCTTTAACGATTGGCAATGTGTTATACTGTCACATGTAAATTAACAAAACAAAACAAGAATAATAAAAAACAATTAAATCAAATAGGACAAAAGCCGGATATTTAAGAGGTTCTGCAAAATGACGACAAAGTTGGAGATATACCGCCATATTGCGAGACTTGTTCAATGTACCACCGTGAACGGGCCCATCCCCACTTAGTTTATCCCGCCATATTGCGAGACTTGTACAATGTACCACCTTGAACGGGCCCATCCCCACTTAGTTTATCCCGCCATATTGCGAGACTTGTTCAATGTACCACCGTGAACGGGCCCATCCCCACTTAGTTTATCCCGCCATATTGCGAGACTTGTTCAATGTACCACCGTGAACGGGCCCATCCCCACTTAGTTTATCCCGCCATATTGCGAGACTTGTTCAATGTACCACCGTGAACGGGCCCATCCCCACTTAGTTTATCCCGCCATATTGCGAGACTTGTTCAATGTACCACCGTGAACGGGCCCATCCTCACTTAGTTTATCCCGCCGTATTGCGAGACTTGTACAATGTACCACCGTGAACGGGCCCATCCCACTTAGTTTATCCCGCCATATTGCGAGACTTGTACAATGTACCACCTTGAACGGGCCCATCCCCACTTAGTTTATCCCGCCATATTGCGAGACTTGTTCGATGTACCACCGTGAACGGGCCCATCCCCACTTAGTTTATCCCGCCATATTGCGAGACTTGTTCAATGTACCACCGTGAACGGGCCCATCCCCACTTAGTTTATCTCGCCATATTGCGAGACTTGTTCAATGTACCACCGTGAACGGGCCCTTCCCCACTTAGATTATCCCGCCATATTGCGAGACTTGTTCAATGTACCACCGTGAACGGGCCCATCCCCACTTAGTTTATCCCGCCATATTGCGAGACTTGTTCGATGTACCACCGTGAACGGGCCCATCCCCACTTAGTTTATCCCGCCATATTGCGAGACTTGTTCAATGTACCACCGTGAACGGGCCCATCCCCACTTAGTTTATCTCGCCATATTGCGAGACTTGTTCAATGTACCACCGTGAACGGGCCCTTCCCCACTTAGATTATCCCGCCATATTGCGAGACTTGTTCAATGTACCACCGTGAACGGGCCCATCCCCACTTAGTTTATCCCGCCATATTGCGAGACTTGTACAATGTACCACCGTGAACTGGCCCATCCCCACTTAGTTTATCCCGCCATATTGCGAGACTTGTACAATGTACCACCGTGAACGGGCCCATCCCCACTTAGTTTATCCCGCCATATTGCGAGACTTGTTCAATGTACCACCGTGAACGGGCCCATCCCCACTTAGTTTATCCCGCCATATTGCGAGACTTGTTCAATGTACCACCGTGAACGGGCCCATCCCCACTTAGTTTATTCCGCCATATTGCGAGAGTTCTACAATGTACCACCGTGAACGGGCCCTTCCCCACTTAGTTTATCCCGCCATATTGCGAGATTTGTACAATGTACCACCGTGAACGGGCCCATCCCCACTTAGTTTATCCCGCCATATTGCGAGACTTGTTCAATGTACCACCGTGAACGGGCCCATCCCCACTTAGTTTATCCCGCCATATTGCGAGACTTGTTCAATGTACCACCGTGAACGGGCCCATCCCCACTGAGTTTATCCCGCCATATTGCGAGAGTTGTACAATGTACCACCGTGAACGGGCCCATCCCCACTTAGTTTACCATGCTATATTGTTTCACTGGATTCCTTTATTAATAGACCATTCTAGATCAAAATCAACTGGCGACAGTCTTCACAAACTCGGTGTTGACAAGTAGACGGATGTCTTGATGGTTTTGTCGCCTTTATGTAATGTTAACAGCGTCACGTTGACAGAAGACACGACTTGTAAAGGAACCAATATGTCTACAGTGACAAAGTAGGCTCATCAACAACCTGACAAAATCCCACAGAAACCAAACACTTAAACTACTCGTTGCGATGTCATTTTGACTGTTTGTGCTGTTAAATGCAACAGTGACTACTTTACAAAATCTGTCATGGCATGCCTATGTCAACACCGCCTTTGTGACGACTGACACCATTGCTTGTTGGCCTAAAGCGGTCTACTTATTGCAGGCGATTGTCATTTGGATTTCTCTTTTGTGTATCCACCCGTTTTTAGTTAATTATTATAGACGACGTATTGTGTCTTAGCGCATAGATCTGTCAGTGCCCGTTTACTCACATCAGAACTGTTCACGATGGTCGGTCGGTCGGTCGGTCGGTCGGTCGGTCGGTCGGTCGGTCGGTCGGTTGAATTATGTCACACCGACGCCTTTTCCTTAGCCTAATGATCAAGTAGACATCTGCACATTTTATGGATCAAATTATCGATTATAGAAACGAATACTTACTGTAGTCAGTTGCTGCCTTTCTGGTTTATAAGCTGAAGTACATTTAATTTGGTAACAGTAAAGAAGCATGCCTGTTGCCGGAAACGGCCGAAGTTACAACAATGTTTGCAGAGTTTGCCTTATCTTCCTATTGTCCCGTGTTAGTTCATCTTTTCATGTATGCCATCGTCATCAAGTTGATACTGGTCAAGCGGAACCACTCGCATGTCCTCGGGTTGCGCTTGCCCCGCATGCCCCAGGGTAATAATAATAATAATAATATTAATGAGTCAACTTGTAGAGCGCCATAAATCTAGACAAAAGTCCACTCAGAGGCGCTAAAATATATTAATAATTGAATGTCAAAACTAGGTAGTTAAATAAATGATAATAAAAATAAATAAATTAAATAAATTGCTAAAACCGTGATGCATTATGCGTAGGCAATAAGATTATGGGGTAAAAGGATATAACATTAATTAAAACGTGACATAGTATGTGCATCATAAGACATAAATAAGTTAGTTAAATGATAACATATTATTTAAAAACACCATGTCATGTACGAGATCACAGACTAAACTAAACATTGAATGCTACACGGAACAGGTGGGGTTTTAAAAGTCGTTTGAATGTGGCTAGCGGTGTGACTGTCTTTAATTCTAACGGAAGAGTGTTCCACATCCGTGGGGCCGAAACTGAGAAGGAGCGATCGCCGTATCTGCTGTTGGGTGGCGGCACACGCAGGTCGTTGTTGTCGGCAGAACGTAGCGCACGCGCTGGTCGGTACGCGTCGAGCAAGTCGGTGATGTACGACGGACGGTGCGATGCCATGTTGGGCTTGGAACGAAAGCAGCAGTATTTTGTATACGATACGCTGTTTCACCGGAGGCCAATGGAGCTTCTTTGGCACCGGGATGATGTGCTCTCGCCTATTGCAGCGGACTGCCAATCGAGCTACTGAGTTCTGCACTCTCTGCAGTTTATAAATAAGAACGTCTGGGATGCCGAACAGTAAAGCATTCCCGTAGTCTCGAAATTACCAGTGAATGTATTATTCAAGCCGCTGCTTTCTCCGATAAACACGGGTATTTGGTAGGTGTTCAGTTGTTTGTGTTGTCCCACGGTCAGAGGGTCGCTCTGGGCCAGGCCTCAGCGTGGAGGCGCCGAACTGCCCCCCGCCTGACTGTAGACGGTGAGTGTTGTTAACTCGACGTGAGAGGTCGCTACTTGTTGCACTGGTTGGTGGACTAGGTGGAGTGGGGGTCAACGTGTGCAGTGGCCGGGTGGTGGGTGTCCACGACTCAGACCATATTGCACCTTTCCAGTGTTTGACGGACTCCTGTCGGGTGCAGAGACGAGGCGCCGAAAATGCTGATTGAACAGTTGCGTGACTTCAGCCGCTTCAGTCGTGCATGTTGGATCTCCATCACTGCGTCCTGCAGAAGGTGCCTCTCGGGCAAGCGCGGCCGCCAAGCGCTAGGGTCGCTGCATCTCGCCTCAAAGGTGGCGTCCAGCATATCGATAGGTGTTGGGCGTAGGCACCCAGTAATAGTATAAATTATGTTCCAAGTGAAGTGCTACATGTCCGACGCATGGTTGATTTTTGTTGAGAGGGTGCGCGTTTTTCGTGGTATTGAACATAGATACAACCGCGATTGTTTCCACTAACGTATGATTTCTATAGATCCAACGACATATATGCGAAGTGCATCAGTTTTGATTGAGCTGGCATGATGTAACAAAATAACGTGTGTGCCTCAGAAATAAACAATGAAACAGATATAGAGTTACACAATGACTTACCATATGTCTCAAGGACAAACCAACAGTACAGGAGAGCGACAATCTGACCCGCGGCCATTTTGACGGGACGCGGTGACGCGCTGCAGCTGAAACGAATAAAAATAATAATTCAGTTTTTTAAAGTTTTGTTTGCTGTGAAATTGTGTCATTTCTCGGCAAGATGAGTCAGTCCGACTGGCTCACACCACACGGCTGTTGATTACACGTTATCTTAAACCTAAGGCAAGGTAGTCCAGTGAGGAGTGTCGATCTTTTAATAGCGAGGAGCATGAATCGAATCGTCGTGACGACGTTCGCAGCTTGAACTCTTCAGTTTATATCCTGTTTGCGCGAGTCACGTAGATTTAGGCATGTGTGCCTTGCGTGCATGCGTATATGGGGAGGGGGAGGGTTAGGGTATGTGGATGATGTGTGTGTGTGTGTGTGTGTGTGTGTGTGTGTGTGTGAGTGCGCACTTGCGTGGGTGTGCGCCCGTGCGCACGTGCGTGCTTGGGTGATTGAGCACGTGCTTGGGTGCGCACTGCGTTGGTACGTGTGTGTGTGCATGCATGTACGTGCGTGTGTGTAAGTGGATGTGAATTGCCGTGTATTCGTGAATATAGTTTTGTTATTTCACACAAAGCTATTGCGTAATAATTGCTTTGAAGCTGTAACTGCTTTAAAGAATGTTCTTTTGATAGAACTCACAAATCACAGGCCAGAACAAAGGCTGGACGTGTGATATGTTCTTATGATAGAACTCCCACATCACAGGCCAGAACAAAGGCTAGACGTGTGATATGTTGTTATGATAGAACTCACACATCACAAGCCAGAACAAAGGCTAGACGTGTGATATGTTCTTATGGTAGAACTCACACATCACAGGCTAGAACAAAGGCTGGACGTGTGATATGTTCTTATGATAGAACTCACACATCACAGGCCAGAACAAAGGCTAGACTGTGTGATATGTTCTTATGATAGAACTCACACATCACAGGCCAGAACAAAGGCTAGACTGTGTGATATGTTCTTATGATAGAACTCACACATCACAGGCCAGAACAAAGGCTAGACGTGTGATATGTTCTTATGATAGAACTCACATATCACAGGCCAGAACAAAGGCTAGACGTGTGATATGTTGTTATGATAGAACTCACACATCACAAGCCAGAACAAAGGCTAGACGTGTGATATGTTCTTATGGTAGAACTCACACATCACAAGCCAGAACAAAGGCTAGACGTGTGATATGTTCTTATGAAAGAACTCACACATCACAAGCCAGAACAAAGGCTAGACGTGTGATATGTTCTTATGATAGAACTCACACATCACAGGCCAGAACAAAGGCTAGACTGCGTGATAGGTTCTTATGATAGAACTCACACATCACAGGCTAGAACAAAGGCTAGAATGCGTGATAGGTTCTTATGATAGAACTCACACATCACAAGCCAGAACAAAGGCTAGACGTGTGATATGTTCTTATGATAGAACTCACACATCACAGGCCAGAACAAAGGCTAGACTGCGTGATAGGTTCTTATGATAGAACTCACACATCACAGGCTAGAACAAAGGCTAGAATGCGTGATAGGTTCTTATGATAGAACTCACACATCACAAGCCAGAACAAAGGCTAGACTGTGTGATATGTTCTTATGATAGAACTCACACATCACAGGCTAGAACAAAGGCTAGACTGCGTGATAGGTTCTTATGATAGAACTCACACATCACAAGCCAGAACAAAGGCTAGACTGTGTGATAGGTTCTTATGATAGAACTCACACATCACAGGCTAGAACAAAGGCTAGACGTGTGATATGTTCTTATGATAGAACTCACACATCACAGGCTAGAACAAAGGCTAGACGTGTGATATGTTCTTATGATAGAACTCACACATCACAGGCCAGAACAAAGGATAGACGTGTGATATGTTCTTATGATAGAACTCACACATCACAGGCTAGAACAAAGGCTAGACTGTGTGATATGTTCTTATGATAGAACTCACGCATCACAGGCCAGAACAAAGGCTAGACGTGTGATATGTTCTTATGATAGAACTCACACATCACAAGCCAGAACAAAGGCTAGACTGTGTGATAGGTTCTTATGATAGAACTCACACATCACAGGCTAGAACAAATGCTAGACGTGTGATATGTTCTTATGATAGAACTCACACATCACAGGCCAGAACAAAGGCTGGACGTGTGATATGTTCTTATGATAGAACTCACACATCACAGGCTAGAACAAAGGCTGGACGTGTGATATGTTCTTATGATAGAATTCACACATCACAGGCCAGAAGAAAGGCTAGACGTGTGATATGTTCTTATGATAGAACTCACACATCACAAGCCAGAACAAAGGCTGGACGTGTGATATGTTCCTATGATAGAACTCACACATCACAGGCTAGAACAAAGGCTGGACATGTGATATGTTCTTATGATAGAACTCACACATCACAGGCCAGAACAAAGGCTGGACGTGTGATATGTTCTTATGATAGAACTCACACATCACAGGCCAGAACAAAGGCTGGACGTATGATATGTTCTTATGATAGAATTCACACATCACAGGCCAGAACAAGGGCTGGACGTGTGATATGTTCTTATGATAGAACTCACACATCACAGGCCAGAACAAAGGCTGGACGTGTGATATGTTCTTATGATAGAACTCACACATCGCAAGCCAGAACAAAGGCTGGACGTGTGATATGTTCCTATGATAGAACTCACAAATCATAGACCAGAACAAAGGCTAGACGTGTGATATGTTCTTATGATAGAACTCCCATATCACAGGCCAGAACAAAGGCTAGACGTGTAATATGTTGTTATGATAGAACTCACACATCACAAGCCAGAACAAAGGCTAGACGTGTGATATGTTCTTATGGTAGAACTCACACATCACAAGCCAGAACAAAGGCTAGACTGTGTGATATGTTCTTATGATAGAACTCACACATCACAGGCCAGAACAAAGGCTAGACGTGTGATATGTTCTTATGATAGAACTCACACATCACAGGCCAGAACAAAGGCTAGACGTGTGATATGTTCTTATGAAAGAACTCACACATCACAGGCCAGAACAAAGGCTAGACGTGTGATATGTTCTTATGATAGAACTCACACATCACAAGCCAGAACAAAGGCTAGACGTGTGATATGTTCTTATGATAGAACTCACACATCACAGGCCAGAACAAAGGCTGGACGTGTGATATGTTCTTATGATAGAACTAACACATCACAGGCTAGAACAAAGGCTGGACGTGTGATATGTTCTTATGATAGAACTCACACATCACAGGCCAGAAGAAAGGCTAGACGTGTGATATGTTCTTATGATAGAACTCACACATCACAAGCCAGAACAAAGGCTGGACGTGTGATATGTTCTTATGATAGAACTCACACATCACAGGCTAGAACAAAGGCTGGACATGTGATATGTTCTTATGATAGAACTCACACATCACAGGCCAGAACAAAGGCTGGACGTGTGATATGTTCTTATGATAGAACTCACACATCACAGGCCAGAACAAAGGCTAGACGTGTGATATGTTCTTATGATAGAACTCACACATCACAGGCCAGAACAAAGGCTGGACGTGTGATATGTTCTTATGATAGAACTCACACATCACAGGCCAGAACAAAGGCTGGACGTGTGATATGTTCTTATGATAGAACTCACACATCACAGGCCAGAACAAAGGCTGGACGTGTGATATGTTCTTATGATAGAACTCACACATCGCAAGCCAGAACAAAGGCTGGACGTGTGATATGTTCCTATGATAGAACTCACAAATCATAGACCAGAACAAAGGCTAGACGTGTGATATGTTCTTATGATAGAACTCACAAATCATAGACCAGAACAAACGCTAGACGTGTGATATGTTCTTATGATAGAACTCACACATCACAGGCCAGAACAAAGGCTAGACCTGTGATTTGTTCTTATGATGGAACTCACACATCACAGGCCAGAACAAAGGCTAGACGTGTGATATGTTCTTATGATAGAACTCACACATCACAGGCTAGAACAAAGGCTAGACGTGTGATATGTTCTTATGATAGAACTCACATATCACAAGCCAGAACAAAGGCTAGACGTGTGATATGTTGTTATGAAAGAACTCACACATCACAGGCCAGAACAAGGGCTAGACGTGTGATATGTTCTTATGATAGAACTCACACATCACAGGCCAGAACAAAGGCTAGACGAGTGATATGTTCTTATGATAGAACTCACTCATCACAGGCCAGAACAAAGGCTAGACGTGTGATATGTTCTTATGATAGAACTCTCACATCACAGGCCAGAACAAAGGCTAGACGTGTGATATGTTCTTATGATAGAACTCACTCATCACAGGCCAGAACAAAGGCTAGACGTGTGATATGTTCTTATGATAGAACTCACACATCACAGGCCAGAACAAAGGCTAGACGTGTGATATGTTCTTATGATAGAACTCACACATCACAGGCTAGAACAAAGGCTAGACTGTGTGATAGGTTCTTATGATAGAACTCACACATCACAGGCCAGAACAAAGGCTAGACTGTGTGATAGGTTCTTATGATAGAACTCACACATCACAAGCCAGAACAAAGGCTAGACTGTGTTATAGGTTTTTATGATAGAACTCACACATCACAGGCTAGATCAAAGGCTAGACGTGTGATATGTTCTTATGATAGAACTCACACATCACAGGCCAGAACAAAGGCTGGACGTGTGATATGTTCTTATGATAGAACTCACACATCACAGGCTAGAACAAAGGCTGGACGTGTGATATGTTCTTATGATAGAACTCACACATCACAGGCCAGAACAAAGGCTAGACGTGTGATATGTTCTTATGATAGAACTCACACATCACAAGCCAGAACAAAGGCTGGACGTGTGATATGTTCTTATGATAGAACTCACACATCACAGGCTAGAACAAAGGCTGGACGTGTGATATGTTCTTATGATAGAACTCACACATCACAGGCCAGAACAAAGGCTGGACGTGTGATATGTTCTTATGATAGAACTCACACATCACAGGCCAGAACAAAGGCTGGACGTGTGATATGTTCTTATGATAGAACTCACACATCACAGGCCAGAACAAGGGCTGGACGTGTGATATGTTCTTATGATAGAACTCACACATCACAGGCCAGAACAAAGGCTGGACGTGTGATATGTTCTTATGATAGAACTCACACATCACAGGCCAGAACAAAGGCTGGACGTGTGATATGTTCTTATGATAGAACTCACACATCGCAAGCCAGAACAAAGGCTGGACGTGTGATATGTTCCTATGATAGAACTCACAAATCATAGACCAGAACAAAGGCTAGACGTGTGATATGTTCTTATGATAGAACTCACAAATCATAGACCAGAACAAACGCTAGACGTGTGATATGTTCTTATGATAGAACTCACACATCACAGGCCAGAACAAAGGCTAGACCTGTGATTTGTTCTTATGATGGAACTCACACATCACAGGCCAGAACAAAGGCTAGACGTGTGATATGTTCTTATGATAGAACTCACACATCACAGGCTAGAACAAAGGCTAGACGTGTGATATGTTCTTATGATAGAACTCACATATCACAAGCCAGAACAAAGGCTAGACGTGTGATATGTTCTTATGAAAGAACTCACACATCACAGGCCAGAACAAAGGCTAGACGTGTGATATGTTCTTATGATAGAACTCACACATCACAGGCCAGAACAATGGCTAGACGTGTGATATGTTCTTATGATAGAACTCACTCATCACAGGCCAGAACAAAGGCTAGACGTGTGATATGTTCTTATGATAGAACTCTCACATCACAGGCCAGAACAAAGGCTAGACGTGTGATATGTTCTTATGATAGAACTCACTCATCACAGGCCAGAACAAAGGCTAGACGTGTGATATGTTCTTATGATAGAACTCACACATCACAGGCCAGAACAAAGGCTAGACGTGTGATATGTTCTTATGATAGAACTCACACATCACAGGCCAGAACAAAGGCTAGACGTGTGATATGTTCTTATGATAGAACTCACACATCACAGGCCAGAACAAAGGCTAGACGTGTGATATGTTCTTATGATAGAACTCACACATCACAGGCCAGAACAAAGGCTAGACGTGTGATGTGTGATATGTGCGCAAACATCAAACACACTGGTCATAAATCATTCGGTTTATCAGTAGTATAATTAATATTAGTATAGTGTTTTTACAGTGTACATTGAGTGAGGACAGGCGGGGTGAGATATATTGTATACGCAGGTCAGCTAGCAAGCACGCGGTGCACACGTGAAACATCGTGCAGATGTCGCGATCAACAGATTTACATCGATGTACAGTGTATGCGCAGCATGAAGGCACACGTGTGCAAGGTTGCGGTTCAGTCAACTATGACATGCGGTTGTAAAGGCTGGTACTTTAACGAGTCTGTCCAGAAAACGACTGAACGCCTGGATGTCCGTTGTTATCACCGGCCGTTCTTCTCATGATTGAGATCACGACTATCGTATGTCTTCGCGAAAGCCGCAAAGACACGAAATGGCGTGGCTTGGCCACATTGGCAGAATTAGTGAGGACAAGAGAGACCATTAACTAAAGTAATTAAGCCCGCACGTCGACTCGAGAGACGAACGCGACGCCAGATTTGACGCCAACTAAACATCTCGCGTTGACGTCTAACAAAACACACCTAGCTGATTGCTCAATAAGCGGTCCTACGTTCGAGTCCGGTGACGAATAAACGAAAGACAGTTATAGTTGTAAATTGATGTGCATAGTCATATATAGTAGAACATTCAGAGCTAACAAAGAAAATACAGGGACATAAGACTAAGCCAATAGAGTCAGACAAAGACATTTGAATTCACAGCACCTGGCTGCATCACGGAGGTTGTCAACAACAAGCGATTTGTAGGCCTTCTAAAAAATAGAACTATGACGGTGACACATCAGGCGTGTCATAGTGTTTGTGCAGCCCTTATGCCAACCTTTTGAGCTCATGCGCTCAAACCTGGACGACAACAATGCCATCAAAGATGTCCATGTACGATTTGACACATTGATCACGCATTAGGGCGTTTTTAATATAATTTCAACCGGGAGGGGATAAAGATGATACATGTTAAATGATTCATGTCATCTGTTGCGGGCTGCGGGGCGGGTGCGGACTGACTTTTGACTAATTACTGCGGGGAAGGGCGGGATGCGGGCCAAGTTGCTACGGGGTGGGGCGGGCTGCGGGCCAGGATGTGGCAAAATATGCGGGGCTGGGCGGGCTGCGGGCTGAGTTGTAATATGCGGGGCGGGCTGCGGGTCAAATGACATAGTTGTGGGGCGGGTGCGGGCTCAGATTTCCAGCCCGCAGGGCTTTACTATATATATATATATATATATATCCGTTGGACAACACAGCTCTCTCTGTAGGCGTTGAACAATACAACCCTCTCTGTAGGCGTTGAACAATACAACCCTCTCTGTAGGCGTTGGACAATACAACCCTCTCTGTAGGCTTTGAAAAATACAGTTTTCTCATTAGGCGTTGGACAACACAGCTCTCTCTGTAGGCGTTGGACAATACAACCCTCTCTATAGGCGTTGAACAATACAGCTCTCTCTTTAGGCGTTGGACAACAAAGCCCTCTCTGTAGGCGTTGAACATTATTGCTCTATGTGTAGGCGTTGGATAATACAGACCCCTCTGTAGGCGTTGAACAACATAACCCTTTCTGTAGGCGTTGGACAATACAGCCCTCTTTGTAGGGGTTGGCCAATACAGCCCTCTCTCCAGGCGTTGAACAATACAGCCTTCTCTGTAGGCGTTGGACAATATATCCCTCTCTGTAGGCGTTGGACAATACAACCCTATTTGTAGGCGTTGGACAATACAACCCTCTCTGTATGCGTTGAACAATACAACCCTCTCTGTAGGCATTGGACAATACAACCCTCTCTTTAGGCGTTGGACAATACAACCTTCTTTGCAGGAGTTGGACAATACAAACCTCTCTGTAGGTGTTGGACATTGTTTAAAGAATTGGTATACCAGTTGTTCAATTACTGCAAGTTTGTACACAAAATACAAGCTAAAAAATGTTCAGTTATACCAAATTTACACCAGTAACATATGAACTGAATGATGATATGAATGGTATAAAATGACCGTTCTCACTAACAGTAATGTCATTTCTTTGTCAGCCAATAACAACAGCAGGATGTCGTAAGATAAACGAGACTATAACATCTTTGATGCATAAGAAAACAACAATAATATTATATTTAAGCTGATAGTCGTCCACACGTCTAAGCCGTGTAGCAGTGCGCAACGTGTTATACGCACGACATGGTTACATTATTTTGCAGATTGTACACGTAAATATTTTACTAACAATTTTATAAAAAATCAGTAGCAATAGTACTCACCAGAGTAGACAAAACTGTTTCACTCGTCTTTCACACTCTCAAGATTGTTCACACCTTGGTGTCGACAAACGAGCCACTGTTGTGCTGCCTTGCATGTGGGGCGTACAAGAACCTTGTCAGTCGTGGTCATGTGACAACCGGGAACAAATCAGAACCCAGATCTGATAAAAGTTTTTCATTATTGAATAACAGCGACACATTTGAGGTGCCGTGCATAGTTGCTACGTGTCGGAATGTGAGGTATTAAAATAAAACACACCCATATCTTTGGTCTAAAAAGAACTAATAGAATCCCTATAGGTAATCAGTAATCGGTGTAGTAACATGAATGACCGCATACACACACATTCATAAACAAACAAACACACACGCACACACGCACACGCGCGCGCGCACACACACACAATATATATATATATATATATATATATATATCTGTCTGTCTCTCTCTCTCTCTCTCTCCAACTACTCCCCCAAGCAGAATTATTTGCCTCAGTAGGGATAGGGTGCATACGCACCCATCGAACCCCCGCCTACCAGCCTGACTGTACAACCAGCGTAAGCGGACAGAAGATATATAAGGAACGTTATTGTGTGCACACACCTTACATTGTACTACACAATCAAGTTGTGTCGCTAAACATTTTCAACCGACATTGTGCAAAAGATTCATTCGACATTGTTGGACAGACTCAACCGACATTGTTGGACAGACTCAACTGACGTTCTTGGACAGACTCAACCGACATTGTTGGACAGACTCAACCGACATTGTTGGACAGACTCAACCGACATTGTTGGACAGACTCAACTGACGTTCTTGGACAGACTCAACCGACATTGTTGGACAGACTCAACCGACATTGTAGGACAGACTCAAGTGACTTTGTTGGACAGACTCAACTGACACTGTCCAACAGACTCAATTGACATTATCCAACAATCTCAACCGACATTGTCCAAAAGACTCTACCGACAATGCTCGGCACATTTAATTTACAATGTTCGTCGAGCAACTGATATCATTCGGGTGCACAATGGCCTACTTTGACTTTGGTACAATAAAAAAAATTTGCCGTAAAAGAAACATTGATGCTGATAAAAAGGATTGCAACTTCACTGCAGCGAGACAACGCAGGAAATGTGAAGACTCGGTCTCTGAATAGAAACAATCAGTGTACGTGAAGAAACTGTGTCAGCAGATCGTAATTCCTTCTACTGAATATAGACCAGTCAGTCTGCCTAATAATAGCAGTTGTACGTGGTAACTGGTCGGGACTGTTTTGTGTGAACCCGGCAGGCATACATGAAGGCACACACTCACGCGCACGCACACACGCACACGCGCGCACGCATGTACACACACACTTACTCGAACATGGACACACCGTACGCGCACGCACACATGCACGCACGCACGCACACGCACGTACGTATGCACGTTCGCACACATACACACACACACACACACACACACATACACACACACACATTATATACCCGGTCACGAACACACCGCTCACGCTCACACATTCACTCATACACGCACGCATGATGGACGCACGCACGAACACAGACGTACTCGGACACGGACACACTGCACACACGCGCATGCACACAGGCACGTACACGTACGTATACGCACACGCACGCACACGCACGCACGCGCATACACATACATATTCAGACTCGGACACACACACGCGCGCAAAATACAACATCACGATCGTGTAAGACGACGTACGTTATCAGGTAGCCAAGCGTGCATTGTTACTTTGTTTGTTCCGACAGTAAATCAAAACGCAGCGAGTCAAATGCAGACTGTTATTGATAATTGTCACAATGATACTTCCTCCCCGAAAGACAAGTCGCGGATCAGTTTCCTCTGACTCACGTTGACGGCCAATCTCATATGAAATACCATAGAAGCATGTAGAGGTTTTCCAGCATTCCTTGACTTATGTGTCGTAACAAGGAGGGGGGGGCTTGGCGAGCTAAACGTTTTATAGGGACTGTATATATAGGATTAGCCATCCAATGTTACGGGCAGGGGTGCATTTTGATGTGTTGAGTGAGTGTCAATGCGACTGCAGAAGAAGGTGTAACAGATGCCTTTGGCGAGCTACAAGGAGGTGACACAGAAGGATTTTGGCGAGTCTCAAAGAGGTGTAATTGGAGATTTTTGGAGAGCCTCAAGGAGGTGACACTGGATGTTTTTGGGAGCCTCAAGGAGGTATAATTGGAGGTTTTTGGAGAGCCTCAAGAACGTTAATTAGAGTTTTTTTGATGAGCCTCTAGTAGGCCTCCGTCGGTCAGGAGTCGACCATGGATGATCGTTGTTGCGTCTGGGACAGCGTCGGCTGTGGCTCTGGTGGGCCTCTACCTCTGGAATATTCTCCACGTTCCGCTGTATCCGTACGAGTGAAGATCATATATTGCAATAAATAATTATCATAGTTTTGTTTTAAATTGTCTTCAATTTGAAGGAAGTCTTTCTGTATGTAGTCCAATGTGCACCATGGACCGTGGTTGCGACTACGTGTAAACCAGTATGATTTTGTATATCTTACATGGCGATTTACTTTGTTATATTTATTATTATTTGTTAGTCATTCGAACATTTTACAAAGTTGTTCATTTAATAATGATTCGGTACTTTATGTGTCATATGTATCACTGTGTGGTGTGTGCTGTCATAAAAGGATTTTAAGGTACTAACGTCTGCAAACACTATGCAAATTAAATAGTTTACTGGATTGTGCAAAATCGTTTATATTGAAAGATATAATAGAAATCCAATGATTCATACTTGTTAAACACGAATTACAATTGGCAGAATTTGTGACTTTATATCTTCAATATCAACATATTGTTCACGGTTATTTAAATAACTTCTAAATAAAAGCAGAGTGGAATTATCTAGGTCATCATATCTTAGTTTATCTAATAAACTGTTATAATAAATAATATCAAAAGCCTTGGACAGATCGAGGAATATCTGTAAATCCACATTTCGGCTTTGTTCAGCGCCACAAAAATATCTAAGTAACCGTTTGTAGTTCGATACCATAACGGACCAATCCCTTTGCACGAGTGACGCACAATGCAAATAATTTTAATGAAATAAATTACGCCAACTGATATCACACTAGAAGGCGACAAATGGAACACAACTAGATGACATCTGACAATAATTCATCGCGTGCTGATGACACCTGGAAGCACTGGTCTAACTTCGTGTGCACTTGACAAGATTGTATATCTACGTCTTTCAGCAAAATGGTTTCGCTGTACGATCAGCAGTCCACAATTTGACCGGCTTTCTTGAACTTTTCAATGTCCGTACTGTAGCTCCGCATGTACTTTGGCGAGGTCTTTATTCACAAAGGTAGGCCTACGATTTTGATTTTATGCCACCGACATTGTATTGTGCGCCCCTATAATTACACATTTACACACTCCATATTCTCAACCATTAGAATATGCCTTTATCGAAGACCCGTTAAATTCCACACTAAAACAAGTCCTTCCCGTCCGCTCGAGTGATCATCGTTAACAGTCAGTGTTAGCATCCTGCGTGACCCTCGGCCTTGATGACGTGGGAAACATCAAGGCTCGCTGACAGTACTACGCGAAGGGGGTTCATTCGTATGATAAGACCTGGATTCATCACCGTCTATTGTCATTCTTTAAAACAGTTGAGTGAACAGGGGCTGGAAGAAATGTTATTGGCTTTGACAGATTGATATCAGCTATGGAGTCGTTCGTTGTGGCTTGGGGCGTCGACGTGTTATTGCATTGTCACTGCGCCCCACAAACATCAACGATGAATGGTGTCTAGCGTGGATGGCGCCGATCATTGCAACAGCACAACAGTATTCAATCAAACTTGTCCCATTTCTAAACCTCCAGAATATATGCCGCTGATTCAGTCTCATGCATGAAAGTATGTTTTGTTCTCTTGATATTTTTAGGCGAACCACATCGTCCGCCCAGATACGGTTGCCTGCCGATACACACCGAACACAATTATCACACGGTACACCATGTAATCAGGCAAGTGATTGCTACAGTGACTGGCGGTAAATATAGCAACGCTATTTAAATCTGCTGACGACATGGTGTGCTGTGTCGCATATCGAATCTGGTACAGGAGCCAGTAGCCAAAGTAAGGCCACATTTAATCGCCCATACATTGTCCACGATGGTAAATTTTTTGGTGGGGTGTTTCTCGACCTCCTATTCCTGGCTCCCACTGAGATTTCCAACCTCCAGCAGAACCCTATCCTCCTTTTGTAAAATTGTTGTCTCCTCCGTCTTCCTTCCTTCCTTCCTTCCTTCTTTCCTTCCTTCCTTCCTTCCTTCCTTCCTTCAGTTGGGCGGTACGCAAATGGCTTAAGATGACCGGAGCCTTACCTCGGGTATGTCGCTGTTTTCTCGTGGAGAGCGTCAACCGTATCTCCTTATGTGTGTCAATTTCCGCCCTCCCTCGTAATTCCAAAAAAATAGTTCCCTTTTAAACAAACTGGTTTGGCCTCAAGCCAAAACCGGGAATTGTCTTTAAACCGTAAGGGATCGAAACGCACAGTATGGAATTTGTAGAATTATGGCTCTACGCATGCGTGTTTTTATGTCGTCATACAACGCATTCGAGGGGAACTTCCGGTGGTGAATTGGTTTGACTTTGGTGCAGCAAACTTGCGAAAATATAAGGATATTTGATCAAAATAAGTGATATTATTGAGTGTTTGGCATACATAACGTAATCATAGATATATATTAAGCAATATTGTTTTTAGCTAGAGGGAGTAATCTAGGGTTGATTAAAAGTAGGCGATTTGCGAGCGATAATTGGGGACGTTAATGTAATCGGAACGTTGTTTACAAAGTAGGTCACTGGCGAAGTTAACGTAACGTGAACGACAATAGAATAGCGTTATTTGAGATAATCGATGTAGTTAGATGAGTAATTAAAACCTGAAATAACAACCTTTTAAAGTGTATATTAGTACACAGGAAACAGTCTTTGTAAAGACTACCTTGTATCTAAGCCTAACTTGAATACATTGTCATCGACATCGTAACTAGGTATGGCACGGCGTGTCACTGTGTGTTACAAATATAACTAACTATAACCTAAACAATCTGGTGTAAATTGTACACATAAGTCTTTTCAAAGACTATATAAAAACTATTTTGAACATAAATAAATTCTGATATGGCACCTTGCAAGCGGCAACTCAGGGCAAAACGACACTTAGTTTGTAACGACTGCCAGAGCTGGGTGGATTTTGCTTTGTCTGGCTGTCCAAAATCATGGGCAGAGACCAAAGATGACGGATTCACCTTTCGGTGTATGGGGTGTTTGAGGGTGGAGTGTCTGATGAAGGAGGTGTGTAAGTTGACGGATATAGTGAAGGAGATGGATGTGAGACTCAACATAGAAATAGATGGAGCAGAGAGCGATGACGCGGAGAGAGTTTAAAATTCTACAACACAGAAGGGGCAGCGTTGTGACACGGAGACTGAGGAAAGGAGACTGAGAGGAGGGAAGGTGACCGGTGTGAAGGAACAAGAAATTGAGAAGACAGAGGGACGGAGGAAAAGTGTTCGGCAGAGGAAAAGAAAACGGGTCAGTGGGGATAGATCAATAGGTAGTCAGACTGTACAGAACGAGGAGAGACGCGACAGCGATAAAGGTGGTGAAGAGGTAGATACCACAGAGGCAGTTGGTAAGACTGTGAGACAGAAGACTGATGGAAGAAGACAGAGTGTTCAGCAAAAAACAGAAAACATGACAGGCGTGAAGGTGACAGGGGAGAAAGTGACCGTAATGAAGGAGGTAGCCGGGGAAAAGGGACGGGAAAGAAGAGAAGAAAATGTGATGGGAGGAAAGAAGAAGGGACGAAAGGAAATGAGAGTAAATGTGCTAGAAGAGAAGATGACAGGAGGAAAGGAGACAAGAGAAAACGCGACAGGAAAGAAGGGAATGGAAGAAAATGTGATAGGAGAGAAGACGGCAAGAGGAAAAAACATCAACCAGACATATGCAAACCGGAGGAGCTACACCGAGGCAGTGATTGAGGGGGCAAGGAGAAAAGAGAGAATGTTTATGGGCGATTTAATTCTGAGAAAAACAGACAATACTACATGCGAGGGGAAGGACGTTGTTGTATGTCTACCGGGGGCTAGGATAGAGCATGTGACCGAAAGGGTAGAGAAGGTATTGGGGCATGGCAAGGGAGGGTCTATACTAGTACACGTAGGGACAAACAATGCATACAAGGAGGGAACAACTGGGATAATTCAGAAGTACATACATCTAGTGAGGAAGCTAAAAAAGACAAGAGTGGAACAGGTTGTTCTCTCAGGAATTTTGCCAGTAATGGGAGGAAGGGGGGCAACATACACAAAATGTAAGAGGATGGCGATCAACGCATTAGTTGAGCAGAAGTGTGAAGAAGAGGGCGTGGGATTCATAGATGGGGGTACTTCGTTGGGAGAGAAGATATGTACATGAGAGGTGGCCTCCATCTAAGTGGAAAGGGGGCAGCAGTATTCTCAGAGAATTTGTTTCGATCTGTTGACAGTGGGACAGGTTGCATCTATTTAAACTAAATTCGCAGGGGGGACTCGCAGAAAAGCCTGAAACTGGAGACATAGATAAAGACAGCAAAAATAATTCAGCAAAGAACAGTCTGGAAAACTGTTCTGAAGCTGGATATAAATGTGTTTGTTTAAATGCAAGGAGTATAGTAAACAAAAGAAATGAACTAAACATTATGGTAGAAGATATAATAGGTATAACCGAATCATGGGCAACCACCGATATATCAAATGCCGAATTAGGACTGACAGGATATGTAATGTTTAGGAAAGATAGAATAGGAAGAAGGGGAGGTGGAGTTATTTTATATATTAAAGAATCTATCCAGGCTTATGAAATAAAATTAGACAGAGAAGCAGATTGCTAAGAAGCTGTTTGGTGTAACATAGTTACAGGAAACTCAACGTTAACGATTGGGTTAGTTTATCGAAGTCCAAACATAAGCATAGAAGAGAATGAAAAAATACAAAACGCAATAAGGGAAGTGAACAAACGGGACTGTGTTATTATGGGGGATTTTAACCATGGGCATATAAAATGGAAATCTCTACAGAGGACCACGAGTTTTTAGTTTTAGTACAATATAGTTTCCTTTCTCAACATGTGCTAGAACCAACCAGGGGAGAGAATGTGTTAGACATAGTTTTGTTCTCACAGAATGAATTAGTTGACAATGTCAGGATATGTGAGCCACTGGGGAGTAGTGATCACAACCAGATACATTTTACCATCAAATTAAAATCAGAAAGGAATAGTAAAAAGCAGTACAGGAGAAATTTCCACAAAGGAAAATATAAGAACATCAGGAAATACTTAGCAAAGATAGACTGGAATAACACACTGAAGAATAAGACAGCAACAGAATGGTGGAATATCTTAACGAGTGAAATTTAATGCAGCATCGTCAAATTTGTTCCCTTAAAAAACACGGTCCAAAAAGAAACACTTATCGAAAGAAGCCATTAGAAAAATTAAGTATAAACAAATGATGTGGAAGTCATATAGACGTACTGGAAATGACGAAGACTACAACATTTATAAAGAAGCACTAAACCAAGCTACAGCTGAAATTCAAAGAGAAGCTATGAACATAAATTAGCTTGTAATATAAAACATGACAGCAAGAGTTTTTATGCGTATGTTCGAAGCAAACAGAAAGTTCAGGATAAGGTCGGTCCTCTAGAAGATAGTGCTGGAAATATAATATCAGAAGGATTCTTAATGGCAGAAGTCCTGAATGAATGTTTTAGTTCAGTGTTTACCAGAGAAGACACTAGTTCACTGCCTGTACCAGAGGCTAAGTTCAAGGGGCAGAATAAGACTATTTAAGACAGTTAATTGTAACCCTAGAAATGGTAGTTAAGAAAATTAGGGCTATGAAGGATAATAAATCACCTGGAGTGGATGGTATTCCACCCAAACTACTATTGGAAATTGTAGAACAAATTAGCATACCGCTTGCAACAGTTTTCAACCTGTCATTAGAAGAGGGAGTGGTTCCTTTAGAATGGAAAGAAGCAAACATTATACCGTTATTTAAAAAAGGTTCGAGAAACAAGTCAAATAATTATAGACCAGTTAGTTCAACATCGGTGATTTGTAAATTATTAGAAAGACTAATTAAAGATCACATGGTGGATTTTCTTGTTAAACATAACTTGATAAACCCATCTCAACATGGGTTTCTAAAAGGGAGGTCATGCTTAACAAATATGTTATGTTTTTTGGAAGATATCACTAAGTGGGTAGATGATGGATCACCAGTAGATATCATCTACTTAGATTTTCAAAAAGCTTTCGACAAAGTGCCACATCAAAGATTACTTCTTAAACTAAAGGCCCATGGCATAGGAAATGGTATAATAAACTGGATAGAAAAATGGCTGATTGACAGAAGACAACGGGTAGTTGTTGATGGGGAGGCTTCAAACTGGAAATCGGTTTTGAGTGGGGTTCCACAGGGATCAGTACTGGGACCTATATTATTCTTAATATATATACGATTTGGACTATGATATAGCTAGCAAGGTGTTGAAATTTGCAGATGATACAAAAGTGTTTAGAAGGATTAATAGTGATGGAGATAGACAGCATTTACAAGATGATCTTGACATGTTGATCAAATGGTCTGAAAAGTAGCAAATGTTGTTCAATTTTGGGAAATGTAAATGCCTTCACACAGGACATGGGAACGAATATGTAGAATATACAATGGGGGACCTGTACTAAGTACTACTGTAAAAGAAACAGACTTAGGGCTGACAATTAGTGCTGACATGAATATTTCAGAGCAGTGTGGAATTGCAGCTTCAGAAGGAAATCAAATCCTTGGATTGATTAGGCGAAATATAACATATAAAGAAAAAGAACTAATAATACCGCTGTACAAAACAATTGTTAGGCCTCATTTAGAATATTGTATACAAGTGTGGAGGCCATACCGCAAGAAGGACATAGATATGCTAGAAAGAGTACAGAGGAGAGCGACTAAAATGATACCAAAACTGAGGGATCTTAGTTATGAAAAACGCCTAAAAGAATGTGGTTTAACAACACTAGAGACCAGGAGAATGAGAGGAGATCAGATAGAAGTGTTTAAGATATTGAATGTATATGAAAATATTGATAGAAATATGTTTTTTTCAGTTAAGAAAGATAGAAAAATTAGAGGACATGAAGTTACATTAGTAAAGGAGCAGTGTAGATTAGACGTAAGAAAGTTCTCATTGTCACAAAACATTGTGAATGAATGGAACAGATTATCTGATGATTGTGTGGGTGCTAGTAGTGTGAATATGTTTAACAATAAAATCGACACATACCTCAGAAGGGCTGGATTTATGTAGATAAAAGGGTTTGACTCTCGATAAGCCAAAGGGCTTCCTTGTCCACCTGCCATCTAGAGTTAATTCTCTGGATAGCAATCTTGTTAAATCTATGGGGATGAGGGTGGTCACACACGTGAGGGGGTCTGCATTTATTTGCATAATTTCATCTTTCCGGTTCGATCTTAAAACCAGGACATGGTCACGAAGTGAATCTAAGGTCAGGCCAATGTCTGTACCAAATTCCAGTCATGACTCTTAACTGTCAACTACATTCTGTTCCGGTAAACACCAAGAACTACGCCTACAGACGCGAAAATAAACAAATCGTTCAAGCCTTGTTGCTTTAGAAACGCGCCCACATTGACGGCGACCATATGCTTGCCTTGTGCAGCATTCTTTTATATAATGCTTTTATATAATGCGAATCTGGATTTTCTGTTCTAGTCTTTCTCTGATAAATACTAATAATAGTAATTAACTAAATTAGCCACTGCAGGTCTGTTACACTTTGAGACTATCAAAAAACTCCACCCGTACCACCACCCCTGCAGACCGCCTGCAGGACATGATGCATAGACGCGGGAACAGGAGGGCAGGGGGGCAGCTGATTCATACTTCTCCGGGGGGGTGGGCTGATATATGGAATTTCTCTGGGGGGGGACAGACTTATGGTTCTGCCCCCATTAAATGTGAGCGTGTATGTTTGTTTTTGTGGCGAGCGTGGCGGCGGGTGGAAATCTAAATTTCATGAGACGATTAATGTGTATTTTTGTCGATTGCGAAAGGTTTGTGCAATTGGAGGGCAGACATATGGTTTTCCCTCCCAGTAATAGGCGGCGCGGCGCGGGACGGGTTGCAAAGCCCCCCTCCACGTCTTCGGATGTCACAGTGGAGCCAACCGAGACAGACACAAGGTGAAGAAAGTTGTGTACATATGCGGTGGAAGGACGGCGAAAATGTTTGAGTGGTGCTGAAGCTCCGGTAGCGCCCCCCCCCCGCCCAATATGAATTACGTTCCCGCCACGGACAGAAAATGAGTCCTGAATAATTTATTGTAAATTTCCTAGTGTTTGTTCTTATTTGATGGATGTAATATGCATTTTGGTTTCTTAGATTATGGTCATGAATCTTATCTGTGGATACGTGCGTCAGCGCGCGAGTGTGTGTGCACGTGTGTGTCTGTGTGTGTGCGGCACTGTGCGCGAGTCTGTGTCTATGTGTGTGTGCGTGCACAGACACACACGCAAACACAAGCATGCTTAGGGCCTGATGGGATCTGGCACTGCGATATTGAGATGTAACGTCGCAACACTAGAGGTTCAGGTTTGCACTGGTGAGGTGTTTCTCTGTGGTTTTTATTTATGGTTACATTGTGTATTTAGAACCCAGAGCCTCTGTCTCAGGTGTATATGTCTGGGTATCTTTTCTACTACCATATGTATGTGTTCTTTGCATCAATTGCTGCCCCTCGTCCTGCAAGTTATCTAGAAAGACACAAAACCTTCAAATGCAGTTAATAAGCACCTTTCAAAATTGCGCGATTACACATACTGATACAGATAGCTCTCCGTATCCGTATGCGTAACAGCACCGGCTAAAACCAGTTTCGCTTAAATGAATGGTTAGCGGTTAGCCGCTAAGTTATTTTGCTGGCTTTTCCAGTACACATTGTCCGATAAGGTAGGTTCTAAAAATGTCAATTTGTTTCAGAAAATAATAGACGTACGTCTATAATTCCTAAATAAGAAAAACAGTCAAAACAATGTCATTTATATGAAGCAACAAATAAAATGGAAATCGGTTAACAATTAATTTCCATTGAACTTAAAGGGCATTTTTGTGACGAAATCTACATGAACACTCTTACTTTGCTGACTTAACAGATGACAATAATATATCATAATCTGAACTCGTTGTCTGGCCCTAAGGTTAACATGTCTTCAAAACGCATGGATATATAGCCGATCTAAATGACAGAATAGACCATCCAAATACCAGCGATACCTCAAAAGTTGCACATCAGACGAATCTCGGTATAATATAGTCTTGAACGAACGCGCCTACACTACACAGATCCATCTCTGCTGCTTGCTGTGACCCACACGCCTACACTACACAGACCCATCTCTACTACTTGCTGTGACCCTTACGCCCACACTACACATAACCATCTCTACTGCTTGCTGTGGCCCACGCGCCTACACTACATAGACCCATCTCTACTGCTTGCAGTGGCCCGCGCGTCTACACTACATATACCCATCTCTACTGCTTGCTGTGGCCCACGCGTCTACACAACACAGACCCATCTCTACTGCTTGCTGTGACCCACACGCCTACACTACACTGACTCATCTCTACTACTTGCTGTGACCCACACGCCTACACGGCACATACCCATCTCTACTGCTTGCTGTGACGCACACGCCTACACAACACAGACCCATCTCTACTGCTTGCTGTGGCCCACACGCCTACACTACACAGACCCATCTCTACTGCTTGCTGTGACCCACACGCCTACACTACACAGACCCATCTCTACTGCTTGCTGTGACCCACACGTCTACACAACGCAGACCCATCTCTACTGCTTGCTGTGACCCACACGCCTACACTACACAGACCCATCTCTACTGCTTGCTGTGACCCAGACGCCTACACTACACATACCCATCTCTACTGCTTGCTGTGACCCACGCGTCTACACAACACAGACCCATCTCTACTGCTTGCTGTGACCCACACGCCTACACTACACAGACCCATCTCTACTGCTTGCTGTGGCCCACGCGTCTACACAACACAGACCCATCTCTACTGCTTGTTGTGGCCCACGCGTCTACACAACACAGACCCATCTCTACTGTTTGCTGTGACCCACGCGTCTACACAACACAGACCCATCTCTACTGCTTGCTGTGACCCATACGCCTACACTACACAGACCCATCTCTACTGCTTGCTGTGGCCCACACGCCTACACTACACATACCCATCTCTACTGCTTGCTGTGACCCACACGACTACACTACACAGACCCATCTCTACTCCTTGCTGTGACCCACACGCCTACACTACACAGACCCATCTCTACTACTTGCTGTGACCCACACGACTACAGTACACAGACCCATCTCTACTCCTTGCTGTGACCCAGACGCCTACACTACACAGACCCATCTCTACTACTTGCTGTGACCCATACGCCAACACTACACAGACCCATCTCTACTGCTTGCTGTGGCCCACGCGCCTACACTACACACATCCATCTCTGCTGGTTACTGTGACCCACCCGCCTACACTACACAGACACATCTCTACTGCTTGCTGTGGCCCACGCGCCTACACTACACAGACCCATCTCTACTGGTTGCTGTGGCCCACGCGCCTACACTACATAGACCCATCTCTACTGCTTGCTGTGGCCCACGCGCCTACACTACACAGACTCATCTCTACTGCTTGCTGTGGCCCACGCGCCTACACTACACAGACCCATCTCTACTGCTTGCTGTGGCCCACGCGCCTACACTACACAGACCCATCTCTACTCCTTGCTGTGGCCCACACGCCTACACTACACAGACCCATCTCTACTGCTTGCTGTGACCCACCCGCCTACACTACACAGACCCATCTCTACTGCTTGCTATGGCCCACGCGCCTACACTACACACATCCATCTCTGCTGGTTACTGTGACCCACCCGCCTACACTACACAGACCCATCTCTACTGCTTGCTGTGACCCACCCGCGTACACTACACAGACCCATCTCTACTGATTGCTGTGGCCCACCCGCCTACACTACACAGACCCATCTCTACTGCTTGCTGTGACCCACCCGCGTACACTACACAGACCCATCTCTACTGATTGCTGTGGCCCACCCGCCTACACTACACAGACACATCTCTACAGCTTGCTGTGGCCCACGTGCCTACATTACACAGACCCAGCTGCAACGGCGGCACTAGGAAGATGCGCGAGGGTCTGGGACGCTGCGGTACCAGCCTCTACAACACCGACTGGTATCATTGTTGCGGGAAATAAAGTTTCACGAAAGCCGGCACCAATTGTGGCTATCGCACCTACCACAACATTCATGACAGTTGCTGTCATAGGCGGGTTTTCCTCTGGCGGTTATACGAGTGTTGCTCCAGTAGCGTTATACGTTGGAATTACTGAACGAGTCGACCTGTACATTGGACACTAAATTACAGTACAACGTCGCAATTGTGGTGCCTACCTAATACCAAACTATCTCTATATTAATTGGCTTCTGGTCTAGCAAATGGTGATGTATTTTTAGAAAACACAACGATAGTCATTAATAATTATTGACATACGTTTTATATATTTTCACCTTTTCTAGAGTGTATTTCTCCTATCTGAGATAATTAAGTAGTAATCTCCAGATGGCGCCACCGTAATGGTAATAATTAGTGCCCTTGGTTTGTTTCTCCCTGTGCGGGTGTCAGCTAGTGACTGTGCGGGTGTCAGCTAGTGTCTGTGCGGGTGTCAGCTAGTGTCTGTGCGGATGTCAGCTGGTGTCTGTGCGGGTGTCAGCTGGTGTCTGTGCGGGTGTCAGCTAGTGTCTGTGCGGGTGTCAGCTAGTGTCTGGGCGGGTGTCAGCTAATGTCTGAGTGGATATCAGCTAGTGTTTGTGCGGGTGTCAGCTAGTTTCTGTGCGGGTGTCAGCTAGTGTCTGTGTATTAATACGCTCAGAGATATTAGGAATAGGGAGATGAGACACTCCAACGCGCATGTATTGAAGCTTTGACGTTATTTTCGCAGCGCCCTCCAGTGGTTTACGAGTACCCGGGACGAGTACAAAACACTGCGGGTGGTGCATGATGTCTGTCTTTCACCCTTCTCTTCTTCTGGTAGTATGCTATTCACTGGGTTAATTAGATTTAACTTCACACCTCATTCACCAGGTGCACCACTGTAAAAGTGACATGCCGTATTTCGACGTGGGATTTAATAATACTGCCTGTGTAGGAACAAAATCATAAACGAACTCTAGAAAACAGTAGTCTTGTTTTTGACAAGAAGGTATATCAGAAGGTATATATTGTCAACGTTTTTCGATAAGCTTCTACAATTCACACAAATGTGGACATAGTATTGGTACTTTTGAATTTACTTTGCAAGCTATGAAGTTCTGAGTCAGTATAATATATGCAAAGATTTAAACAGTATTGCAAAATGACTAGAAGGTCGTCAGTGTCTCGACTGACAATGTCGATGCTAAATCACAAGTCAGTGTCGTTAACCATATGAATAGAATAATTACCGCTTGGAGAAAACTGGCCATGAAAAGCCATGGACCGTAAGAAATACTGTCACGAGACAGTTAAGGTTTTCCTAACGACGCTGAAGTTGTCGCAGGTGATCTTCCGTTGTTAACGTAACCTACGTCCCGTTGTCCAGGAGGCAGACTACTTGGCCGTCAATTGTCCATGTCGCTTTGACATCCTTCATTTCCCGGCATTTTCTGCGCAACTCCTATCTTTTTTGTGAGGTTTTCGGTTATAAGAATCCGGGACCCTTTCAGTCTCCTTTTAGCCATGCAAATGTCATTTCGGACATTGCAGTCTTTGAGTTTGACAATGATTGGTATAGGTTTACGGTTTGTGTCTGCTCTCTGCCCGAGTCAGTGGCTGCGGTCTAAGACGTCACGGTTCACGTTGTCAGTATCCTAGTACAATATACAATTCAAGAACTTTGTGGAACACCCTCTAAGATTACAGTGAAACCACCTGCTGGCCTAGAAACGCTAGCAACAGAATACCACGCCACACTGAGCGCATCTGCAACCGAGTTGCTGTAATTACGTAACTAAGGCGGTTGGTCAACATATGTCTATCAACTGGCTTGACCTTCCTCATTTATCAAATTAAACCTAATGAAAGTAGATTTAAATATCCAGAAATAGCAGAAATGCAACATTTCCCCCGCTAAGAATATAATTCCTGAACAAAAGTATTAAGGAATAAATTTAATACACTAATTTAATACATTAAATTTAATACAATAAATAACCTGGCGATCACTCGCCGAACTAGTACCTATCTAGTTGCACCAAAAAATTCATGACACTTCAGTGTCTCAACTAATTTGACGGAACCTACATCTATTCCATTCGGCTTAGGTAGTCTACAACTATGTTATCTGTTCCAGGGATTGACTCTACCCGGAAAAGATAGGGTTGGACTTTAAGAGCCCATCGCATAACGCAATTGTTTGTCAACTTCGCAGTGTTCATGAATTTCAGGGATCGTTGATCACACTGCACAATGAAACTGCGCCCATTTAGGTATAAGTGAAATTTCTCGAGTCCCCAAACGGTTGCCAGACATTCTCTTTCTACTACGGAATATCGCCTTTGCGTGGGATTGAGCTTCTAACTCGCAAACGCGACTGGGAATAAGACTCCGTTATTCTCTTGGAGTAACATTGCTCCGAATCCGGTATCGGACGCATCTGTACGCAATACAGAGGGTCTGTTGACGTCAGACAATATGAGGATAGGCGCCTTACACAGGGCCTGCTTCAGTTGAATGAAGGCCTTATCCGCCTCATCATTCCAACTTACCTTGTTAGGCTGTTTTGCCTTTGTGAGATCAGTCAATGGAGCCGCGATTCTGGAATACCCATTAACAAACTTCCGGTAATATCCTGCCAAACCTAGAAAAGACCTCACTTGTTTCTTCGTGGTAGGAATGGGCGCATTCCTAATCTTGTTTACCTTGTCTTCCTGGGTCTTCACTTCTCCTTGTCTTACTTGGTACCCCAGGAAATCGACGGATTCAAAACCAAAATAACACTTCGATAGTTTTATTGTTAGACCCGATTGTCTCACTCGGACGAACATTGCCCGCAGTGTTGATAAGTGATCGGCCCATGTTGAGGTGTGAATCAATACATCGTCAACATAATTGGTAACACCATCGAGGCCATCTAAGAGTATGCGCATCATGCGACTGTACGATGCGCCGGCGTTGACTAGACCGAAAGGCATGACGCAGAATTGGAACAACCCTTGGGGAATACAAAATGCGGTTTTTTCCTTATCTTCCAGTTCCATCCTTATTTGCCAGTAGCCTTTGCAGAAATCTAGTTTGGACAAGTACATATCCTGCCCCACCTCAACCAAGATAGTATCTGGATTTGGCATAGGTTCTGCATCGAATTTAGTAACCTTGTTTAACTGGCGAAAATCTACTACCGGTCTGTACGTGGAGTCAGATTTACGAATTAGCAATAAAGGCGACGAGTACGGTGAATGAGATAGCTCAATCACGCCCATTTCTCGCATCTTCTCAACCTCCTGTTTTACCACTCCCAACTTGGCTAATGGAATAGGGTCCGGTTTGCATCTCACGGGACGAGAGAACGTTACCTCAATGGCATGGGACAAGAGACTAGTTTGCCCCGGAGTGCTCGAAAAGATGGAAGGAAATTCTTCCATTAGCTGTTTCAAGTCTCGTGTCTGATCAGGTGATAAACTATCACACACATGGACGTCTCCAATGTTTTCCTCTCTCAGGAATGGGAAAATCCTCATCAGTCTCACATTAAGATTGTTCTTCGACAACAGCAGCTAAACCTAGCATCTCCACATTATCTCTCTCATAGTATTTCTTTATTATTTTGATGTGGAAGAGTTTTCGATTATCTCCGATCTTTACCCGATAATCGTTTATCCCCACTCTCTCTATCATCTCATATGGACCCTTCCATTGCATGAGCAACTTGTTTGAATCAGTGGGGAGAAGGATGAGGGCTTTGTCTCCTACTTCTAGGGTTCGCACCTTGGCATTTCGATCAAAGTATTCCTTATACCGGTCTTGAGAATTCTTAAGATTCTCTCTAGCTTGTTCGCAAGTTGATTCTATCCGATTACGGAGATCCACTACGTACTGGTATGTTTCTACTAGCTCATCGTCTGGTTTCTCATTCTCCCATAACTCTCTAGGAATCATCATAGGCCCCCTGACTGTCCTTCCATAGAGTAACTCAAAAGGGAAAAATGTCATGCTCTACTGGGGTGCTTTGCGGTATGCAAACATGAGAGGTTCCAGATATCGATCCCAGTCTCGTGGACGTTCAGAGCACATCCGCCTTCGCATCCGTATTAAGGTACCGTTCCATTTCTCTAGCAATCCATTGGCCATGGGATATTAAGGAGAATAGTGGACTTGTTGAATAGAGAGCAACCTAGCTACCTCGGTCATAGTTTTTGACACGAACTGACTGCCATTATCGCTGATTACTACTTTAGGCAGACCCACCCTTGAGAAAATCTTCAGAAGAGCCTCTGCTATCGTTTCCGTGTCGATTTTCGACACCGCTACCGCTTCTGTGTATCTAGTAGCGAAATCTACCAGGGTTAAGATCCACCGATTACCTCTCTCTGTCACTGGGGTTATGGAACCTACCAAATCTATCGCTACCTTTTCAAAGGGGATCATTTGTACAGGAGCCTTAGGGACATTGCCTCGACTAACGGTCCTCTGACAAATGTCACATGACTGGCAGAATCTATGGACATCACCTACTATCCCTGGCCAGTAGAAGTTAAGGAGGATTCTGTCTAGCGACTGCCTAATTCCCTAATGTCCAGATAGGATGGTTTCATGTTCTAACGTCATGACTCGATTGCGCAAAACTCGGGGAACTACTAGTTGTTTCACAGTCTCACCCTCTTTCTCTTTCTGATACAGACGATAAAGGAACCCCCTTTTGATCACGAATTGACTTGTTAGTTCTCCCTTAGGTTTCCCTTTAGTCACTTCAGCCGAATCAAAGCATTTCTATAAGGTCTCATCCCCCTTTAGCTCTCTCAAGAAATCGTACGGCGGATATACTCGCACCAACAACTTGAGGCACTATCAAAGGTTTTGTGGGCTTGGAAAGGCGCTCCCGTTGAGCACGGATTTCTACAGCACAACCGGTGACTGGGGTGTCATGCAAAGAGAGGTCTCAACAGTAACGGGGACACCATCTGACTTGGTTCCTCGAAAAAAAGAACCTTCACTGTTATCGGAACAGGGAAAATTTAGTTCATCAACGTTGCCAACGACTAAGTCATAAACGGGGTTGTTTAGACATAGGGCTTCAATTTCTTCTGTGAAAAAGGGAGTTCTCACATAGCACCGGGCAGTCGGGACTTCAATGACGGATCGGTCCATCAGCATAAGGACTTTGGTTTTCCCAGTTAACTGATCTTCCGGAACTAGGCTACGTCGTTCAACGACTCCGATACACCCGCTGTCGCGTAGTACTTTCACTGGGGATCCCCCACATACCCCTCATCATTGTAATCGAGTTGCTGTAATTACCTAACTAAGGCGGATGGTCAACAATATGTCTATCTATTGACCTTCCCCAGTTACCAAATTAAACCTAAGGAAAGTAGATTTAAATATCCAGAAATAGCAGAAATGCTACACACGTCTAGGCTAGGTTTTATTGCTAAAGCCATTTGGTCTATCTCGTCGGTAAGTAACTGTTTTGCCGTTTTAAGATCAGCGATCCTGTCCTGCATGGCAGCTACATTGTCAGAGACTCGTTTGATGTCCATTTGGCTTCTTGTTTTACACTGTCCAGCTCCGGCAATTTAATTATCTTCTGGATCAGTTTGTTCATTAACTCGTTATTGTCCGCTATGAAGCGTGTTAGAGCGTTACTGACTGAAATGAAATACCCATTAGTATCCAGCAACTCTGTGAGGGCAGTTCTTATGCTGTCTTGTACAAGCTGTTTTACGTCCGTGTTAAGCGTAATAGCAGCATTGTCTTCGGGTGGTTGATCTGTTTTAACAGCACGCGCATCATTCTACTTTGGCATCGCGGCGAACACAGACGATAACAATTCCAGTTAATGACCAAACAAACAGCAATGGTCACAGTGGTTGACCCACGGACAATAGACGGTATTGTAAGCACTGATACTGGACAGGCTATTTTACAACAAAAAAGAGTCAATCGCGCAGGCGGGAATCCCGGTTTCGTCACGCAGTTTTTGTAGTTGCTTACAAGTGTGTGCGATCACAAATTCACAATTCCAATCGGCATAACGCACAAAATAAGTAGATTCTTCACGATCACGTCGACCAACTTTCATACTACAAAGTCCACTGCGACTATTCGTAAAATTGGAGGCACTAGTAGGAGCGATTCAACACAACGAACTAGTTCAAATCACGTGATAGTAACATACGATCCATGTTGCGAATTCAAATAATTACTTACATATCTGGTATATGGCAATTACGTTTGATCTCAAAACAATCCCAGTTAATTTCTAACTAAATCAACACTAGAATTTCTGACAAACAATGTAACATTTTGCACACAAAACCCCAAACACTAACCGTACCCCATTATTTTTCATAACCACCGTCTTCAAACACAATCAACTATATATCTACTATTTACAGAGCTAAATAGCTAATTTTATTTACATGTTTGGAAAGTTAAGATACGAATGTGTAGTTAATATGAATTGCCAAAATTGCAGACCTATTTGAAAGAAAAGCACAACATATACGCTGATTGTGTTCACATTTTCATTTGGTTTAGTGACCAAAGGTGTACAATAGTTCAAATCGTTACTTACACATGTGGCGTATGGCAATTGTTTTTATCTCGCAACAATCCCAGTTCATTTCCAAATAAAACATTAGTTTGTCCAAAAAAAATTATCTTGCATAATTAACCTAAACTCTAACATTACCCCGTTACTTTTCATTACCGCATTCTTAAAACACAATCGGTTAAACACCTACTAATAACAGGGCTGCGTAGCTAAATTTTTATAATTATGTTAGGTGTAATGCGTTACATATTCGTAGTAAGTATGCATGTCAACATTATATACATAATTGAAAGTAAAGCAAACATTATGGCACCAGAGAGTAAATTTAAGGTAAAGAATATTGGTGAACAATATTTCATATCAAGGACAGAGGCCAGATACGTACAGTCAAAATGCAACGGGAGAAGTATTGATGGAAGACGATGACATCAAAGAGAGATGGGGCCAATACTTTAACTGGCTGATGAACGAGAACAGAAACCGAGGAGGGATGTGAATCAACGAATGGTAAGGGGTATCAGTGACGAAGAAGCAGAGAAAGAACTCAGAGGGATGAAAAGTGGGAAGACTGTAGGAGCAGATGAAATACCAGCTGAAGCTTGGAAATGTATGGGCAACTTTGGTGTAGAGTTATTATGCAGACTATCCAACTGTGTCATTACTTCAGAACGTCATGCCATCGGCTTGGCGACAGAGCATACTGGTCCCAAACGTCAAGGGAAAAGGTGACATTCAGGAGAGTAAGAACTACCGAGGGATCAAACTCCTGACGCACACCTTTAAGATATGGGAGAGAGTCATAGACAAGAGGATGAGAGAATGCACAGACATACATGAAAGTCAGTTTGGGTTTTTGCCAGGCAGGAGTACCACAGATGCGCTTTTCATTGTCAAACAAACAATAGAGAAACACAGGGAGGGACAGAAGGACATCAGAGTAGTATTTGTCGACTTGGATATGATATGATCGGGTACCAAGGGAGGAGATGTGGAGATATGCGAGAGAAAGGAATGTACCGGAAAAGTACTGATACAAGATATGTACCGGGGGTGTGAAACAAAGGTGCGCAGTGTGGCTGGTGAAAACAGCAACTTTGGCGTAGAGGTTGGGTTGCACCAAGAATCTGCATTGAGTCCATACCTGTTCCTCATATTGATGGACGTCTTGACGGAGAAGGTGAGAAAAGATGCACCAGAATAAATGATGTTTGCAGATGACATTGTTCTGTGTGGAGGAAAGGAGGTAGACATGACAGAGTACCTGGAGACGTGGAGAAAGGCACTGGAAGAGAGAGGAATGAGGGTTAGTCGACCGAAAACACAATTCATGGACTTCAGGTTCGAACGGAGGATATAGACAGATCAATTGTAAAGATACTGGGAGACGAGCTGGAAAAAGTGACACACTTCAAATAGAGTCAGTCGTGGAAGAGAAAGGAGGCATGGAAACGGAGATCAGACAGAGAGTGATTGCAGCTTAAAGAAATTGGACGGCATGCAGTGGAGTGTTGTGCGACAGGAGGATGCAAGTGAAGTTGAAGATCTATAAAAACAATAGTCAGGTGGGCAATGCTGTACGGGGCAGAGACCTGGGCAACAACGAAAGGACAAGAATCAAGGATAGAGACATATGAGATGAGGATGCTGAGGTGGATGTGTGGAGTAACAAAGAAAGATAAGATCCGAAACGAATATATTAGAGGAGCAACGAGAGAGACACAAGCATCCAAAAAGATAACATAGAAACGACTGAAATGGTATGGGCATGTGATGAGAAGGGAAGAGGAGCACATAGTGAGAAGAGTGCTAAATGCAGAGATACCAGGAAGAAGAAGGAGAGGACGACCGAAGACCAGATGGAAACACACGTGCAGAAGAGACATGGAAATCGTGGGTGTGAGTACAGATGTGGTTATGGACAAGGCGGCATGGAGAAAGAACATTACAAGCCATACCGACAACCCCAGATGACGGGAAAAGTCAGAGAAGAAGAATATTTCATATCATTACTTACATTCGTAGCATGACAAACTATTTTTATAATTACTTTAATGTTCCTAAGCTAAAAACAATGTCCCTGGAATCCCATCTAATTTCAAATAAAAAAAATTACCTGAAAACTATAATAGGTAAATTGCAATTTAAATGTAGCACCCAAGTTACAGCTTAAAATTAACATAGGTAGTTAGAAATTTAGGCTTACTAGTAGACGAGTTTCCTGATGACGCGCGCATGAATTAAATCCACCTGCGCGCGCATACTGGCGGCAGAAACGAACATAACCAAGGCAGTTGCGTATGCGTTTGAGTCGTCATGCCATCTTCGTGTTGTGCTGTCGGGTATGAGAATCGCTCAAATACACATCCACACTTAGAATTTTACAGAATACCCAAAGCCACACACCTTTTTCACAAAACAGACGTCAATTATCGCTTAATGCCATACGGAGAACCGATTTTACCAACAAACTCATCAGCAATGCAAAGTTGTACAGTGCACATTTTGTGTCAGGTAAGGGAGATGTCATTATTTATTGGGGAGGGGGGGGTGAGGTGGGCGGGACTAGTTAGGGATACTCTAATTTAAAATCCACCCCACCCCAGTGCACTGGAATGTGACCACAATTTGTCCATTAACATTGGTAACACGTTACTACGAATACGTTACTGTCATACTATTGCTAAAATTAATTTTTTGAAAAATTGCATGACACACCCAAAAAATCCTGCGCATTGAAAACTGACTCCATCCTTTATACCTCCTTCCCAGCCCCACCCTTAATCAATTATAGGTCGACAGTTAGTTTGGCCTACATTTTCACTGACCACTGTCACGGCAAACTTTTGCTTGTGTATAACTTGATTATTTAAAATAATATTATTTAATGTCAGACATAGGTGTATAGTTAAATATGTGTACAAACAATCTTGATAATTTCACTTGTTTTCTTAAATTGCATAATATTGTACGTTAGTGTTTTGCATTGTTTCAGATGAATTTAAATATTTTTCAGGGAATTGCTCAATGGACAGCTCCGACTTTGTGCCATCTATTTGCATATAAAAAGGGTAGAGGTGACGATGTCCATAATATAGAAAGACATAAACGTGCACAAAAACCTTTACAACTGACAGAAATGGGCATCCCCACTGACCAGCCTGTAGGACCATCAGAACTGGAGAAAGAAGCAGCCGTGGTCTTGATAGACTTAAGACCAGATGCAGGTCCAACTGACAGTCCAGATATTAACATCTTCTACATACATATACATTGATGTTGTTCTTATGTGGTGTGACAGTGTGTTGAATGTTGATGGTGTAGTTGTGTGATATCGGGTATACAATTTGTTGTATTAATCACAGGAAAGTAACACCCAAGAATATATGTTAAAATTACAATACGTGCATCATTGAAATATGATCATGTCTCTCAGGAAGATGGCGCTTCAATGAGTTGTGTCTTGTTTTCTGGAGGCTGTTCTTGGGTTTACGGATGTCGATATGGGACAGTGGTGCTGGGTTGACTTTTCTCCTCGACATGTCATTCCAGGCCGATGCTTTTGATATACAGGCCTCCGGCCGGGTGAGACCATTTCGAACTGCCATTTCAACCTTGAACATCACAGCTGCTGCGTGGCTACACTCTGATCCTTGCCTCAAGCAGACAGTGAACGTGTACATTTTAATAAATATGTAGTTGAGTTTCCCACAGTTATGCACCATGTCAGTTGTGATGATGTATAGCATAATCAAAAAAATTAAATCTTGCAACACAAAATTGCCACGGAATTGTGCGATGCACAAAGTTAAGTCTAAAACACAGTTTTATGAATAGTTGTTCTATGTATTAATAAATATTGTAGTAAATACAATTTGTTTAGTTTTATTTGATTTATTCAGGCAAAGACATTGTCGCCATAATTTCTTTAAGTATGACGAATGTATGAGTAATAAATATGTAATATTAATTATGACTAATAGACATAGCCTCCCCTCAGATAACCCCAGAAGCCATAGCAGCGTATTTCCTTTGACGTCTATGGCCAAGCATAGGGTGACTAGAGGGAAAATACATGACATGTATACATAATTACTAAGATACACCTTAAACTTAGTTTGGCTTTAAAAATATAATACCTTAGACTTAGTTTGGCTTTAAAAATATATACATCAGATCATTATAACATTCGTATAACGTAACTAAGTCTAAGATTGTAATAATGCAAGAATTCGCTATTTTTCAATGCTATGGCTCTATTCAACAGGAATTTGTTGACCTTTTTGCTTACAACTATATTGAATCCTGTGGAGGTAGGGGGTTCCATAACTTATATTGAATCCTGTGGAGGTAGGGGGTTCCATAACTGGTATTGAATCCTTTGGAGGTAGGGGGTTCCATAACTGGTATTGAATCCTGTGGAGGTAGGGGGTTCCATAACTGTGGAGGTAGGGGGTTCCATAACTGTGGAGGTAGGGGGTTCCATAACTGTGGAGGTAGGGGGTTCCATAACTGTGGAGGTAGGGGGTTCCATAACTGTGGAGGTAGGGGGTTCCATAACTTGTATTGCCAGATGAATACATATATAAATGTATTACAAGCTGCTCCCGTGTCCTTGGCATATTGTATTTGACAGTTGTTGTCGCTATGCCTAAGGCTAATACTGTGCTTGATTAGGATGTAATACGTTTAGTGAATTAATACAAGTATGGACAAAAAACGAATACAAATTCTTAGCTTAATTCTAAGACACGCACCCCGCCATACATGTCCAGTGTGCTGTGAGTATGTTCGCCAGTTGCTTAGGTTTTAGCGTTATGGACGCACACCCAGGCCTTGTACTTGTACATCGTTGTCTTTTCTCCCTGTCGCTGACTTGGGAGGACTTCAGCCATCAAGAAGCAGTAGGTGCAGTTCTTATTTATAAAACGATATTTCACTCGGTGTACATGACCACATACAACATGATTGTATGCGTCCAAACGTGTGTACGCTCCCTTGTTCTCGTAGCCTCGTAGGTGTATATATGCTCGGTGAGTTAATGAAGTAGTCTAACTCTAAATATGAATCTGGGGAACATTAATGCTGGTTACTGCTCTAAATCCAGCGACCACTCATTGTCTGGTAACGTGTATGGATATGGTAGCTGCTCACCGGTATTGAGACGAAGTTTCACCAGATAATTATCATTTTCTGTGGCGAATTTGCTTTTACTTGCCGAGCGATCCATTTTAACAAGCCGCTCGCCATACACATACGCTACTTCTGCCGCCAGTATGCGCGCGCATCCAAATATGTCACGTTTGTTTATAAACATTGACACTCGTCTATAAGCAATAATTTAGGCATACTAGTATAAGCCTATGGATAATGTGACCAGTGATCGAACACACAAAACAAATCGTTTCATTTGTTGTTAATTTTCAATTTATACAAGAGTGTCCCAAGGGCCAAGTTCGTGCACCGCGAAATTCCATGACAATGGCAATGCGGTATTGGTTTTCTTAAGCCTAAAGCGTTTACACAGAACATTAACATGCCAACCCAGTCTACTACCAGTCGGAAACATTTATATACCGTTCTTCATCCTTCGGGAATCGCAGAAAATACATATAGTGACATTTTTTGGGGAATTGTTACATCCCCAGGCAGCACACCACTTGCTTCCATGGCGCGCCGCCATTTGACTGTGCATGTGTACTCGTAAGCCGTTGGAGGGCGCCACATGTACTGGGTCGCGTCGTATGGACAGGAGTGTCTCATCTCCCTATTCCTAATATCTCTGATGCGCTCACTTCTGAGCATTGTAGTCTATATCCTCTCAGATGCCGATGTCGATTCGCCACTTTCTATATTCATTCGGTGCCTTGGATCATTGGTCTCTGATCTACCGACGAGCGATGTATTTTTCAGTCACTCACCACGTGGAGACACTGTGGCGTTATTTCCTGCATGCAGCACCGTAATTGTCGACAGCGCGGCAGTACTGTAATGGTGACGCGACAACTGCAGCTGCCCTTGTTTTGTATATCCACGGGAGAGATTAATGCGCTAATATTTGAACAGTGCACTAGTACCTCATCCCGTGCGCCCACACCACTGGGTTCTTCAGAGTGAATGAGCGAAGTTCTATACTCATTTGCGTCATTGAACAATTGATCTATGATCTACCAATAATGTGGAGATATATTTAAAATCCACAAACGTAGATTATTACTTACCTGTTTACGATAATTCCTAGTAGAAGGCCTTTCTCGACTGGGCGCCTCTGTCGTGTGGAAGTAACATCAGTGAAGAAACGAAGCATATAATTGGGGTTTATAATGCCAGAAGTTATCCATTATCACAGAGGATTATAAATTAATGAAACATATTGTCTACTGATTGTGTGTTTTTAAATAGCAGTGTAAATGTAAAAAACAAATGGACATAGAAATCAGAAGGACAAAATACATAGATAAAAATGATTAGTTTCTTAATAAGCCAAATGCTTCCTTGTCAATTTGACACTTGGAGAAATTCTTTGGGTGGCAACCTTGTTAAATCTTGTGATACCTTCTTAATTATATGCAGCTAATTAATAAAAAAAATGTATTATTAATTGCATTTATGGATAATGAGAGTAATGTTATTATAGAAATGAACGCATCCACAAATACACGCACACGTACACGCACACACATGCATGTAATCGCATCCACACACATATAAGCCTACTTTCGTGATGGACCACTAAATAATGTTGATGTTATAATTATCTAAATACCTAACTAAAATAATTATCTCAACACGTTTAACCGTATAGTGCATTGACGTCCTTACAAATTTCGAAACGTGTGAGTGTTTTTATTGACTTCCTTCCGTGTCGGAATTAACTGAATCCGGAAGTATTATCCTCTCGATCCAGAATGTAAGCATGCCGAAGGTATGTGAACGTGCACGTGCACGTGCACGTGCACGAGGACGGACGTGAAGCACAATGTCCACACAGCATGGTCGACAGGCACGCAATGGCACAGTGCCTAGAGCATTGCACTCTTGACCGAGACAACTAGGGTTCGAATCCTGTACTGCCTTTTCGAACCTTGGACAAGTTCGTTCACTCTACATTGCTCTAGTTCACTCAGCTGTATGAATGAGTACCTGTCTATAGGCAGCTCTTGATATTTGTATACGAATAGTCTTCGCGGAGTAACTGCACTCTACACCAGCAGGGAGTCAAGTGTAACGCAGTTTGAACTTTCCTAAGTACTAGATTATGTGCTATATAAAAACTTATTTAACTCACGTAAATACGCACGCACACACGAACAACGCACACGTACATGCACTCACGTGCACACACATACCTATCGTTGGTCTGCGCCAGTAAATCTACAACTCTTAGATCCGGCCTTCTAAGAATAATTAACTCAGTATATCCAGGCTTAACCCTTTGTCACGGATTAGCGAGGTCTCCGTACACTAGATGGCTCAGTCTAGTAGGGTTCTTATATATCAAGGTCAACGCATACGAGAAAGAACGGTTATCGTGAACAAGCAACAAAGAACGAGGAAAATTTAATAAACGTTATTACAAGATGTCTTCCTTTTGGTATATATCTCGATTAACAAAAATAAAAAGAATAAAGAAATCCCGTAACCAAATCTTAATAGAACATAATAAACAATAACACTGAATCTTTCGATTATCAAATTCCACTTCCTTTCTAAGGTGGATTATACCACTACACGACCATACACTAGGCGCCAAGTGTTATCTAAGAATAACTCCCATAATATAAATACACAGTATATAACTGGTCCTCGCGGACTCTCATTACAGTAATATATTACAACACACACGCACGCACGCACGCACGCACGCACGCACGCACGCACGCACACACACACACACACACACATACATGAATACTTCAAGGGTAATAATACCTCACTTCAAAACCATAGATAACTACCAATTATAATACAGCAAATAATAGATAAGTTCAATCAGAAAATAAAGAAGGTGCCCACTTTCTATGATGTAGGCCTACCGCGCTGAGGTACTGTTAGCCTCATGTCTCGGCTATGCTATACCAAAACGGGACACTTTCTATGATGTAGGCCTACCGCGCTGAGGTACTGTTAGCCTCATGTCTCGGCTATGCTATACCAAAGCGGGACACTTTCTATGATGTAGGCCTACCGCGCTGAGGTACTGTTAGCCTCATGTCTCGGCTATGCTATACCAAAGCGGGACACTTTCTATGATGTAGGCCTACCGCGCTGAGGTACTGGTAACCTCATGTCTCGGCTATGCTATACCAAAGCGGGACACTTTCTATGATGTAGGCCTACCGCGCTGATGTACTGGTAGCCTCATGTCTCGGCTATGCTATACCAAAGCGGGACACTTTCTATGATGTAGGCCTACCGCACTGAGGTACTGGTAGCCTCATGTCTCGGCTATGCTATACCAAAGCGGGACACTTTCTATGATGTAGGCCTACCGCGCTGAGGTACTGGTAACCTCATGCCTCGGCTATGCTATACCAAAGCGGGACACTTTCTATGCTGTAGGCCTACCGCGCTGAGGTACTGTTAGCCTCATGTCTCGGCTATGCTATACCAAAGCGGGACACTTTCTATGATGTAGGCCTACCGTGCTGAGGTACTGGTAGCCTCATGTCTCGGCTATGCTATACCAAAGCGGGACACTTTCTATGATGTAGGCCTACCGTGCTGAGGTACTGGTAGCCTCATGTCTCGGCTATGCTATACCAAAGCGGGACACTACTACCGGCTGAGGTACTGGTAGCCTCATGTCTCGGCTATGCTATACCAAAGCGGGACACTTTCTATGATGTAGGCCTACCGCGCTGAGGTACTGGTAGCCTCATGTCTCGGCTATGCTATACCAAAGCGGGACACTTTCTATGATGTAGGCCTACCGCGCTGAGGTACTGGTAGCCTCATGTCTCGGCTATGCTATACCAAAGCGGGACACTTTCTATGATGTAGGCCTACCGTGCTGAGGTACTGGTAGCCTCATGTCTCGGCTATGCTGTACCAAAGCGGGACACTTTCTATGATGTAGGCCTACCGTGCTGAGGTACTGGTAGCCTCATGTCTCGGCTATGCTATACCAAAGCGGGACACTTTCTATGCTGTAGGCCTACCGCTGGGGTACTGGTAGCTCATGTCTCGTATGCTATGCAAGCGGGACGCTTTTTCTATGATGTAGGCCTACCGCGCTGAGGTACTGGTAACCTCATGTCTCGGCTATGCTATACCAAAGCGGGACACTTTCTATGATGTAGGCCTACCGCGCTGATGTACTGGTAGCCTCATGTCTCGGCTATGCTATACCAAAGCGGGACACTTTCTATGATGTAGGCCTACCGCACTGAGGTACTGGTAGCCTCATGTCTCGGCTATGCTATACCAAAGCGGGACACTTTCTATGATGTAGGCCTACCGCGCTGAGGTACTGGTAACCTCATGCCTCGGCTATGCTATACCAAAGCGGGACACTTTCTATGCTGTAGGCCTACCGCGCTGAGGTACTGTTAGCCTCATGTCTCGGCTATGCTATACCAAAGCGGGACACTTTCTATGATGTAGGCCTACCGCGCTGATGTACTGGTAGCCTCATGTCTCGGCTATGCTATACCAAAGCGGGACACTTTCTATGATGTAGGCCTACCGCACTGAGGTACTGGTAGCCTCATGTCTCGGCTATGCTATACCAAAGCGGGACACTTTCTATGATGTAGGCCTACCGCGCTGAGGTACTGGTAACCTCATGCCTCGGCTATGCTATACCAAAGCGGGACACTTTCTATGCTGTAGGCCTACCGCGCTGAGGTACTGTTAGCCTCATGTCTCGGCTATGCTATACCAAAGCGGGACACTTTCTATGCTGTAGGCCTACCGCTGAGGGTACTAGTGGCCTCATTTCTCGGCTATGCTATACCTGCAAAGCGGGACACTTTCTATGCTGTAGGCCTACCGCGCTGAGGTACTAGTAGCCTCATGTCTCGGCTATGCTATACCAAAGCGGGACACTTTCTATGATGTAGGCCTACCGTGCTGAGGTACTGGTAGCCTCATGTCTCGGCTATGCTATACCAAAGCGGGACACTTTCTATGATGTAGGCCTACCGTGCTGAGGTACTGGTAGCCTCATGTCTCGGCTATGCTGTACCAAAGCGGGACACTTTCTATGATGTAGGCCTACCGTGCTGAGGTACTGGTAGCCTCATGTATCGGCTATGCTGTACCAAAGCGGGACACTTTCTATGTTGTAGGCCTACCGCGCTGAGGTACTAGTAGCCTCATGTCTCGGCTATGCTCTACTAAAGCGGGACACTTTCTATGCTGTAGGCCTACCGTGCTGAGGTACTAGTAGCCTCATGTCTGGGCTATGCTATACCAAAGCGGGACACTTTCTATGCTGTAGGCCTACCGTGCTGAGGTACTGGTAGCCTCATGTCTCTGCTATGCTATACCAAAGCGGGACACTTTCTATGATGTAGGCTTACCGTGCTGAGGTACTGGTAGCCTCATGTCTCGGCTATGCTGTACCAAAGCGGGACACTTTCTATGATGTAGGCCTACCGCGCTGAGGTACTGTAGCCTCATGTCTCGGCTATGCTATACCAAAGCGGGACACTTTCTATGCTGTAGGCCTACCGTGCTGAGGTACTGGTAGCCTCATGTCTCGGCTATGCTATACCAAAGCGGGACACTTTCTATGATGTAGGCCTACCGCGCTGAGGTACTGTTAGTCTCATGTCTCGGCTATGCTATACCAAAGCGGGACACTATCTATGCTGTAGGCCTACCGTGCTGAGGTACTGGTAGCCTCATGTCTCGGCTATGCTATACCAAAGCGGGACACTTTCTATGATGTAGGCCTACCGCGCTGAGGTACTGTTAGTCTCATGTCTCGGCTATGCTATACCAAAGCGGGACACTTTCTATGCTGTAGGCCTACCGTGCTGAGGTACTGGTAGCCTCATGTCTCGGCTATGCTATACCAAAGCGGGACACTTTCTATGCTGTAGGCCTACCGCGCTGAGGTACTGGTAGCCTCATGTCTCGGCTATGCTATACCAAAGCGGGACACTTTCTATGATGTAGGCCTACCGCGCTGAGGTACTGTTAGTCTCATGTCTCGGCTATGCTATACCAAAGCGGGACACTTTCTATGCTGTAGGCCTACCGTGCTGAGGTACTGGTAGCCTCATGTCTCGGCTATGCTATACCAAAGCGGGACACTTTCTATGATGTAGGCCTACCGTGCTGAGGTACTGGTAGCCTCATGTCTCGGCTATGCTGTACCAAAGCGGGACACTTTCTATGCTGTAGGCCTACCGCGCTGAGGTACTGGTAGCCTCATGTCTCGGCTATGCTATACCAAAGCGGGACACTTTCTATGATGTAGGCCTACCGTGCTGAGGTACTGGTAGCCTCATGTCTCGGCTATGCTGTACCAAAGCGGGACACTTTCTATGCTGTAGGCCTACCGTGCTGAGGTACTGGTAGCCTCATGTCTCGGCTATGCTATACCAAAGCGGGACACTTTCTATGCTGTAGGCCTACCGTGCTGAGGTACTGGTAGCCTCATGTCTCGGCTATGCTATACCAAAGCGGGACACTTTCTATGCTGTAGGCCTACCGTGCTGAGGTACTGGTAGCCTCATGTCTCGGCTATGCTGTACCAAAGTGGGACACTTTCTATGCTGTAGGCCTACCGTGCTGAGGTACTGGTAGCCTCATGTCTCGGCTATGCTATACCAAAGCGGGACACTTTCTATGCTGTAGGCCTACCGTGCTGAGGTACTGGTAGCCTCATGTCTCGGCTATGCTGTACCAAAGTGGGACACTTTCTATGCTGTAGGCCTACCGTGCTGAGGTACTGGTAGCCTGATGTTTCGGCTATGCTATACCAAAGCGGGACACTTTCTATGATGTAGGCCTACCGCGCTGAGGTACTGGTAGCCTCTTGTCTCGGCTATGCTGTACCAAAGTGGGACACTTTCTATGCTGTAGGCCTACCGTGCTGAGGTACTGGTAGCCTGATGTTTCGGCTATGCTGTACCAAAGCGGGACACTTTCTATGATGTAGGCCTACCGCGCTGAGGTACTGGTAGCCTCATGTCTCGGCTATGCTGTACCAAAGCGGGACACTTTCTATGATGTAGGCCTACCGCGCTGAGGTACTGGTAGCCTCATGTCTCGGCTATGCTGTACCAAAGCGGGACACTTTCTATGATGTAGGCCTACCGCGCTGAGGTACTGGTAGCCTCATGTCTCGGCTATGCTGTACCAAAGCTGGTATTGTGGCTGCAGCTGAAAATAATACATTCCGAACTAATAACAATATGTTGGCTCGGCGTCTGCTAGTTCCCGATGTAGCAACGTCACACTCATTGTTCTGATGACAGTCGGTAGATTTGTATTGAACAGACTGCAGCCATGTCTTAATGGTTGGGCAGCAAAGAATACAATTACTTTTACTAGTGACATTTTCATTTTTGTTATCTTCTATCAATCTGTGTGCCTCGCAGCTTATGTATACCTAATGCTTTGCATGTCCTTCCGGCGTCAGTGTTACATCTGAATAACAGTAATATGGCTTTCATTCCATAAATTGTAAAACTATGTATGCCTCAGCACCTCCTCGCAATACTGCTTATGACAGCGCAAATATAACATGCTCTGCCAAACTGGAGCGTTTCAACAAATAAGCTCGTGTTCTTGCCGTTGTCTCGATTGTATTGGCTGTAGACAGAGGTGGGTAGTTGTGTACGAATTGTCTTCGCGCATTAATTTCAGCGTTGCTGAATGCTTCCCAGAGAAGTCGAGATGGTATTCGATTGAATAGGTCTGCCAGGGAATAAAGTGTAAAGCGCTTTGAACAGTCCTGAGGACTGGATACTGCGCTATATAAGAACTTATTTATCTTTTGTTGATGTGCCAGAAAGTGGCAACGCATTGTGTAAAGGACGATAAGACGATGGAGACCAACACTAAAGTTATTGGTGGAGCGTGCTCAATTTCACGGTCAAGTGCTTAAACACTCTCCATTGCTAGCAGCATTTGGTCAGGCATCAGACGAAGATAATACCAAAGGCCAAGGTAGAACCACAGGTCAAGAATTTTTTTTTACACCAGGCCAAAGTAAAACCAAAGGCCAAGGTAGAAGTACAGGTCAAGGGAAACACTAACACCAGGCCAAGGTAATACCAAAGATCAAGGTAGAACTACAGATTAAGGGAAAACAATAACATCAGGCCACGGTAATACCAAATACCCAGGTAGATCTACAGATTAAGGGAAAACAATAAGATCAGGCCACGGTAATACCAAAGACCAAAGTAGATCTACAGATTAAGGGAAAACAATAACATCAGGCTACGGTAATACCAAAGACCAAGGTAGAACTACAGATTAAGGGAAAACAATAACATCAGGCCACGGTAATACCAAATACCCAGGTAGATCTACAGATTAAGGGAAAACAATAAGATCAGGCCACGGTAATACCAAAGACCAAAGTAGATCTACAGATTAAGGGAAAACAATAACATCAGGCTACGGTAATACCAAAGACCAAGGTAGAACTACAGATTAAGGGAAAACAATAAGATCAGGCCACGGTAATACCAAAGACCAAGGTAGAACTACAGATTAAGGGAAAACAATAAGATCAGGCCACGGTAATACCAAAGACCAAGGTAGAACTACAGATTAAGGGAAAACAATAAGATCAGGCCACGGTAATACCAAAGACCAAAGTAGATCTACAGATTAAGGGAAAACAATAAGATCAGGCCACGGTAATACCAAAGACCAAGGTAGAACTACAGATTAAGGGAAAACAATAAGATCAGGCCACGGTAATACCAAAGACCAAAGTAGATCTACAGATTAAGGGAAAACAATAACATCAGGCCAAGGTAATACCAAAGACCAAAGTAGATCTACAGATTAAGGGAAAACAATAACATCAGGCTACGGTAATACCAAAGACCAAGGTAGAACTACAGATTAAGAGAAAACAATAACATCAGGCCACGGTAATACCAAAGACCAAGGTAGATCTACAGATTAAGAGAAAACAATAATATCAGGCCACGGTAATACCAAAGACCAAAGTAGATCTACAGATTAAGGGAAAACAATAAGATTAGGCCACGGTAATACCAAAGACCAAAGTAGATCTACAGATTAAGGGAAAACAATAAGATCAGGCCACGGTAATACCAAAGACCAAAGTAGATCTACAGATTAAGGGAAAACAATAACATCAGGCTACGGTAATACCAAAGACCAAAGTAGATCTACAGATTAATGGAAAACAATAAGATCAGGCCACGGTAATACCAAAGACCAAAGTAGATCTACAGATTAAGGGAAAACAATAAGATCAGGCCACGGTAATACCAAAGACCAAGGTAGAACTACAGATTAAGGGAAAACAATAAGATCAGGCCACGGTAATACCAAAGACCAAAGTAGATCTACAGATTAAGGGAAAACAATAACATCAGGCCACGGTAATACCAAAGACCAAAGTAGATCTACAGATTAAGAGAAAACAATAACATCAGGCCACGGTAATACCAAAGACCAAGGTAGATCTACAGATTAAGGGAAAACAATAACATCAGGCCACGGTAATACCAAAGACCAAAGTAGATCTACAGATTAAGGGAAAACAATAAGATCAGGCCACGGTAATACCAAAGACCAAAGTAGATCTACAGATTAATGGAAAACAATAATATCAGGCCACGGTAATACCAAAGACCAAAGTAGATCTACAGATTAAGGGAAAACAATAAGATCAGGCCACGGTAATACCAAAGACCAAAGTAGATCTACAGATTAAGGGAAAACAATAAGATCAGGCCACGGTAATACCAAAGACCAAGGTAGAACTACAGATTAAGGGAAAACAATAACATCAGGCAACGGTAATACCAAAGACCAAAGTAGATCTACAGATTAAGGGAAAACAATAACATCAGGCCACGGTAATACCAAAGACCAAGGTAGAACTACAGATTAAGGGAAAACAATAACATCAGGCTACGGTAATACCAAAGACCAAGGTAGAACTACAGATTAAGGGAAAACAATAACATCAGGCCACGGTAATACCAAAGACCAAGGTAGAACTACAGATTAAGGGAAAACAATAACATCAGGCCACGGTAATACCAAAGACCAAGGTAGAACTACAGATTAAGGGAAAACAATAACATCAGGCCACGGTAATACCAAAGACCAAGGTAGAACTACAGATTAAGGGAAAACAATAACATCAGGCCACGATAATACCAAAGACCAAGGTAGAACTACAGATTAAGGGAAAACAATAATATCAGGCCACGGTAATACCAAAGACCAAGGTAGAACTACAGATTAAGGGAAAACAATAAGATCAGGCCACGGTAATACCAAAGACCAAGGTAGATCTACAGATTAAGGGAAAACAATAACATCAGGCCACGGTAATACCAAAGACCAAGGTAGATCTACAGATTAAGGGAAAACAATAACATCAGGCCACGGTAATACCAAAGACCAAGGTAGAACTACAGATTAAGGGAAAACAATAACATCAGGCCACGGTAATACCAAAGACCAAGGTAGAACTACAGATTAAGGGAAAACAATAACATCAGGCCACGGTAATACCAAAGACCAAAGGTAGATCTACAGATTAAGGGAAAACAATAACATCAGGCCACGGTAATACCAAAGACCAAGGTAGAACTACAGATTAAGGGAAAACAATAACATCAGGCTACGGTAATACCAAAGACCAAGGTAGAACTACAGATTAAGGGAAAACAATAACATCAGGCCACGGTAATACCAAAGACCAAGGTAGAACTACAGATTAAGGGAAAACAATAACATCAGGCCACGGTAATACCAAAGACCAAGGTAGAACTACAGATTAAGGGAAAACAATAACATCAGGCCACGGTAATACCAAAGACCAAGGTAGAACTACAGATTAAGGGAAAACAATAACATCAGGCTACGGTAATACCAAAGACCAAGGTAGAACTACAGATTAAGGGAAAACAATAACATCAGGCCACGGTAATACCAAAGACCAAGGTAGAACTACAGATTAAGGGAAAACAATAACATCAGGCCACGGTAATACCAAAGACCAAGGTAGAACTACAGATTAAGGGAAAACAATAACATCAGGCCACGGTAATACCAAAGACCAAGGTAGAACTACAGATTAAGGGAAAACAATAACATCAGGCCACGGTAATACCAAAGACCAAGGTAGAACTACAGATTAAGGGAAAACAATAACATCAGGCCACGGTAATACCAAAGACCAAGGTAGAACTACAGATTAAGAGAAAACAATAAGATCAGGCCACGGTAATACCAAAGACCAAGGTAGAACTACAGATTAAGGGAAAACAATAACATCAGGCCACGGTAATACCAAAGACCAAGGTAGAACTACAGATTAAGGGAAAACAATAAGATCAGGCCACGGTAATACCAAAGACCAAAGTAGATCTACAGATTAAGGGAAAACAATAACATCAGGCCACGGTAATACCAAAGACCAAAGTAGATCTACAGATTAA